>CM040397.1:23926791-23956740 GCA_022702515.1 Ilyophis sp. 1 JC-2022
GGGGGTAACATTGAGGTAAATTGCATTATAGCGCTGCTATAGGTATTCACGGTTAATTCTATAAACTAAATGTCCTTACGATTTCACTAAGATCATTTAAGATACATTTATGGCAGGAGGCAATTGACAGGTTCAATGGTGTGAGTCATCACCCCCCCCCCCCCCCCCTCTGGATTCAAGACATAGGGCCAAATCCACAAAGAACGGATTGCTCCTGGCAATTAGCTCAAAGTTAATACAGAGATTGCAAAAGCAATCCTCACCAGTTTACCACGGTATCCACAAAAGATTTTGCTCCAATGATATGCCCGGGCAAACACGCCCACAAATTTGCCACCGATGATTGCAATTAGCCATGTGGCAGCCTATATATTTATTGGCTTGTGCCAAGAACACAATATCAACGACAATGGCAGAGAGAAAGCGCAAATTAAAATTTTCTGAAACCGAGTTGCATGTCCTCACCAACGAGGTGCAGAGACATGCAGCTAAATTGCAGTCGCGGAATCTCACCCCAAGTGAGAGAAACCATATTTGGGAGTCAGTTGCAGAAAGGGTTTCAGGCTTTTCTCCATATTTCAGGACACAGATTGGTTCTTAATGAAAATGACAGACATCAGAAATATCAGTCTGTTATGTCTTGTCCTTAAATCCCCTTATGGACAGAATTTACTTTCAAAAGAAAAAAATAAATAGAGGTTTTGTGTTATATTATTCAATGCACATTCATATCAGGCCGTTTCTGAAAAGAGTCGGTTTGTCGCTAATTCGCGACAAAATAGGCCTTAAGAGGTTTATCATCCAATTCGTCCGGTTAATATCTGCTTTTCAAAAGTGGTATTTGCACCTCTCTAACTGTGTGTGGCAATTAGCTCATGGTGTTTGTGGATTACACGCAAGGCTTCCTTGGGGCAATTTTGCAGGCAAGTACCTAATTTACATACATTTAAATGAGAGGGGTGCAGCCGTGGAGCTATTTGCTCGTTGGTGTAGTTTGCCATACCTTTCAGCCTTTGCATGTGCTTTGTGGATTGGATGCAATTTTTTTGACTCATTTGCACAGGGTTTGCCCGGGCAAACGCTGTGCAATCCTTTTGTGGATTTGGCCCATAGTGTTTGTTTCTGTGGTTTTTACTACTGTGCTATTTATGCTATCTTTCTTTCTGTGCATTTAAAACATGAATTTCTCTATTTCTCGCTCTCTCACTCTTTCTCTCTCTTTTTTTCTATGTCTCGCTGTCTCTCTTACTCCCTTCCCACTCCAGGTCTTGGGCTTTAACACTCGTCAGCGAAAGGCCTTCTTGAATGCAGTGATGCGATGGGGCATGCCTGCCCAAGATGCATTCTCCTGCCAGTGGCTCGTCCGGGATCTGCGGGGCAAGAGCGAGAAAGAGTTCAAGTAAGGGGGTAGAGCGTTTAGGTCATGGGATGAGGGAGGGTTGTGGTGGAGGTGAGAGGAGGGACAGGATGAAGTGAAGATCATGTCTATATGACTGCTAATGCTGTTCTTCAGCTGTCACAAAGCCGTACAGACTATACTGTTTCACTGTTTTTACTTTTCTCATAGAGACTGTAATATTTTGTGCATCTTTGATTAGAGTTCAATACTTCTGGTTTACATTCTTCAAATCTGCTCCTATCCCTCTTCTGTTTCTCCTGTCTCTATCGCTCTCTCTCTTTCTCTCTTTCTCTCTCTCTCTCAGGGCGTATGTCTCTC
The DNA here is from genome assembly GCA_022702515.1 of Ilyophis sp. 1 JC-2022. Classification (NCBI taxonomy): domain Eukaryota; kingdom Metazoa; phylum Chordata; class Actinopteri; order Anguilliformes; family Synaphobranchidae; genus Ilyophis; species Ilyophis sp. 1 JC-2022. The sequence continues at coordinate 23,928,509 of CM040397.1, forward strand.
TCTTCATGAGACACTTGTGTGAGCCAGTAGCAGACGGCTCTGAGATGTTTGCAGACGGGGTGCCAAGAGAAGGGTTGTGCCGGCAGCCAGTACTCACCAGGATTGGGGTCATGTCCCTGGTCAAAAAGAAGGTCAGCGTTCACCATGGAAGGGGTAGGAAGTGGCAGAAAAGCAGATGATACCAATAGGTCATGTTAGCAAAGAAGAACATGTGCACAGTGCTTTCATGTGGAAATCTTCAGGTAAATTTCAGGAGCAATGTTGAGATAAATTGCTCCAGAAATGTATCTCAATTTATCTCATTTCCACATTGATACACTGTGCACATATTCTTCATTGATATGCCTGGTATATGCCTTGTCTTTTTTTGACATAATTATTATTCTTTTTTTTACAAAATAGACATTCAGTGAAGCAAAATAGCATTCCAAATTTCTATTTTTGTAGGTAATATGAGCAGTTTATGGATGAGGGTTGGAAACATTTCACTCCATAACCCACAAATATATACAGGCATGTCAGAGTAGAGCAATGCAATTAGTACCTGAAGTCTGCTAACTTAATAATTTGTTTCTGCCTGGTTTTCAATAAATGGTTGCATTAAATGTTTTTGAGAAGGTTGTGTACTGAATAGTGAGAAAAATAGCAACAGCAATATATTTTCACTCTGAGGAGGGTTGACTCACTTCATAAATATCTGTGATACATTAATTTAATAAATTAATAGAATACAAGGTACAGTTCAATTGCACACTTCTTTATTTCTTTTAATTCCACTCCACGTGCTTGTCATGCATTAAATTGTGTGGTGTTGTCGTCCAGGTCCAGGAGTTTGAACATATCAACGGGAAGTGGAGCTTACCAGAGCTGAAGCCAGAGATCAGCGCAGACTCCAAGAAATCATCTCGTGCCTCCTCCCCTGTCAAAACGGCCACACCTACCCCAGAACCCAGCTGCAGCAACACCCCTTGTACATCCAAACCAGGTACAGCTGGTCAGCTGCTTTCAATTTACAGGCGTACACATCACATATCTCCAGCAGGGGGTGCTCAGGCACCTCTAACGCTACCCAACACTTTACAGTTAATATACTGGTTCGTCAGACACCCACACACTGCAGATACACCAGGTCAGGCTCACTCCTATTCCAGTCTGGAGAAATGACTCATAGCTGCTGTAAATTTGCAGCAGTGTCGTCACTCGGCTGTAATGTCGCACAAACGTTGCGATAATGTGAGAATACTCATTCCTTTGAGAAAGTCTTGACGAAGTCTAGCACTTGACGTTGTGACCCACTGTTTGATTTCTTCTGTGTCCATAGCCACCCCATCTCCACCTGACAAGCTGGAGAAGAATGACAAAGTGGCAGAGAAGGATGAGGGAGAGAGTCAGCCAGGGCAAGAGAAGGAAAAAGAGACAGAGAAAGAGAACGAGAGCAGTGATGGCACGGACCCAGTAGATGTAAGAGCCCAAAAGTCCACCTGCTGTGCCCCTTCTGTGCCTGTGACCAGGGGCCATGGGCTTGAAGGGGGTATTATGTCAGTTTAGCCAGCATGTTAAAAATGCCAGACACTCATTTGTCCTTAACTTTGTCTAACAACTAAAAATGGCTTTGTTTTTTAAAGTTATGGAAAAATGTTGATTAATACTTTAATATTGAAAACATTATGTAATATATTAAGCAATATATACTACTCAAAAGAAGTTAAGGGTCAAAAATATTTGTGCATATAAATATAAGCTAACAAGCTAAAATGGTGACGACTTATGACAAAATAATTATTTGATGGCTCAAGAACAGAAAATTGATTAGACACTAGTTTATTACCCTGATGAAAAGAAGTCATGCACCCCCCAAAATGATGATGTGATGATGAATGGAAAATGCTCAGCCATTTTATTGGTAAAATTGGCATGCATGGAATGACACTCATGCAAAACACGTGCAAATGGTGCATGAGGTGTCACAGTGGGTGTTTCGAGGCAATGTGTCAGTTTAGTCTGACTAAGTTCGTGCTTCAAATCCATGAAAAGGAAATCTGGGTTAACTTAAATAGTTTCTAAAGATAAGTGCAAGGAATGCATGTCCAATAATAACGTGATGTATATAGTCCAAATGACAACCCAAAGGGGGATATTCTAACCCTATCTGGCTTAAAAAGACATACTTACAAAAATTCCTTTGACCCTTAAATTCTTTTGAGTAGTATATATTTGATGTGGGTAACTCTTATTTGCCTATTATTTGCCTATTTGAATAAAATTATTTATAAGCATGTACTGTATATACAATGTAGTAATTATAACTATGACATTGTAGGAATCAGAAGCTTACATATTAAATCGCATCAAGTAATTAGTGGACAAAAGGAGAAAGAATTAATTGAATGGTTAAAATCAAAACTTGTTGATCCAAATATGTTTGTTCAATGGCAAAATTTGCTCACTGCAACTTGTTCATTTAGCTTTCCATTTGAATCCTAAGTGCTTTATGTGTGCCACTCTCCCGACAGCCTCCAATCACTTCTAATGAAGCACCACAGAATGAACCTCTCAGGGAAAAGCCCGAGTCAGAAGAGGGAGTTGCGTCCGAGGAGGAACCGAAAGATACACCTGACCTGCCGGCAGCCCCGTCTGAGGAGACGAAAGTAGAGGAGGAGAGCCCAGAGCAAGAGGCAGATGCTGAACTGACTAAATCTGTACCTCCCACAGCGCCCCCTTCTGTTAAAGATGAGAAACAAGGTATCCTGACTCACTATTCACAATAGCACTGTCGCAGGCATGATAAAACGCCATCAGGTTTTTACCAAAGTCATATCCTCTTACTGTGTTTATTTTTTTTGTGTCTCTTCCCATTTTTGTAATGTTAATCTTACAATATGTGGGCCCATCCTACTGCTGCAACATCCTCCACCCATGTTAACCAACTGACTCCCTGCCTTTCTGAGTGATCAATGGGATATTATGGGATATTATGGAGAATGTCCATTTCAAACCCTAGTGTTTCAATGCATTTATTTAAAAAAAAAGTACATTTCTATAGCGACCTTTGAATGTACATGCTGCTGCTGAGTGGCTCTAGGTTCCCAGTGGGCAGAGCAACGAGAACTTGCTTTTGTCTCTTGTAGAGACAGAGAAAGTAGAGGAGGAGAAATCGGAGGAAAGCACCACCCCCTTGCAAAGGACGGACAGCAAAGACAAGCTGGAAAGCCAACCTTCCGAGGTTATTAAAGGTGAATAACGGCACTGTTCTCTATTTCTTTTCTGTTCTCTATTTCTCTTTCTTTCTTTTCTATCCAGGGTTTAATTCCTAAAAACATTTGTGCAAATAAACCTCACTGTCTTTTTTTGTTGTTACTTTTCTGATTTCACTGGTGCGCAAACCCAAGCTTCGATGCACAAAAATCTGTTTGTTATTCAAATTCGTAAGGGTATCCCAGTGTATGGACAGTGCTGTGCCTATAAACCCAAGTGGATAGAGTTCCGTAAAGGAAAATTTTACTTTTATGGTAATAGAAGCACAGTATTATGAATTGGACTCGATGTAAAGTTCACCTGTTTAATGTTACAGAATCAAACAGGGCTTTAACAGACCACAGCTGTGGTCATCAACTATACAACTTGCACCATGTGTGTCTCCCAGGTGCAGACGAACTGAAAGGAGAAAAGGATGCTGAGAAGGATGGGAGGGGCCTGAAGGAGGAAGTTGTCAGGGGCAATGGAAAGACTGAGCGCCCAAGATTCATGTTCAACATCGCAGACGGGGGTTTCACTGGTATGTCAAGCCTGCTATGCCAATGCATGCCTCTGCTCACCTTACTCTCCTCACAGTGCTCTTCCAGCCCTAGGGTAATAGAGGTTCAGGAAGCACACAGCCATACTTCATCCTGCTCATTGTGCCCTCTCTTCATTACTGTAAATTCTAGAGTATAGGTTGTGCATAAATCTGACTACCCTACTGCTGAGACTGCAGATTCAATGCATATATTATGTGTATATTATTGAATGTTAGTTAAAATGTCCCTCATATTTATTTGGACACCATGTGGATTACAGGTTATTTTTTTGCTTTTTTCTCATGGATTCCAATGTACCCCCATCTTGGGAGCTACAGCAGTGCTTCACTGAGAAAATAGGCCTTTGTCCCAGAATATCCCATTTCCTAAATGTCTGCAATCTTCTAGCAGTTTTAACTTAGCCTTTGAATAATTATAATATGCACATACTAACAGGGTTATTATGCTTCAATGTTGGCTCAATGTTGTGCCTGCCTGCCCACAGAGCTACACACACTTTGGCAGAATGAGGAGCGGGCAGCCATCTCTTCAGGAAAGATGAATGAGATCTGGCATCGACGGCATGACTTCTGGCTGCTTGCAGGCATCGTGCTGTATCCTTGACAACCATCACTGTGGAGGAGCTCTTTTTATGTCAGTGCCTTCTACGTATTTCCTCAGTGAGAGATAATGTTATACGTTTCCTTTACCTCAGAAAAGATGCTAGTCCACACCTTAGAAGCCTTTCTCATCATGTGACTGTTTATGCCATTACTGGCTTGCTATTGTCAGATGGGTGGGGTCATCTTTTCCATGTTCTTTTCTGTAGCTGATTTACCTGCAGACACAAAGCTGTGCGCAGAGCTGATGAGCTCTGTGGAATAGCCTGAGGAGAATATGAGAATGGATCTTAGTAATCATCTTGATCTGAGCCTTCATTGTGACATCACTCGCTACAGCTGTGGAAGTGCGTAATGCTGGGAAATGCTGTTCCATGTCTTTCTTGTCTAGTTCCAGTTGTAATTAGGAGAAGAATCTTGCTGCATCCCCCTTTAACCTCCCTCTCCTTCCCATTTCCCTCTCCCTCACACCATCCCTCAACATCTTCATTCTCATATTCCCCTCATCCCCATGTCTCCTCGTCCTCCCACGCCGTCTTCCCTCTGCTCCTTGTTCCCTGAGCCATTTTTCCGTAACTCCCCTGAAGTCACGGGTACGCGCGGTGGCAGGACGTCCAGAATGATCCACGGTTTGCCGTCGTCAATGAACCTTTCAAAACTCAGGCCAACAAGGGCAACTTCCTGGAGATGAAGAACAAGTTCCTTGCTCGTCGTTTCAAGGTGAGAGAGAGAGATAGAGAGAGAGAGAGTGTCTATGAATGTGATGTGTTCTCAGCACTTAGCTGATGTAAGGTAACCCTATGTCAACAAACTAACGGAACTGAAGGGACGGTCCCTCCAGTAGCTGCTTGTGTGCTCATTTGTCACTGATTATGCCAAGTCCAGCGCATGTCAAGATAAGAAATATTGAATGTTGACGGCTGCATTTACTACTGCATTTACTCATTGCCTGTTTCACGTTTCACATCCTGATCTCTACATCCTCATTCCATTCTCTTCCCTCTCCCTCTCTTTTCTTTTTCTATCTTGTTTGTTTGTGTGTGTCTGTGTGTGTGTGTATACAGTGTGGTATAATGGTTAAGGAACTGAACTTGTAACTGAAAGGTTGCAGGTTTGATTCCCAGGTAGGAACACTGCTGTTGTACTCTTGAGCAAGGTACTGAATTGATACTGAATTGATAAGAAAGCTTGAAATGTAATTGAATCACTCTTCAGCTATGATTGAAGTAGTTTGTGGTTGGTATGGATAGAGTGCCAGTGATTGATTGTTTGATTTTGGAGGATTTTCTGCCTCATCATGCAATAGGAATGACTCTGGTTGATGGCATGCCTGTGGTCTGCCTGTGGCAGCCACGCAGAATCCATTCCAATACAGTGTATCCCCTAACATGCGTACCATGGAGCTTGCTGCCCCGCCTGAAAATATAAAATGCCGTTAATTAGTGTTTTGATTTGCGGTAATTTGCGGCCACGCACAGAAGAATGTGTTTGTTTAGGTTACGTTAACTCAGGAAAGCGAAAGTACACCCCCTCCGATCGCGGCTACAACCCCCCCCTTCTCTCTCGTCAACGATCGCGGCTACAACCTCCCCCCTGGTCATGCCATCTCACCACCCCGCCTACAAAGACAACCTGGGGGAAACACCGCAATACATTCCAATGGCTGCACACAGCTGGTTGATTACAGAATGGAAATAACTTGTGACCGGTTATTCCCAATTGGGTTAATAAAGAAAAAATGGCATACACCATTGTTTAAAAAATCAGTCATATGAAGAAAGAACACCATCACAATAGTCTGTTAAGATGTTGTCACTTTTGTCCATTTAAGAGTCTCACCGTGGAAAATAACATGCGCTTCCACTTATGTTTGGAGAAGTCACCTTGATGCCTGACCTCTGTTACAGGTTTTTCTTTTTCCACTAAAAAAGTTATTCCAAAGATGGTGAAAACTCTATGTCCTAAAATGGACACAATTGTGATCATTACACAAAATGACCAAATCTAGGTGGACCAAGATATATTTTAGTGCACCTACATTTGGTCCTATGCATCCAGGCAAGATTGAGTTTGCAGTGGTTTCTCCTACTCAGAATGTTTTGGGGGGGGGGGGGGGGTTTGTGTACCATTGTGTACAATGATGATTCCCTTTATTTAACCAGGGATATGCCAATTGAGAGCAAAACTCGCTTTTACAAGGGTGCCCTGAGAATACAACAATGCAATGATAAAACACAACAATAAATAAAAAATATTACAAGAGTAGTGTGAGCAATATGAAAATAATTCAAAAATAACAAATACATTATGAAAAAAGTCATTCAAAATAAACCTGAAACCCTCAATACTAGGCAGTCTGTCCAATTTGAGGGTAACCTGTAACTGATTCCATTTAAAAGGTGCATAGAAGGCAAAAGCAGCCTTTCCAGTTTCAGTATTTATACGTGGGTTATAGAAAGTGAAATATTCTTGAGAACGAGTATACTGCGCAATAGATCTAAACTCTAAAAGGGAACAGATATAAAATGGCAACGTATTTAACACTGCTTTATAAATGAACATAAGGCGGTGGCATTCCCTTCTGGCACTAAGAGAGGTCAAGCCGACATTCTCATATAATATGCAATGATGTGTTCTGAAATTAGCACCAGTGATAAACCTGAGTGCACTATGTAGATTTCACCAATTTATGTCTTCCTCTTTCCCACCTTTCATCTCACTCCACCGCACCATCCCTCCATCTCTAACCGCTCTACTTCCTGACTCCACCGCTCCATCTCTCCATCTCTAACCGCTCTATTTCCTGACTCCACCGCTCCATCTCTCCATCTCTAACCGCTCTATTTCCTGACTCCACCGCTCCATCTCTCCATCTCTAACCGCTCTACTTCCTGACTCCATCCCACCATTTATAACCGCTCTACTTCCTGACTCCACCGCACCATCCCTCCATCTCTAACCGCTCTACTTCCTGACTCCATCCCTCCATCTCTAACCGCTCTACTTCCTGACTCCACCGCTCCATCCCTCCATCTCTAACCGCTCTACTTCCTGACTCCACCGCTCCATCTCTCCATCTCTAACCGCTCTACTTCCTGACTCCACCGCTCCATCCCTCCATCTCTAACCGCTCTACTTCCTGTCTCCACCGCACCATCCCTCCATCTCTAACCGCTCTACTTCCTGTTTATTTTGTTTCCCTTCCTTCCTCCTTCTCTCTATCCCCTCTTTATTTGTTTTTTTCTGTCTCTCTCTCCCTCTTCTCTGGTCTCCTCGTTTCATCTCCTGTCTCCATTACCCCACAGTTATTGGAGCAGGCCCTTGTGATCGAGGAACAGCTGCGGCGAGCAGCCTACCTGAACATGACTCAGGACCCTTCCCACCCCGCTATGGCCCTCAATGCGCGATTCGCTGAGGCTGAATGCCTCGCTGAGTCCCACCAGCACCTCAGCAAGGAGTCGCTGGCCGGGAACAAGCCCGCTAATGCAGTCCTACACAAAGGTGAGGGGCTGTGTGTGGGTCTGTGTGTTTGTGCGTAGAATGGGGGCAGTGTTGTCATGGGCCCTAGGTTTAGTTCTGGCATACGTTACGAGTATCTGAATCTAAATACACATCCCACTGAGCTCAACCCCAATGCGTTTCCTCTGCTAGGCTGAAATATTTCCCAAGTTCAGAGTTACAAAATTTATGTTTCAAGTTCAAACTGTCATGTTATTCTAATTAGAATTTTTGTTTTAAAGTTTAAAAGAAAGAATGTAAATTGCGCAATAATGTAACCTTTTTTTTTTACTTAAGTTTCACCCAAACCTCACTGGGGAATATCTTTGGCGCCTGACCGCACTGTTACAAAAGGCCTCTCTCCCCAGCGTCTGATTGCCCGTTGTAATTGCAGTGCTGAACCAATTGGAGGAGCTGCTGAGTGACATGAAGGCAGATGTGACGCGGCTGCCTGCCACCCTTTCTCGAGTCCCACCCATCGCCGCCCGCCTGCAGATGTCCGAGAGGAGCATATTGAGCAGACTGGCCAACAAGGGCACAGAGACGAACACACTCCCGGTAAACACGCACACAACAGAGCGCTCACAACATCAGATAATCAGAATACCAAGTGACCGAATGCATATGCACACCCACACACACATGCTTGCGCACAGATATTCCAGGTCAGTCAGTGCTCACTGTATTACTGTAGACACACATACACTACTCACAGTGGCACCTGACATCTCCACAGTGCCCTGTGTATGCTCCGTAAACAGAACTCATTAGGACAGAACTAAAGCTCTGAGAGGCAAGTGAAACTGGTGAAAAATGTACCTACACAAGTTATATACACTCGCTCCATAAACACAGGTCAACAAAGCATTATAGAAGACCCTATATACTGTAGTCCATGCAGGTCAAACAAAGGATAAATACAACCAGTATACACACTCTGGGCAGCAGAAGTCAATCATATTTTATTTTTCTCTTCCTATAGCCAATCCCCCCAGGGCCTTATGCTACACCGCAAAATTTTGGGGCACCCTTTACCCCTGCCCCAACAGGAGCCTTACCTCTGGGAGGGGCAAACTACAGTCATATGCCCCCTGGGTCTTTCATATCAGGTAAGTGAAGAGGGTCCATCCACAGGAGAGGTTTTCCAAAATCTGCTGAAGAATTTACTAATGAGGTTTATTTGGCAGACACACAAACATAGACACACACACTCACACACACATGCAAACATTTACATATATAGGGGGTGGACAAAATATCAGAAACACAGTTTTCCAGAAAACATAAAACACCTGCCACATGTTTGTGACTGTGCAGAGGTACACATCTCTGGTTGTCATGGACCAAAATGCTTTCAGTTTCTGTCCTACATTAGCTCTAAAGTGTTCTCATTTATTACTGACGCAAAAGCAGCATTTAATTGACAAATTAGTATGATTTGATAATAATATTATTAATGGCTAAGACAGAAACTAAAATGTGTTCATGGCATGCCAGTCATAAAAGAGTGTAGAAAATATATGTTAGAGAAATGGGAGCAAACATTTATAGCAGCTGAGACAATTGATAGCAGGTGCACTTCCTCTAAAATTTGGCTGGGTGCTCTGTCAAGGAAAAGATCTCAAAAGAAGGTACCAAAAAAAATGGCAATGACAGCACTCCCGACTTTAATAAAATCTCAAAAAGATTTAAAAAAAATATCACCTCATACTTCACCATTTATTGCAGCTGTTTTATGTTTTATGAAAAACCGTTTTTTTCCGTTTCTGGTGTTTATTCTGGTGTTTATATATATAAACACAAACATTATGCTGTGTACAAATCATACATACTATAAACATATATACTCATATATCAGGCACTATGGCCATCATGGCAAGATGTAGCACAGGAGCAACACATCAAACAGGAAGTATAAATCAGTCACACCAAAAAAAACATTCTGCTGAAAAACAGCACAAAATTTGATAATTCTAGTGCCAACAAAGCAACACACAGTTAGCTGTAGCGCTGTCCAGGGATGGGCATGTTTCAGTTGGCCGAGATAATAACGTCTCATCCCGCTGCAATAATGGCAATATGTGTGCAATAAGGCACATATTATGTCTCAATTATTACATTTAACCTCAGAAAATAATTTGAAGATGTTATGAATTTTCTCAAGTGTGTGATGATGAGCAGTCCAGATTATCTAGGTTTATGCACAGCCAATTACATATAGCGTCCACCCATAAACCTCTCAAAACCAGTACCGTGACTATTTTTAAAGCTTACCATTCTGCAGTCTTTTTTCTTTTTAATAAAAGTCTAGTTTTTATTAGAATCTTTAACTTTTAAAGAAAAGAAAGTGTCTATTTTATTAGATTAACTGTTCAGCCATATTCATTAGTAATTCTTCAGAGAAAAACTTTGGAAACTCCATGGTGTGCATGTATGTGTCATATTTGTGCGTCTGTTTCTTCTGACTGGTGTGCCATCACTCAGAAAGGAGATACTCAGTTATTGATGTCTATAATGTCAGCCACTGAAACTGATTATGGATTTGGAGGGACACTTGGTGCAGAGGGTACCACCATGCTGTCCACAAAGAAATTTGGGTGAATGAAATTGGTAGCACTCCAAGTGTCTTGATGCAACCTGAATATATGTACACTGCCTGGCCAAAAAAAAAGTTGCCATTGCACCCGTCATGCATAGTGCCCACTGTACAAGCTTCTGGAGGTGTTATGATTTGGGGTTGCTTCAATTGGTCAGGTCTAGGCTCAGCAATGTTATGCAGCAATAAAATTAAGTCAGCTGAGTACCTGAATGTACTGAATGACCAAGTTATTCCATCAATGGGCATATTCCAGAATGACGAGTCCTGACCTTAACCCCATTGAAAGTTTTTGGGATGTGCTGGAGAAGACTTTACGGAGTGGTTCAACTCTCCCGTCGTCAATACAAGATCTCGGCCAAAAATGAATGCAACTCTGGACGGAAATAAATGTTGTGACGTTGCGTAAGGTTGTCGAAACAATGCCACGACGAATGCGCGCCGTAATCAAAGCTAAAGGCGGTCCAACGAAATATTAAAGTGTGCAACTTTTTTCTGACCAGGCGGTGTACATCTCTTCTGTCCTTGAGCTACAGAGAAAAACAATGGTGTGAGTATAAGTGTTGGTTTGTTGGTTGGTTCATTATTTTATCTACCGTGGGTAGAAGAGATGTCAGTTACTTTGAAAGAGTGGTGGTTCCTGGGGCTCGTTCAGCAAGAGCTTCAGGGATGAATACTGCTGAACCTGCTCACGTTTATGAGGAACAGTGGCTAAGGTGATGTTGACATTGAAGTTTGAGAGAACGATATCAGCTAGGGGCAACTGTGGTTGAAAGGGAAAGCTCTTTGACCGTGATGTTCATGCATTGCTCTGAATAACATCTGAATAAGTTGACCACAAATGTCGGTCTAGGGCGTTCTTTAGTCTGGCAGTTGCCTCTTATATCAGGCGTACATGTCTTTGTTTTGTCGGTGAAATTGTCCCTTTCCTTTATATTCCTAATAGTCTAAGCACTCTGGTAGAGAAATGTGTCCGCATGAAAATGACTGATTTTGATTCCTAATGGTACTTGAGGAATGTGGAAAGTGCCTGATAGTCCCACTTTGTTGCTCGGAGGATGCATTTGATTTCAAGAATATGGTTTTCTTTGGTTTTATTTTGTGTTCTGTTTTTCAAGCCAGAGGTGTGATAATTAAACAAGTTAATTTAGTCTCACATTACCAAATTGCATGAATCAGTCTAGCACTGTGTTACCTTTTGGGCATGCTAGCTGTTTCTGTTTCGGAAAAATAGCCTATGCCTACATATCAGCGATAATAAAACTTAAATAATGAAACTTGATGACTTGATGTACATGTTGACTCTGAATGGGTGCCTCGCTGAGGTTCTCTTCTCAGTCATGGTGTCTCACTGCTCTCATAAATGCTTAGATGTTCATCTGGTGACTGCGGAGAATGCTTCTGTAAAAAATATCACATATGCTCTCAATCTATTACTGTAAAAATATGTGTTTGAGTCAAATGTGTTTGCAGATGAAATCACAATGGCATTCCAATGTCTTGCACTGTTGAAAGAGGGCTTTTCATCATATAAGTGCTCTCTTATCAAGCTTGCTGCAGCTTTAACAACACTGGCTCCACAGGATGATTCTAGAACAGCAGTGAGTGGATGCAGATTTAATCACTTTTGATAGAAGAATAATTTTCTACATTTATTCATAAGCAGTTGTAAAAAATAAAAGTATCCATGACTATTTTACTATTTTGGTGTTTTGTTGTTTGGGGGGGGGTGTGTGTTTGACATTAAGGAGATTGTAAAGATGACATGCACCTGGAAGCGTTGTTTGGAATTGTTCCTGGCTGTGATAGAGCTCCCCAATAGTATAACACACTGTGAGCCCTGGCACTTTAAACTGGATTGCAAAAGTGGTAAAGTCATTCACATCAGTTGTTATTCATTTAGAAGGTTTTTGGTGCAAGGGAATAAACAAGGACGTTTTATTCTGCATTCGGTCAGTCATGCATTTTTCTGTTTTCTATTTATTAGATTTGTGTGCGCCAGATATGGTTAATTGGAGACAAGAGAAGAATTTATGTACAGATTGTCAAACTAGCACATTTGAGAATTGAAAATAAATTAAATTAACTCCTGTGTGTAGGTTTACTCTGATAAATGTAATTCTTACAAAACCATTTTTAAAACAAAAAAGCTAAAACACATGTTAAATTGGCCAGGACTCCCTTGTAAAAGATATTGTAAATCTCAATGGGATCATTTCCTAGTTAAATATACATAATAATAATAATAATAAACTTTATTTATACAGCACCTTTCATACAATGTTTTGCAGCCCAAAGTGCATACAGAGAAAAACAACTCGTAAAACACATTAGAGGTAACTTTGATAATAAAAAACAATTATAAATGATAAAACAATCAGGCAACAAATAGATCAAATAAAACACCAATTTAAAATAATAAAATAATATGAAATTTACAAAACATTTACTAAAACTTTAAATAAAAACAGAAACATACACTACCGTTCAAAAGTTTGGGGTCACCCAGACAATTTCGTGTTTTCCATGAAAACTCACTTTTATTTATCAAATGAGTTGCAAAATGAATAGAAAATATAGTCAAGACATTGACAAGGTTAGAAGTAATGATTTTTATTTGACATAATAATTTTGTCCTTCAAACTTTGCTTTCGTCAAAGAATGCTCCCTTTGCAGCAATTACAGCATTGCAGACCTTTGGCATTCTAGCTGTTAATTTGTTGAGGTAATCTGAAGAAATTTCACCCCACACTTCCTGAAGCACCTCCCACAAGTTGGATTGGCTTGATGGGCACTTCTTGCGTACCATACGGTCAAGCTGCTCCCACAACAGCTCAATGAGGTTGAGATCTGGTGACTGCGCTGGCCACTCCATTACAGACAGAATACCAGCTGCCTGCTTCTTCCCTAAATAATGCATAAACATAGTGCACCTCCTTGCATAATTTGGAGGTGTGCTTTGGGTCATTGTCCTGTTGTAGGAGGAAATTGGCTCCAATCAAGCGCTGTCCACAGGGTATGGCATGGCATTGCAAAATTGAGTGATAGCCTTCCTTATTCAAAATCCCTTTTACCTTGTAGAAATCTCCCACTTTACCAGCACCAAAGCAGCCCCAGACCATCACATTACCTCCACCATGCTTGACAGATGGCGTCAGGCACTCTTCCAGCATCTTTTCACTTGTTCTGCGTCTCACAAATGTTCTTCTGTGTGATCCAAACACCTCAAACTTTGATTTGTCTGTCCATAACACTTTTTTCCAATCTTCCTCTGTCCAATGTCTGTGTTCTTTTGCCCATATTAATCTTTTCCTTTTATTGGCCAGTCTCAGATATGGCTTTTTCTTTGCCACTCTGCCTAGAAGGCCAGCATCCCGGAGTCGCCTCTTCATTGTAGACGTTGACACTGGCGTTTTGCGGGTACCATTTAATGAAGCTGCCAGTTCAGGACCTGTGAGGCGTCTATTTCTCAAACTAGAGACTCTAATGTACTTGTCTTCTTGCTCAGTTGTGCACCGGGGCCTCCCACTTCTCTTTCTACTCTGGTTAGAGCCTGTTTGTGCTGTTCTCTGAAGGGAGTAGTACACACCGTTGTAGGAAATGTTCAGTTTCTTGGCAATTTCTCGCATGGAATAGCCTTCATTTCTAAGAACAAGAATAGACTGTCGAGTTTCATATGAAAGTTCTCTTTTTCTGGCCATTTTGAGAGTATAATCGAACCCACAAATGTGATGCTCCAGATACTCAACTAGCTCAAAGGAAGGCCAGTTTTATAGCTTCTCTAACCAGCAAAACCGTTTTCAGCTGTGCTAACGTAATTGCACAAGGGTTTTCAAGGTTTTTCTAATCATCCATTAGCTTTCTAACGCGATTAGCAAACACAATGTACCATTAGAACACTGGAGTGATGGTTGCTGGAAATGGGCCTCTATACACCTATGTAGATATTACATTAAAAACCAGATGTTTGCAGCTAGAATAGTCATTTACCACATTAACAATGTATAGAGTGTATTTCTGATTAATTTAATGTTATCTTCATTGAAAAAAAACAGTGCTTTTCTTTAAAAAATAAGGAAATTTCTAAGTGACCCCAAACTTTTGAACGGTAGTGTATAAAACAGAGGTGTAGGTAAAATTTAAATGAATAAAATAAGACAAATAAAAAATACTAATAAATAATTAAATAAGATAATAAAAATAATTTAAAAACACAGGCCAATTAAAAGCACACATAAAGAGATGTGTTTTTAGTTGCTTTTTAAAATCTTCAATAGATTGTGCCTCTGATTTGTTTGGGTATGGAATTCCATAATGTAGGTGCATAGAAGCAAAAGGAAGCTTTCCCACTTCTTTTGTAGCAAACTTTGGGATCTGCAGATCTGAGAGAACGTTGGGGCTGCTATCTTACAAGAAGGTCAGTTATATATTCTGGTGCTAAGCCATTAAGTGCTTTAAAAACAAGTTAAATAATCTTAAAATCAATTCTGAAATTCACATGCGACCAGTGCAACGACTTGAGTACTGGTGTAATGTGTGCTCTTTTATTGGTTCTGGTTAAAACACATGCTGCTGCATTCTGAACAAGTTGAAGCTGATCAGTGTTTTTTTTAGGATGACCGCAAAAGAGAGCATTACAGTAGTCAAGTCTTTCTGCATCTGCCTGTGTGAGAAATGCCCGTACTTTGGCAATGTTTCTAAGATGATAAAAAGCAGCTTTAGTCACATTCCTAATATGAGGGTGAAAGCTCAGATCAGCATCTAGAGTAACACCTAGGTTCTGTACTTTAGTTTGAATGTTTACAAATAGTGGCTCAACGTTTTTAGACCTCTGAGGACCTTTGCTCCAATGACTATGACTCCCCTCAATACTGATGAAGACTTAGTTCAGACATTTGCATTGAGAAAGGCCAAAGTGGAATCCCTGGTTTGCTTTTCACATGATGCTAAGAGTTAATTATCCCTCTGCTCTGCAACCAACAAATCTGGTCTTTCTGGATTCAGGGTTTGACTGAACTGTGCTGAGCTGGACATGGTAAACTCTTTCTGGCCAAAAGAAAAACGGATTGAGGAAAGTTTTCTTGATTGTCACTGTGCCCCCCCCCCGTCCCATTTAAAATGCAGCCAACCATGGAGAGAAAACAGCTCTGTGAACACCGGCCTTGAATGTGTGGCTTCGCAGCCCTGCATCTGACAATCCATCTACTCACAAAACAGATCCTGGGCGGAATGTCACACTTTAACCTACATTCGTAAAAACCAACCAAAAATAACATCGATAAATCATGTGAATGCCCTGTTCTCTTTCCTTTTTTCACAACAGCTTCTCTTACTGTCCTCGTGCTGAAACATTTCTACCACATTGCTGATGTGAACAAAACCTGATTCTCATATCAGTCTGTTTTTCTTTTTAAAGTGCTGAAATGTGACACATCAGAATCCTTTGAAAGCCAAGCATGCCTGGGGCACTTTTAAGGAAGAGTAACTTGTTTTTATTGCTCTTTATTGATGAAATGGAAAAAAAGATTGCAGTTGCTTTTTGAAGTGGAACACCAGACAACCTCCTGATTTAAACTTTTTCACAACGAACCTTATAAAGACACTTCCGCCAACCTACCTCCCCCACCCCATCCAACATTTTGTTGTTGTTGCTAAATGCTGCTGAGTGCTACAAATTGTTTGTGGTTTGTTGCCGCCATGCGCCCACTCCCTCCCCCAGTGTCTACAGTGTGCCACTTGTTTGCCCCACAGAAGCCGGCTCCTGCCTGAAGACCAAGGAGCACGATATCCTGCAGCGCCAACGTGTGGTGGACCTGTGGAAGGACGGAAAGTCGGAGGGCGCCATTGGGCAAGAGCTACGGATGCCCAAGTCCACTGTGCACAGCATCATTGTAAAGTACCGCCTCAGCAATACAGTGGAAAACCTGCCTCGCAATGGCCGGCCAAAAAAGCCCTGAGACCCAGAGTCAGAGAGAAAGGGAGAAGAGTGGGGCGTTGCCCAAAAACCCAAACTGAGGACAAACAAAAATCCCAGAGACCGAATGAAGGAGAGGACAAAGAATACACACCAAGCAGAAGGAATGGGGTTAAAAATGGGGGACCATCTAGTCTGAGGGTGAAATAGAAGAAAAGAAAATCCTGAAATATGACAGAGGGAGACAGAAAGAACGACATTGAGAAAGAAAAAAGCTAATACCTGAGAGAAAGATAAGAGATTACAGGTTCAATAGAGAGTGAGAGCGAAACTAAAATAAAGAGGTGGAGTATGGAAAAGTAGAGAACACTATGATGGTCCCAAAATGAGCCTAAAAATGAGGGGGATGAGGATGAACATTGTCCAGAGGTAGAGAAAGAAGGACTTTGGATGTGACCGCTGACCCCTTTTTCTCTCTCCCAATACAACCTCAGGAAACACCATGCTTTCATCTCCCCTCTCATTCACTGCTGTGAAACGTTCTCCTCC
This sequence comes from Ilyophis sp. 1 JC-2022, assembly GCA_022702515.1. NCBI lineage: Eukaryota > Metazoa > Chordata > Actinopteri > Anguilliformes > Synaphobranchidae > Ilyophis > Ilyophis sp. 1 JC-2022. Next base: position 23,945,462 of record CM040397.1, read on the forward strand.
TTCACTCTTCTGAATCCTTCTCAGGACCGAATTCCCTCCTCCCTCACTCACAGATTAGCAGGCCTTCAAAGACTTTACAGGATTGAAATATATTTTCCCTGCACTCTGACTTCTTCTCTTGCAAAGACTCAATGGTCCAAAGGAGAGAGATCTGAACGTCGATTGGTTCCAATATCTTCATCGAAGAAGCAATGTCCTATGTCCTAAAGCAACCGTTTAAAGGAAAGAATATTCTTACTGTTGTGTGAGAATGAGTTCATCGCATTTCCATGGCTGAGCGCCTGGAAACAGCTGAATCGTTCCATGAGCAGGAGGGGAAGATAAAGACGTGCAGAGACAAGGCCAGCTCATATGGGACACTACTTTTTTCCTATGCTTCACTTGTCTGTGGATGAGGACAGCGTGACTTCTGTGGAGAACTGGATGAGACATACATTCAATACTGTAGAATCACATTTCACTGTATATTCATCTTCTTTTATTTTTCATCTTTCATCACTGCAAAGATAACGACAAAAGGGTTGATGGTTTTCTGCAAATGTTTTCCTTTTTCTGAGAAGTGTTGCTTGACCTGTTAGACAAAATTCCTTGGTGCATTTCCAGTCAGTGGTAAACAGGATCAAATATGTTTAGGGGGTAATCTCTGTCATACACACACACACACACACACACACGCATGTGCACATGCACATGTACATGCACACACACACACACACAAAGAAACTGTAGATCAGGCCTTACGCTATCCTTGTGAAGTTCAGAGAATGTGTGTGTGTGTGTGTGCATGTTTGGAGGGAGGGGTTTGCGTGCCTGTGTATGTTTTCAATCTGTGATCAAATTCTACGATTCAGATTTGGCTGGCCAATACAAAGCTTTTGTTGGAAGGCCAGGGGCATAATTGTACACACCTGAAGGAGCAGGTTATTTTAAATATAAACTTAAAAACGTTCTAATACATTCCTGGCAGTTTTTTAGTTTTCTTGTTGTTTTTACAGTGCACTCCAAAAGTATTTGGACAGTGACACATTTTTTGTTGTTGTTTTGGCTCTGTACTCCAGCACATTGGATTTGAGGTGGAACAGTGACTATGAGACTTTTTGCACTTTTACATCACTAATGTAACAATTTCAGGAATTGGTGGGGGGACAAGATTAAGCTGTAAATTACGTTGGAACAGTATAGAACACATCGTTGGCTAAAGGGCTGTAAGTCATCAAGGGTCTGAGGTAGCAAATTGAGCCTCAAACCATCACTTTGCTGCCAGATATGCAGTAGATATGGATGGATCACTTTAAGGGTTTCTTCTCCTGACTTATTTTTTCATAGAGTTCAATGGGAAAATTTGCCAGGAGAAACAACTGTCCAGTTTCTCAGGAGAAACAACTTTCCAGTTTGTCCAATCACTTTAAAGTGTTGTTTCTCCTGACTCATTTTTCTATTGAACTCTATGAAAAAAATAAGTCAGGAGAAGAAACCCTTACAGTGATCCATCCACATTTACTGCATATCTGGTGGCAAAATGATGGCTTGAGGCTGCCCAAATACTTTTGGACTGCACTGTATATACAGTCACAATGCAAAGTGTCCATGTCCTCAGTTATTCTTGGCCTGTGGACTGTAAGAATCTTGAACTGCACTTTATCAGTATTCTGCACGGCATTGCTGTGTTTCCCAACCCTGCTCCAGGGAGAAATCATTTGTATGCTGGTTTTCATTCTAGCTGATTACTTAGATTTTGGTTTAGCCGACAACAGAAAATTACAGTGGGAGTTTAGCAGCTTGGCAATTATTTGCTATATCGGTCCTGTGTAAAAGAAATGTGCCGCTGTGCATGTGTTTGTACTAAGGGAAAGCACATTTTCCTGATCATTTTTGCCATCTTAAATGAATCAACAAAGTATGCTGGGCGCCCGGGTGTCATATGCTGCTGAAACTCTTAATTGGGCACTGATGTAACCTATGGTCTGAATCCTGACCTTGCCATCGCAGACTGTCTGGGAGTATGGCAGGTTATTCCTTCATTTCATGACACAATAGTGACTCCTCTGTTCAATTGGGTGCCTGTAATCTGCCTGTCCAGGTTGTGTGTGCAGTCCTGCTGCACAGCATGTGGATTTGCGCAACCTCTTGAATTGGCAGAGGACATAGCAGTCCCTAAAATTATGATTGGAAATGACAAAGTAGGGGAAAACTACAAATATATATTTTTTAAGTACAGTTTGTTTCTTGTTTTTTCCTGAAACCACATATTTATTTCTGCAATTATTTAAGGTCCATAAATCTCGGACCATAGGAGATTTTCTCCATAGGAGATTTCATAGAACAGAACAGTGTTCAAGAAACAGCTAAATTGAAAATGAACAGCTAAAAACATGAAACAGAAAAGAAAACCCTGTGTTACTAGACAGGACTGCCCTCTGCATTTGCATTTACTGGATAGCATCAGTAGTTTTTTGTGCACCGTAATGCAGTCCACCTGTGTTATTTGTTGCTATATGTATGCAGTGCATGCTACTATTGTCCTTTTACAAAACAGATGTACACACAGGATTCAGTTCTGGTTGTATACACACAGGATTCAGTTCTGGTTGTATACACACAGGATTCAGTTCTGGTTGTATACACACAGGATTCAGTTCTGGTTGTATACACACAGGATTCAGTTCTGGTTGTATACACACAGGATTCAGTTCTGGTTGTATACACACAGAATTCAGTTCTGGTTGTATACACACAGAATTCAGTTCTGGTTGTATACACACAGAATTCAGTTCTGGTTGTCTGTTTCTCTTGAGGCAGACCAAAGGCCCCCTTCGGGTGATGTATGTTCTCTCAGTTCCATTGGCTGTAATTTTGTTAACCCGTGGAACTGGAAACAATCACAACCATGCCCCGTTGTGCCTGATGCTAATGTATTCTCTGTTCTTCATCTTTGATGATGAAAGCCTGGGACCCTAAGGCTATTCGGCTCTGGTCCTGAAGGACTGCAGTCTCACAGGTTTCTGTCTCTGTACATGTTTCATTTCTTACCATTGACAGTTGCATTTACATTTTAGCCATTTAGCTGACGCTCTTATCCGGAGTAACTTACAATGAGCGGAAACAAAGAAAAGGCCCAGATTCGTAAATCACCAACAGCCCAAGTAGTGATTAATGAGAGTGTAATGGTCAGGCCGTAAAACCCCGGCGATAGGTAATGCTTTGTCACTAGAATTAGCATGTGGAATGGAAGGTAAAGAAAGTTTTGGGATATAGGGTAGATAGAGGGGGAAGATGTGGAAGAGGGGAATGGGAAACAGGGTAGAGAGTCAATTCAACCTTTTAAAAAATGTCATATTATTTTGGTTCTGAGAAGATGTGGTTAAAATTGTATGGGGACCATGCTGGGGCAGCTCCCACACCTTATCAAACGTTCCTGGCCTTCCTGCTCAGTGGATCCATACTGTGCATGTATGTGTGTCTGATTGTGTGTGTATAGCAGTGTAGGAGATCCCTCCCCCCTCCACCCCATGTCTCCAAGACAACCCAGACAACATATGACAAACCGTACAAATTTTTACATCGTTTTTTATTAAATGTAGTACTGTATATGCTATTTTGAATGTATATGTAAGCTCAATTATTAAAAGGTTGTCGCCGTTGCTATCTGAGGAATGACTTTCTGGTTATTAATGTGTCGTCCATGGTGATTATTTGGTTGTTCATATCTTACTCTATGGGGCCACATCTCACAAATCATGTTTGTTTCCACTTTACATGCATTTTCCTTTTTCTGTTTTTAAATCAAAGAAAAGTCCTGTTTTGACCCATCTCTTCTCTCCCGCAGTGCTGAATGGACCCGCAATGCCTCTGAAGAAGGAGAGAGAGGGAGAGCTGCTGCTGGGGAGGAGGGAACAGCGTAGCGGAGAGGTGATCTGCATTGACGACTGAATTGAGCTCCTCTACTGGCTGTCAAACCCACAAACACCCGCATGTACACTCACACACCCACAACTGCAAACACACACACACACACACACACACACACACACAACTGCACAGATGTGAACACACACATAAACATGCACACGCAAGCACTCTAGGGCTTTGGGGCTGTGCAACTATAGGTATATTTTCTAGGTACAATGCCATCCCATTATAATGACTGTGTGTTACATTTAACAATTAATGAATCAACATGACTGAAAACCTATAGCTGCTCAGCCCTTCTGCACTCACAAATCTCACAAATTCTCATTCATTTCCACATTGCTTAGTAATACTATGGGTCAGTCAACCTTTAGAGACCAGTGTGTTGAACTAGTGTTACATTAGTGATGTCAATCACTCCTACAGAAGCGGTTCATTGAATGTGAAAAGAAATACATTTGGTAACACTGACTAGAATAATGCCCTGTTAATGTGATCATATCAGTAGATATGTATCATTCTATCCAGGGATCCTCCACTTGGGACTGATCCCAGCTCTGCTGGACATGCGCTCACGTCGTGGTCATTAACGTGTCAGCACTCCATGAGCAATGAGCAGTTACTGTACACCCATATTCACACACTCCATAAACAAACTGCTTAACACATACACACCGTATGATTACACCAAAAATAAATGCACCACAACACACACACATCCACAAACAAACACACACGCAGGCACATGCACACAAGAGCAACCGTGGTCCATACTGTCACACATTTATCCCTTCCTCCTTCCATTCCTTCCACTTCTCCCACTCACTTGCTCTATTCTTGTCTCTCTTGAATGACCACGCCCATGCCTCCAGTCAGCTCAGAGGGGTCACCAGTCAGACCCCATGACATTCTTCCCCCAGCTACATACCGTGAGGCTGCATGCGACTGTGTGCACATCTGCACTTACTATTATTGTCACCATTAATACTGCAGCATGTTCACAATGTATCATTTATCTGAAGGAAATATTGTGTATAAAGCTTCACCCGCCATAATTAGCGCTGATGTTTCTTAAGTTCAACGACTAATCATCCCATTTAATCGAGTTAAGATTTTATGCAGGATGTACTGTAGGTTTAGACATGGTCCACTTGACCTTGATTCTCAATGTCTGTGGAGCTATTGTCTTTTGCTTAGGTACCTAGTGTCTCAGCCTCTCAAGGTTGAACCGGTGGAGCCATTGACTTTTGCTTAGGTACCTAGTGTCTCAGCCTCTCAAGGTTGAACCGGTGGTCGATATGCTGAAAAGAATGGAGGACAGTACACAGCAAATCTGAATTGTTACTTTAAAGTGGTTCTATAAGGGTCATCGTAAAATAGTAAATATTACTGCCGAAATATAATGTCCTCCACTTGATAAAACATACCATGCCTATTTTGAAAATAAAATGCACTATGTATGCATGATGGTATTGGGCATTGCTTCATGTTTAGAAGTGGTCGCCTTGTATTGCATTTTTCTTGTTTCTGTTAACTAAGTAGGTTTCTATTTTTAAAATTGCAGTCATCATACTGAGCTCAGACATTGGTTCTAGCTGCTCCACAGTGTATGGCAGATATGTAAGCTTTCAGAACTTGTTCATGAATTAAGTGTCTTTGTGTTTCTTCATAATCAAATAGTTGCAGAGGTTCCTGGGTAGGAGGGTTATTTGTGGTTTGAATTATGCTATTTTCTGACAACATCCATAAAGCTCCTGTTTATTATTTTATCACTTAGGTTCATGTGAATTACAAGCATGGTCATCATTTATGATTATGAGTGCTAATAGTCTCAATGTGTATTAGTGCAGTCCACATGTTACCTCTCATTGGTACCATCAGGGCTCAGTTCTGAAGAGACAGCCTCATTGTATTACTGCCCACCTTAACTTTTCCATTTCTAAATCATAAATCTAAATCAAATTGTAACTTGAACACACTATTAAGATGGATCTGATTTTGAGGCGATAGTGTTTTTCTGTGCAAGACTACCTTTACAGTATCCCAGGAGAGCATTGTTAATCTGGGCCTACAGACTGGAGACTGGGTGAAAGTTGCGGTGTTGGTTCTAAAACGCCGGGCAACTGTACTGAATGGTTTATTTCAGATTGAGAGTATGTTCTTTAAAAGACAAAAATAAAGTATTATGGTTCCCCTGTCCCTTTCATATCCCATCGCCATCACCCGTCTGTCTCTTTCTCTAATGGCTTCAAGGCCACTACTCAACCTCCCTCATTACTCCTTCGCTGGTTATCCTCTTTTTTTTCATTGGTTCAACTTCCTTCTTTTTTTTTACGAATTCTGTGACATTCTCGGCATATTTAAATTGGGTTTATTGTTATTGTGTTTTGTGTTTTTACTCTTGTTATTACAACTTATTATTATTATTGTTGTTGCTGATGTTGACATTGTCCTTGTTGTTATTATTAAAAAAGAGCTTCTACCAAAATGAAAATTGAACGGATTAAATATAGGTATGTCTGGTGCACAGTGCGTCTCTGTACCAGATATTGTGCAATTGAAATACAAATAAACGAAGAGGTTCTAACTTCAGAGATGTATAAAATACAAAATATTATCTTTTTCAAGAATTGGGGCTTGCAAATAACATGCATACATAATTTCCTTGTATAACCATTGATGCATTGTGACAGAACTAAATATGAACAATCATTCTTTAGTCAACTGTATTCTCTCTTCACTTGAAACACAGAGGAGTGTTTGGTTCAGATGAATGTTCTGCATAGAAGCATATATACATTTTTGTGACTAAATACAGTACACTGATTGTAAGGAATTAGAGCAATTCCGTTCATGCCTATCATAATGTAGTGTACTTCCTCGCTTGTCTCTGCTAGGTCTCAAATTAACATTTTGCTTTGCCCTACAGTGGAACCTGAGAGGATCATTAAACAGAGCAGTTCCTTCCCCCAGTGATGCACACACACACACACACACACTCTGTTGTTTCAAGTTAAGAGTCTGAATGCATTTAACCAAGCATAGGAAAAGTTAAACCCCTGAACTAAAATTAAGCGTGTTGGTCTTTATCTCTCACTCTTTCATTTGGTTTCCCAGTTTTTATGTTTGCTTTTATTTCTCGATATCTGTCACTGTGTGAGTTCTGGTGCACAACAGTGACCTTGTTGTGGTTGAGTATGTGTGGGCGCGGAGTGGAACCTGTTAATAATGCATCTCTTTTTTGTTTTGTTTGTAATAAAATTAAATTAAACAGAAATAAATTATGTGTTGTGCATATTCTTAAAAACACACAAATGCCACCTGTGATGACAGTCTATAGAGTAGGAGCTCAATGGTCCAGAGTGACTCAATACCATGCCAATACAGACTGTGCGCAGATATCCCACAGAGTGACTCAATACCATGCCAATACAGACTGTGCGCAGATATCCCACAGAGTGACTCAATACCATGCCAATACAGACTGTGTGCAGCTGTCCCACAGAGTGACTCAATACCATGCCAATACAGACTGTGTGCAGCTGTCCCACAGAGTGACTCAATACCATGCCAATACAGACTGTGTGCAGTTGTCCCACAGAGTGACTCAATACCATGCCAATACAGACTGTGTGCAGCTGTCCCACAGAGTGACTCAATACCATGCCAATACAGACTGTGTGCAGTTGTCCCACAGAGTGACTCAATACCATGCCAATACAGACTGTGTGCAGTTGTCCCACAGAGTGACGTATAATTGGCCAGTGTTGCCCAGGGACAGAGGGTTTTAGTCCAGAAGATATTCAAAGTCTCATCAGACAACAAATGATCTGGTATGTTGGGCACCTACAGTCCGCCTGTGGGAACTGCATCAATTGCGCCGTCCTCCGACAATGGATTTTAAGGCTAACTGAAATACTATTCAACCAATTAATTCAGTCAAAAAGAAGAAATAGGGGCAACATATTTTGATGACAACATTGTATGACAGTAATCAGCAGAGCCAAAGGCGTATTCCACCCAGGGCAGGAGCTGGCTCCAGGAGGTGGGATTGGTGGAGACGTGGCAACAGAGAGTGGTTTCCAGATCTTGATTGACTCGCTCTGCCTGGCTGTTGGACTAAGGGTGGAACCCGGAAGACAGGCTGGTGGAGTCGCCCAATAGGGAGCAGAACGCCCTCCAAAACTGTCAGACACGATGTCCTCGGGTAATCAGTGTATTCTGAAAAAATAGCCGATGGCAAGTTGTGCTGTTTCTTTAGCGGAGGGGAGTTTGGGGAGTGCGATGAAGTGGGCCCCAAACCTATATAGTATCTATCATGGTATCCTCACAGTGGTGGCCTGGCTGCTGGTGACAAACCTTTAACTTGCTCTTAAAATAGCTCTGTAGGCTATTAGTGTTACAGTAACCTAGAGTATCCATCCATTATGCTTATAAGTGGTGGTATTAAGGGCTGGTGTGTATGGTGTTGTTCTGAAGATCATATAATAGGGCAGGTTGTTTGGGTGTCCAGCCACTAGGGGCGCTGTCGCGGACTCGGCCGTGCAGAATTCTACCTGTTTTTATGGGAAGAAGAAGTTGCGGCATGGTACGCGTGTTTGTTTGCTTAAGTTACGTTGCCTCTTCGTTTACAGTTGATCCACCGCTTGCATTCCTGTGTGTGCGTCCAGATATGTAAAATGTGATGTTTACTTACTGGATACATTGCCCTGTGATTATTCTGTAACTACAGCGTGAATACGTAGTAGTAAGATGTGTAATTTATGTGAACGGCAACGTTTATGTTTGTTTATACTGATGACAGTCTTACCGTTTGTAATTCGCGAATAGAATGTCCCCAATGATGCATACAGTTTCTGAACGCTTATTTAGGTTTCTAGCGAACCCTTAAGTTATATTAGCCCACTGTGATTAGGATACCATAGTTTAATGTAGCTTGTGTGTTGTAGCTAAACTGTAAGCTATTGGATATCTGTGGCTATTGAATACTATTGCATTAATTATGAGTGAGCTGTTATTAATTAACCTTGTATTGTTTGTCTTTCAGAACCACACACATACACACAATGCGGACACCGCATTAAAGTGCAGTTAATTGATCAACTGTCTCAGGAATTATTATTCCTAACACAAAATTATATAGCTGGTCTGTAGCGTGTATGGGATTTCCTTTTTTACATTTCCACTCAAATAGTGTCGTTTTACATAGAAAGTTTGGAGGGGGATTATGTGAAAACACTGCAGTAGCCTAATATTTAATGCAAGTCATTTCAGATGTACAGTCAAGCCGGAAAGTCTGAATACCCCTTTCACCTTCTCCGTGTTTTATGGCCCATGCTGCTACATAAACAAAGCAAAACCAACTGTCATTCATGAATTGTTTGTTTCAAATGACATCATCCAAAAATGACTAAAAATGTTGCTGGAGTTGGAAGAGAAGACACAATGTTGTGAAAGCAGCACACAAAGTTCATAAATACAGTTTGGATTGCCCTTCAGCTTTAATAAACAGTGTCTTAACCAGTTGTCACAACAGTCGCACAAGTTAAATAAAATAAAAGATTTACAATATCAATTAATTTATATAATTTATTGCACAGATAAGGCCTAATGCAGAAGTTTAAAATGATAGAGAGAAAAAGACAGCCCAGAATCTGTTCAAAATACAAAGGTTGTGATAAACATACATATATTATAGTTAACAAATACACCATGTCACATCCTCCTAATCTACATGTAGCCTACTATAAATTGAACATTACGTTAACATTTTTCCTGCTCTGGACCCAATAGGAGCGCAAACATACCCTAATCATGAGCTGCACATTTGTGAAGTGATCAAATACAAAGGGTTTCTAAAGGTTCTAAAGTGCTACCTAGTTACACAGAATGGCCTTTCTGTATCTACCAGGACAAGTTCATGAACTTTAAATTTGGCCTCTCAAATGTACTTTATAGACCAAAACTTATGATTTCTCAGATTGTGACTTTATCCAGGATTTGCCTGAGCACTCTCCCCTTGCTCTCATGTTTTCTGATTGGCAGAGGTCCTCCAATACTTTTGGGTGTCATGTTTCCCAAACTGAATTTTACCAAGAGTTCCTTAAAATTCTCATCAGGTAATGCAAGCGATGACTTCAATTTTCAACACTGTTTTGGTACGTTTAATGGTTTAGTACTATATTAATCTGAAAATGGTTTGAGATGCTTACTTGGTAGTAATCTGTGGTTCCAAAAGGTAAATCCAATCACGTCTTTTGTGCAATGTGTGTACTGGCACACATTTTATGTCATGTATAGTTCTGTCATTTAAACCTGTATTTCACAGTTGTGTTTGTCAATAGATAGCTATTTTATTTGAATAGCACCCATGTAATAAACCACCTAATTTCCCTCAGGCTTATTTAGCCATGTGATAAAACTTTACACGAAAACCAATTTTTCCCACAGTTATACTGAGTTTTGTGCTTCACCATTTTTACATTAAATTCTAAAATGGCTAGAATCTTTGGTTCCGGTTTTGGGTTTTCAAGTTTAGGGAGAATGTTATGACAATACATTTTTGTGAGGAGCAGGGAAAGTGTTGCAGGTCTATTTACACAAAATATAAGTCAAAACCCTGTTAACATATAACCCTGTTTGCTGTGTGCTGTCCTTCCAACACTGAGGCTCAGAGGGTGTGCTCATTTTTTGGGATTTCCCTCTGCTAGGCTCTCTAATGCGGCCCCCTCGCAGCGCATGCAATGGTAACCCGTATCAGAGGTGACGTCCCAGCAACCCTGGCTCAGGTAAAAATCCATGGATGGCTTGTTCCAGTTCAGGACAGTGAAGTTAAGTTGGTTGCAACCAGCTGCTAACCCCAACTAGGACAACCAACAAACAATGGTTGAATATCAATGTATTTTTAAAGACCTGACTCTTTAAACAATGTGGTTCCATTAAGAGCCTAATCTTTCTGTTACAAGTCATTCAGATAAAATATAACATTCTTAAAACTTTCTGTGATTCTCTGAGTTTTTTTTTCATCGTGACATTGATTGCAATATTTGGGTTGCTTAAAATGTAAAATAAAACCGGTCCTAAAGTAAATGTTATTCAAATTACTTTGGGTACATAATTCGTATGTGTGAATTTAGAGCTGAGTTAGCCAATGTGAATGATGCTCCAGGTGTCTGAGCTCACACTTTGAGCCACTGGTTAATGTATCTATGTATGTTTGTACATCTAAACATGCAAGCTCTTCTCTATGACCTGATTTCAAACTACAATGCAGCACTACAGCAGTATGTCACTCACCTGGGCAATTTTGCTCATGAGCGCCTTCCCAATACCCTTTCCTTGAAGTAAAAAACAAACAGAACTATGAGCTT
>CM040397.1:23957240-24016386 GCA_022702515.1 Ilyophis sp. 1 JC-2022
TCTCAGTGCATACCATTGGCACATGGGTCTAAGTCTAAGGACTGATGTGTGGGTTGATTGGTAATGTATGACAGAGTGATACACCATGGCTAACTGTCACGTGGATCCATATGCTTAACTGACTGGTTGAATTACGGAAGAGAAAAAATAATTCTGGCAGACTGAAAGAGAAACAGAGAGCAACAGTTGTTTTACTGTGCCTGACTATATTGATCAGTCAGAAACAGACCTTTACTGGTTACCTAGAGGCCTGAATTGATTATTAATCCTCCCTTGCACTCTCCCATCATGTTGTGTATTAGACTGCCACAATTCTTTGACAATTATCACAATGACACCCACTCTAGGACCCTGACATCAAAGATGCTCCTCAGACTGCATTTAGCAAAACAATCGACAGTATTGGTTTCTGATATTCATGTTTAAACGACTAACAAACTAATAACATATTGAACTGCTATATTAGATACTAATTAATTATATCCAAAATCATATCTTCTTGCATTTTTAAGTATAAAAATGAGATAAATATCAATATGAAATGAGTTCATATTCAAATATAAAATGAATGTCTTTTTGATACGTTAAAAACGCCATTGCTTTTCAGATTTATCTACTCGATTGTCACTTCTTTAATATGTTGATGAATGATGGTCATCTCCTGCTCTTGTAATGTTCCAGGTAGTTTCAAATAATCATGGATCAAACGTAATCCTAACCCCAACCATTACATGAAAAAATTAAACGGATCCAGGTTTCATTCCAGAGGTCAGAATCTACATCTACATCTTACAACAGTACAAATCTGCATGGTTGGATATTTGTTTTAGTGGGTGGGAAACAAGGTTTGATTAAATAATACTCCCAATACAAGCCATGGTCTCAGCAGACTACAATTCAAATTGTTATAAGCCAGTAGGTTTTTACACCAAATCTAAATAGTATTTCTTCTCTGAGTAAAATTAATTGCATTTTTGATAGTTCCAGTTAAATCATTGAGAACTCAATTGGAACACACTGATCCCTTTATGGATATATTGTCTATCAATTCACAGATAGAAACAGGAACTTTAATTTATATCAAATGTAGCCATTCCTGTTTTACTTGAAGTATATAACTGTACTTTGTGGAAGCTGCCAGTTATTGACTTCAACTCAGTATACTTACCTGATTCTAGTAGGAACCGGAATGACTCAAACTACTTTGTATAAGCAATTCTATTTTTATTTCTGCAGTGTTTTGGTTAACCTTCTTGGGAGTAGCATTCTTTCCAACTGATAATATGGCTTTTAACCCCAGAATTTACTGAGAACTCTTTATAACATGCATGTTTATCAGGGCACATTTTCACTTTCTGTCTCACTCATTCTGGGGTGCTCATGAATATTCTTATACCTATGTTTCCCTGCTGAGTAATTGTTTGAGAATGTGCTTTTATATTAAATTGCGGTACTGTTGAGCAGGAACTGAGATTCAATTACAGAAAGTAACATAACCTCTCTGAGCAGGTGTATGTGTCTCAATTGTGACGTGGTTCTGCAGGCAATCCTGTCAAAACGGCAACCGTGAGGCATAAATACAAACACAGACCTGGATATAGATGAGAGACTGAGAAAAAGGGTGTGTGTATGTTCAGTCTATTGAAAAGAGGGGGCGGTGAGGTCAGTTGTGGACAGAAGGTGGGTCGGGGGATGGTGAAATATAAGGGGGAAATGGATAGGGAGAATTTACAGAGATTTTTGATGGGTATCGAAGTAACTGGGTGTTGAATTGTGTATTGAAGTTTATAATATTTAGAATATAATTCTAGTAGAGCTGATTTACCCAGTTTACTGTGAACTGCATTCAATGTTCATTACTAGGGATAGCTGCTATTTTATGGGAAGAATGTGCTTTATCTTATCTGTTCTGTAGTTACTTCGATGACGTTTCTGTATGCACTTACTGTATGTCGCCTTGGATAAACGCGTCTGCTAAATGACAGTAATGTAATGTAATGTAAAAGAGGATAGAGAAAGAGAGAGAGGAATAGGCAGAATGTTGGAATCCCAGTCTTATTGCCCTCCACTTCTTCAGATATTTAAGGCATACAACTCTTGCCGTGTTTTAACACATACTCATTCAAGTGGAATATTATATTTCTCTCTGAAGGCCACAGGCTTTCTCAGCAGAACATAATGCCACATGGGAGAACCTGTCGGACAAGCTGGTGCTGTTTTGTTTTTTCAGAAAGAAGAATGGAAAGAAACGCCAAGGATACAAATTCTCTTAGTCACACACAGGAACATTATTTTTCTTGTAAACTAAGAGCAAACAACCTCAGCTAGTAATTGAACTATCATGGTAATGGGGTTATCTTAGAACAACCATATGTTTGATTAAAAAAAACAATTCTACTGAAATATACATTTTATATTTGTAAATTCAAAAGTTTTAACACACATAAGGGCATTTACAACTTTCTCTATGGCTGTGTGCAAGTGATGATGCTTGTTAAACATAAATATTTTCATCAAACATCTTTATATTGCTACACTAATCTCAAAATGATATGGGACACAATCATTGTCTTATTACAGTGATTCAACCTCGGTCCTAAAATTCTGGAATTGTAATTGTGGTTGGAACGAAAACCAGCATTCACAGGGGCCCCCGAGTACCAGGGTTCAGAACCACTGTCTTATCACAATGATTGTGTTTTTGTTTGTTTTGTCTTGGGTAATATTATTCTTTTGTTCTCATTTGTAAAAAGAGAAAAAAATCTCACCTTGTTAAAATTGTTTTCAAGATAAAGTTCAAATTGCCAAATGAGAGGTATTCACTCTGGCTAAGAGTGATGGGGGACTTTAAACTAATCTGATAATAAGTCTATTATGCCATATAAACACCCATATCAGAGTCAGTCTCATTGTTGAAAACTGGGAACATATTGAATAATTTCCTAACAAGGGAGATATAGAGTTGTTACTGTATTCAAGGATAAGAGTTCAGAGTGCAGCACTGCAGCTTTAAGACATTTAGTCTTGGACTCTGTTGATCATTAACTAACTGAAATCATTCTACATAGCCTGAGGCAGACCAGAAAAATGCTCAAATTATTATTTCAGTTGTAGACACAACACTGTTGGTTTTACTCATACATCCTTTGTAAAAATTTAAATAAAATAGAAAACTTTGCAAATTGGAAACTTATGTTTTTGGGTGTACTGTTTATGAATAAACAACTTCACTTTTAACTGCATCAATACCATTAAAATAGCAACTGCCTTGCCTGATCAGATAGAGATGAGGCCATTTCCATCCCCAAAGTGGTTGAGCTGATAATTATGTAAATAAGTGTCCACTATCCAAATAAGAATACAAATGCTTGTTATTCTGAGGTGACCATTGCACTTGTATTGTTTTTGTGAGTTATTTTTATTATTGAGTAGGTTATTGTGTCCCAGGTGTTCAGACAGTTACGAAGGGTCAGTTACTGACTCCAGTGTGAAAGAAGGAGGTCACTGATGTGGAGCCAGGAGAGCCAGTGTAAAGGCATAGAGTCAGCAAAGTTGTGGAGGTTAAATTGAGTACTAACTCTGAACAAAGGAATCGAGGAGGACATGGTTCGATAGCTGAGGTAAAGGTGTGGAGTGAAGGAGAGTGCCCATACTGTAATGAGAGGGAGGGTAAGGGTTCGGGGTTATCTTAGGCAGGGGGAGAACATATATGGCTTCAAGTAGCATGCTTGATTTTCCCTGTTCATTGTTCTTTTTTACACTGCAACAATATGGCAGGTACAGTGTGCAATATGGCAGGTACAGTGTACAATATGGCAGGTACAGTGTGCAATATGACAGGTACAGTGTGTAATATGACAGGTACAGTGTACAATATGGCAGGTACAGTGTGCAATATGACAGGTACAGTGTGTAATATGACAGGTACAGTGTGCAATATAGCAGGTACAGTGTGTAATATGACCGGTACAGTGTGCAATATGGCAGGTACAGTGTGCAATGTGACAGGTACAGTGTGCAATATGACCAGTACAGTGTGCAATATGGCAGGTACAGTGTGCAATATGGCAGGTACAGTGTGCAATATAGCAGGTACAGTGTGTAATATGACCGGTACAGTGTGCAATATGGCAGGTACAGTGTGTAATATGACCAGTACAGTGTGCAATATGGCAGGTACAGTGTGTAATATGGCACTGTTTTTAAGTTTGGTTTGGTACACATGGCCATACGAAGCCTCTTTTTCTGCACTTGTAAATGATGTGGCCTTGGACATTAGTGGAGGATTTATATATATATATGGATTTAGCTAAATCTATAAAATGTTAATATGCTGCTTTATAATAGTCTTGGCAAGATTTTCTAAAAGGTCTGTTACTATTGTATTTGATATGATCATCATAAACTGGTTGCACAGGGAATTTTAGAAAAACACAGAAATGCCTGATACAGGCCTAAGGAAAAACCACAATCATCGCCTCAGTGCTGTGAATGACTCCTCTCTCTGTTTGTAGGTGACCTGGGGAGAGTTGTTCCAAGTTGTTCAGTTACCCTTCAGCATTTGTTTATGAGTCTATCAGATATCTTTTGTATAATACAATACTAATAGCTAACACGCTTCTGGTGTCGCTGCCAAGAGGCAAAGTGACTGCTCAATTTGACACTCAAATAATGTTCTGTAATATGAATGATGAATTATGTGTTTTTCACATTTCATTAACAGTAACATACTGTTAACACTGTAGAACTGCACCTCTTTATATGGGTGCAGGTGAGGATCAAAGTTCAGTACTTTTTTACCCACCTGCCTGGGACATAGGTGGACATGATAATGGTTAAGGAACTGGCCTTGTAACTGAAAGGTTGCAGGTTAGATTCTCAGGTAGGACACTGCCATTGTACCCTTGAGCAAGGTACTTAACCTGAATTGCTTGAGTATATATATCCAGCTGTATAAATGGATAATATGTAAAAACAAATGCCAAATATTTGTGTAAGTCGCTCTGGATGAGAGCGTCTGCTAAATGCCTGTAATGTAATGTAATGATATATGACTTCTATGTGTATATACCGATAATACATTAACAGGGAATTAGCAGTGTAAGCAAGTACTCTAGTACTGTAAACAAGTTGCTAGTAATAGAGGTTCTTGCTGTAAAATTAATGTGTTTACCAAAAGGGAAGTTTGCCTTGGCCATTGCCTGATAGGAAATGCACACGTGTCACACCCACTCGCTCTTGATGGACCTATGACTGCAGCCGAGGTTACTGTTGTTAACTGTTCAGCCACCACAGGTTCTGCCAGGGGCCCTACTGTATAATCACTGCATCCTTCAAATTCAAAGTTTCTAATTTCTCTTATTTGTTAATTTACTCATTGTGCTAATGCTGATATGGAATGTAAAACCGTAACAGTTTCATGGGGTGTTCGACCTGAATTTGGGCAAGGCTGACTTCTGAGTTTGCACTAGGCATGAATTGTTTCCATTCACAGGGACTGCATGTACATTGGTGTTAGAAAAAATTTATATACAGTGAGCACCATAATTCATTGGACAATGACACATTTTTTTGTTATTTTGGTTTTGTACTCTGAGTATGAAAGGATACAATGACAATGCGGTTGAAGTGCAGACTGTCAGCTTTGATTTGAGGGTATTTTCACCCATATTGGATGAACCGTTTAGAAATTATAGAACCTTTTGTACATAGACATTGTATACCTCAGACCTTTGATGACTTACAGCCATTTCGCCAACTATGTATTCCATACTGTTCCAGCATAATTTACAGCTAAATCTAGTCCCACCCCCCAATTCCCATAGAAATCCATTCAAATGCAGAGAAGTTATACAGTGCATATGGAAAGTTTTCAGACCCTTTCAAGTTTTCCACATTTTGTTATGTTTGATAACTTAAAGCCATTTAGCCAGCCATGTGTTTCATACTGTACCAGTGTAATTTACAGCTGAATCTAGTCTCACCCCCCAACTCCCACAGAGATAAATTAAAACGCAGAGAGGTTATTGTATCGCTTGTAACAGTACCTGAAAATAAGATATCGAGAGTTTTTTGATGTTGATGGGTCACAGACTTCTGGAAGTAACAGCATGCAAAGGATATGTGACCAAATATTAAATATACTTTAAAAATATGGTAAAGCAAAGGGTATGAATACATATGTAGATGAGAAATTAAAGTTTTTGATTTTTAATAAAGTTGCAAAAGTTTCTAAAAACATCTTTTCACTTTGTCATTATGGGTTATTGAGTGTAGATTGATGAGAAAAAAAAATTATTGAATCGATTTTAAGATGAGTCTGAAACATAACAAAATGTGGAAAACTTGAAAGGGTCTGAAAACTTTACGTATGCACTGTAGTATCGCTTGTACCAGAAAATAAGATGTCAAGAGTCTTTTGATATTGTTGGGTCACAGACATCAGGACGTCATGGCATGCAATGGATATGCAACCAAATATTAAAGATGATTACTTTATTCTACATTATGTTAAACTGTCCAATATGTTTTGATGCCCGAAAATGGGGGGACTATGTACAAAAGGTTCGATAATTTTTAAACGGTTTATCCGATATGGATGAAAATTAAAGCTGGCAGTCTGCACTTCAACCTCATTGTCATTGTATCCTTTCACAAAGTGCTAGAGTAGAGAACCAAAATAACAAAAAATGTGTCACTGTCCAATGAATTATGGTGCTCACTATATTTGGTTGGGCTTCTGACCTTAAATATTGCATTTGTACCCCGTAATAAGCTGTTAGGCACCTGCATAGTAGCTAATTAAAATTTGAAAATACTTATATGGAGCCATAGATAATCATAATTTCAGATACATTTAGTTATGCAGTATATCCAGGAGACAGAGTTCTAGCATTAATTACCATCAACTGTCTACGATCTCTGATAATTCACAGGTAGCACAACACAAAAACATTATTTATGTGTTTTGAATGCAGGCCTTTGAATTCAGGTCATGTAATGACAACAATGCCCATCCCCTTAACATGCAGTCATAACTTGGAAAGAGCTTACACAAGCTAATATGTCCTATGTTGTTTGTGTGGGTAATAATTTTTTTTTTTTAAACTGGAAAAGCAGACAGTGGATTGATAGGGAGTGAAGCAGAAATGGAATACATTTTACATGTTTCGGGAGATCAAGGCGTAAAAGGGTCATTGGCAGTGCCAGCTATAGACAGAAATGCTGATACTAATAGCCTTAGCCCCGTGGACAAAAGATCTTCTGAAGGGCCTTAGTACATAAATGCCAAGGATAGCCTTTGGAAGTCTGGTAGTTTTACAGAATTTACAATGTTTTACGTGTATTGTTACATGAAGCAGAGCATGCCAATACAGATATTCCTCAATATGTTCTGAAACTAAATATGAAGGTAAATGTAGCACTTCGGCAACTGTTGGAAGTTGCAAAGCAGGGAGAGGAAGTAAGAGAAATGGCTTGGAGCTCCTGACAAGCTCAGGAAATAATGGGTGAATGCTGGTCAGGAAGGCATGTTTAAGTGGATCACTCTGTCCAAGAATGAGACGTGGAACATGGCACCCTTTTGGGTTTCTTGAGCATGTCACACCTACATATTTTAGGGATCATCATAGTTCTTATCA
Source organism: Ilyophis sp. 1 JC-2022 (assembly GCA_022702515.1). Lineage (NCBI taxonomy): Eukaryota > Metazoa > Chordata > Actinopteri > Anguilliformes > Synaphobranchidae > Ilyophis > Ilyophis sp. 1 JC-2022. Next base: position 23,964,881 of record CM040397.1, read on the forward strand.
ATAAAATTTTAACTTTTTTCTAATTCTCTACTTTCTTTCAGAAGAAGATGGCCTGCCTTTTGTGACTTTTGACCCAACACTCTGGCTGGTGTAGTGGGAGGGCCGGAGGCAGGGACGAAATTGACTTGGAATTAAACAGCTGAAACTAAAGCCATCTGGCAAAATGTCCCTCCCAGAGCCGACCCCTCGCTCTCAGACATCCTTGCCCCCCAAACCTGTCCCCAAACCCCGGCCCACTATCCCAAGCAAGCCCTCACATAATGGCTCAGATTGCCCAACAGTGCCCAAGAAGTGCAGTTCAGAGAAGAGCTTCGGGAAGGTGAAGACGATTGTGAATAAGTTCTCTGAGCAGGAGAACATAGCCAGAGAAGTCACAGATGGGGTGAAGTTGAAGAGAGGAAGAAGGGCCCCCACCATTAAACCCAAACCCCAACGCGTACCGAAGAGGGGAGAGCAGGCCCCACCGCTGCCCTTGAAAATGAGCCGCAGGGTAAAGAGGGTGGAGAAGGAAGCCAATGAGGTGCCAGGAGCAGGAGAGAGCGTGACCGTCTCTGTCAGAGAGGAGGGAGGGCGTTCAGGTAGTTAATTCACATGATTTTCATCCTTCTTCTGTTGCATTGCATAATGTTATTAGTCTTGACTTGATTGGGAAGTGAGTGTTATAATTTAACAGTTATGTTTATGCTGCCATGACATTTTGCCTCTAAAAGCCCACCGTATATCTTTTATTAGTGTACTGACTCCTTTTCATTCACATGTGAGGAAGTTCTTAGTTTCACCAAATTATTCTTTTTTAGTTACAGCATGACTGTGTTCAATTTGAAGTAGACACCTGGATCAGTCAGAGCAACTCCAATCAATAACTGGTTGTGATGGCAACCACTTAGGTGTTCTGTCAGTATACGTACAACTATTATGACCACTGCAAAAGCACACTAATGTGTGTGGTTATTCATCAAATAAATTTAATTATACTTATGATATATATAATTTATGATATATATTTAGCAGGCTTCTTACATGAGAACAAACCACATTGTTCTGGTGTTGGTGAATGTGTTGTATCCAATCGTCTTTGCATATGGGCTCCAAATGTCCTGTCTATTTTCCACAGTCAGACAGCCACCTGTCTTTGATTGCACAGCTCAAACCTTTTTTTGTTGCTGCATTGTTCTGTGGTTTCCTGGCCCATGTCTGAGTTTTACAGGTAACAGGGTGAGTCAGGTGATCAACAAGAAACAGGTTTTTTTGGTACATCAGAGGAGTGTAACCATGCTAAGAGACCGAAATGTAACTATTTCTTGCCCACGTCGTGAAAATGTGTTGTGTCATTTTAATGGCTCTTCTTGTGTAGCAATGTCATGAAGACAATCAAAAATGTTTCAAGAGGAAAAAGCTCATCTTCACTCATATTCATTAAGTAATGTAATGTTAATCACAACATGATTCAACAACGATCATACCGGAGGTGATTAATGATTCGCTATCAGGATGTGCATTCAGGCTACTCAGTGTTTAATGTTTTAAGAAAGGCTTCATAAAAAAAGTTTAATTTTTTATTTTGAGAAACAATAATAATAATAAATGATATTTAATTTTTTGGCAAGGTGAATGCATAGCTTCTTGAATAAAACAGAGAAAGGTTTGTGGCTCAATAGTAGCTCTGAATGAGCTAGACAATCTTACACTCTGCTTCACTCTGTCACATGTCTACCAGTGGCATGTCTGGATGGTGCCAGTCATCATTCTTGTGTAACAATGCATACAAATACACTAAGAATCGCTCACACTGAGTAAGTAGGACATGTCTGCAGTGGGTTTAGACAAATTCTGCTCACTCACATGCACTTCATGTTGACAAGCAGCACCATTTGTGATGACTCACTAACACATGCACCAGGTCATGGTTCATGCTGTTTAGAGAAACAGAACCACAGTATTCCAGGATACACATGTAGGAACTGACTCTGCAGGAAATGACTCAAGGGTCATTTCCTGGTGGAAGCAGGAAAAAGGTGATATTTTGACTGTTAGATTTGTTTAGTGACGTCAAACAGGAAGGCAAATAAGGATATGACTGAATCAAATATTTAAAAAATTATAATTTTGATAATTCCAAAGAATTTGTAGAAATTTGCAAATGGTATGTTGGTGGTGTACTCTGTGGAATGCCTTAAATATGTGCATTGATTGTGATGACCTAAATCACATTTGAGTTAGCTGATTTCTGTGTCTAGGGCGAAACGCTTTCATTCAGTACACATGTAACCTGTCCATGCAGCTCGAGGTTCAATAAGTAAAGTAATGGACGACACAACTGCAGTCACTTGGTATTCAAACCTAAGGGTCTAAAAATAATAGAGACCCAGGCCCTACCCACTAGCCTCCCATCCAAGTGTTGCTTCCCTTTTAATATATATTGTATTAAGATATATTTTTCTCTCTTTTTCAGCACCAGATGGGAGTGAAGTGGAGGGCGAGGTGCAGATAGATGGTGGGATGGAGGCAGAGGCAGAGCAGGACTTGGAAATGACCTCTAGCTTGCACTGTGAGAAGGACTGCAGGTGCCTGTGCCACTTTGAGCGGCCAGGAATGAGGCTGGTGTGGGTTCCTGTTGAGGCCGAGGATGATGGGGTGGAGGGAACCAGGGAGGAGGAGGAGGAGGAGCAAGAAGCAGGTCAAAGTGAAGGGGATGGAGAGAGTGGGACAGGGGAGGAGATAGAGGAGCAGGAGGAAGAAGAAGAGGAAGAAGAAGAGTACGAAGAAAGTTGGTCTTTAGAAGTTGAGGAGGGGGAGGGCCCACAGCTGGACAGGGCAGAGAGGGCGAAGTTTCAGGAAGTTTTAGACATCATGATGAATGAACAGACAAGGAGGTGGTCAATGGAAACTGATGTGGTACCTCAAGTGTTGACCTCTTACACTCCCCACTTCTCGCCCACTCCACCTCCCATTCTTCCCAATGCAACTGTGGAAGAGGAAGAGGACTCCATATATGAAGCTAGACTGGAGGGAATTCAGTTGCCCTTAGTAAAAGCAAACCCAGCACCAGAAAGGAAACCCATTCCAGTTATCTGCTTCACCAAACCCCTAAACAGGGCTACCCCTGCTGAATCCGATACAGAGCTGGAACCACCCATGTTTCAGGGAACAGAGGACATGCCCCCAGCCATCCCTGCCAGGGCCCCCATTGGCAAGAGCCCTCATCCTGCCAGTGTACCTCGTGGCATCCCTTTGCTCCAGCCCTCCCTGGAGGAATGGAATGCCTCGCCCCCTCTGCAAACAACCTGGCTAACATCCAGCCCACGCCTACCTCACCGGCTGCCCCCGCGGTCCCCAAGTCCCCTCCTTCCGTGCCGGGCCCCTCCATTGCCCCCACAATCTGGCCCAAATGACAGACGCCTGAGCAACCAGTCTCTTCAATCTATTCAACGACTCAGAGGTGGGTATTGTAGTCTAAAACACTTTTTTAATTAAACAGTGTTGTCTTTTTTTAGTGCTGGCCTATGTTCCAACCCAGACAGAGTTATACTGTACACCAGCTGCCCTCTCAATAAGCCCACCTATAACACTGTACCATTCTCCTGATTTAATTCAATGCTAATATCACATCTGATATCACATGTTTTCTGCCATTTCAAAGAGTTTACAGTATGGACCAAAAAATAGGCAGCTTGTCTCTCTGCTGCTGTTTTTCCCCCCAGATATAGAGGAGGATGGTGGGAGTGACAGAGAGAGTGAAGACACCATGAAAGAGGAGCAGTAAGCTTAAGTTTTTTTCTCCAGTTTTCTCTATTAACACCACCATGATCCTCCTTGGTATCCTTAATAGCCATCTCCTGCAGGTTCCCTGCATAACACACTTTTTTAACGCAGAAGAATAGTGTAGAGTAGTTTTATATGAACATATTGTGTTTCTTCTGAATGTTCTTCCCATGATTTACTGTTGCTCCCTTCCAGGCGCCCTAGAAGTCTATCACGGGGAGTGTCTGTGGACCTGAAAACTCAACTCCTGGATGGTGAGGATCCCGTTGGCACGATTACTGTCGCTGTCATCTTTCCAGTACAGTTAACACAAGACAGCCAGGCATTGCACAGGGCCACTGAATGGTAGAACAGGTAGAAACATGCCAATATGGTAAATCAAGTCTGATCGCTTAATGGCGTGAGGTTTCTCATACAATTTAGTGCACCCTTATGAAAATAATTCAGTTATAGATTATTATAATGTTCTCATGTTTTCAATTGGGTTTTAGAACAATATTCCAAAACGGGTACATGGTGAAACACAGTGTATACTTATGTTGATATTAGGGCACTGTGTTTTTAGGTGTCCAGGTTTTAAGCCTGTAATTCCTTCCTGCTGTGGCAAGATGCCGATACTGCTCATGAAGTGATCTGTTGAGTAATTCTTAACAATCTTCCCTTTTATACCAGAAAACTACGAGCCATTTCTCAACTAGCCATTTAATGATCACTAATTTGCAAAGGCACAATGATATGATTTTTCTGTCATTCATAATGTCTCTTAATACTTCTCATTAAACTATTGACATCTCTTTGGCATACATGCATGCTTCTTCAAACAAAGGTCTCTTTCTTCTTCCACTGTTAAAATGCTGTTGTCTTATTCATTCAGGTAATGTGATAATAAATTCCTTTTGGTATGTCTCTATATGAGGATTAACTCACAGCTAAGTACCTTGACATGTGTTCAACTAGAGTGGCTACAGATATTTCAGCTTAATTATAGGCTTTAAGCCTGGTCACGAAAAATGCAAGGCCCTGCTTAGATGTGATCTTATTATAGATATAATAACTAAGATATGTGTCACAGGTGGGGTGACACCCCTGGGAGGGAGAGAATGGTTGGACACGGTGAGATTGGCTATTCCGGTTACACCAGCATTTTATTTGCCCATAGAGAGAGCGAGAATTCCTTACACCAACAAAGAAAAACCCTGAAAAATCTTCAAGTTACCACCTCGTGGGTTCTGGGCACAAATAAACTAAAACAACGAAGAAAAAACAAACCAAACACAGTGGAAGCTTTTCAGCTTTCTGCTTCTCAGCTCTCCAGTTCCTCCATTCGATCCTCTTGTACTTCGCTTCTCACCTTTCACCCCCATCACAAGTTGTGGGTACAAATAACAAACAAAAACAACGACGGCAAGGCAAAACAAACCAAACGCATGGAAAGCTTTTCAGCTTTCTACTTCTTAAGCTCTCCAGCAGTTCAGTAAATTTTTTTCCCTGATGGACACGTTCTCTGTCGGCATACGTGATCCCGGTCTCTAGCCTCTAGCCCACCGCAATATCATGTCTATGATAAGATACTGTCAATGACTATATAATATGATATTTAAATTAATATTTCTCTTAATCAAGTTACCAATCATTTCCTCTTTTCACTCCATGTTTGAATTGCAGGCTTTTACAGGATATACCTTGGTGCAAGTCATTGTGTGTGTGTATACTAACAAGCTGTTCTACTTTCTCCATGATGTTTTTGTCTTAGTTTTGTGAGTACTACTCGTGCCTTTTAAGAAATTACATTCACATTATGGCAATTAGCAAAACACTAACGCAACCCAACTCTACCTCAGAGCCCTTGTACCAGAAGTATCGCGACACAGTCATCCACAAGGAGATCAAACGGCAGACAGTTTCCCGAAACATTAGTAAGGCCAGCGTGGACTATCAAATGGACTGGGGTGTTCGAAGGGGGACTGATCCGGAGAGAAGAGACAGGGCTATGTCGAGCCACACCCAGAGCACGCTGTGGCAGGAAATGCCCTCAGTGAGGGACAGTGGCATCCTGGAGACACTGAGCCCTGTGCAACGGCAGCGCCAGGAGGTGAGGAGGATGGACAAAATGGGAAGAGAAGAGGGAGGTGCAGAGGACACAGGGGGAATGGGGGAATTCATAATGTAAATTAATGGATCTTTTCTTCTTGCCTTTGTTATTTTGACTCTTTAAATCTGGTGATGAAATTAATATGATTGCACGGTGACTGTCTGCTAACACTGTCCCCTGTCTATTTTCCCGCCCACCCTTAGAGTATGTTTGAAGTGCTGACCTCAGAGGCGTCGTACCTACGCTCCCTGAGAGTGCTGACCGATCACTTCATGGAGTCTCGTGATCTGCAGGACACGCTCATCATCCGTGAGAAGACAACCCTTTTCTCCAATATCCTGCGTGTGCGTGAGGTCAGCGAGAGGTAAGTCAGGGAAGAAATGTGTTTCTTTACACACCTTGCAAAGACTCCTGTGCCTACAGGCATTTTCATGGCCACAGGAGTCTGTTGTGCCCTCAAACAGTATAACAACCCATACGTGCTTACATGTGCTGTATGTAATTGTCATTCTGCATACATCGCATGGTTAAGCTCATTATAAACATCTGAACATCTAAGCATGGGATGATTATTTCTATTTGACTTTCTGAATGCGCAGGGCTTTCCCTCACAGTCCATAATGCATCATTGTGACCGCAAATACAGGCTTAGTTGAAGTTCAGCGCATGGCAAAAGGATATATGCGGCTACGGATCTAGGTCACTATCAGGTTACTCTCCCACTGCAGGAACTCACAACCACATTTGTTCAGTTTTGATGAGATGAACCGTCACCTCAGTGTATGGCCCGGTCTCTTCCGTCAGACCCTAGTTAGGGTAATCCGCCCATGCCCTCTTTGCCTGCTAACTTTGGCTATGTCCGTCCTGCATTTGATTTGGCTAGCATTTCATTTTTGAGCCCCTTCTCCTACCTGGCATCCAACTCTAGGCAAAAAGTCCTTAAACATTAAAGATGGAACCATTTGACCAGCCATTTTGGCTGGTGTCCATTGACTACAGAAGCAGTGCTTTGACCTCTCTGTATACTACCAGAAAGATAATGTTGGGTTGGGCCTCACCTTTTTTGCTGATGTTTGATGCTCTGAGGTTGAGATGTTGAAGATCCTGTTTATGATGCCAGCAAACTGTTGGGTTGAGAAGTAAAAATCCACCCATGTCTTATAATAAAGAGGCAATCCAGTGAGGAAAAGACTTACACCAGATCCAATTATAAGGGTTTTTATTTCTGCAGAAAGAGCACATCTTCTGACTGAATCAACACCGTACTGAAAAAAGCATAATTTACAGTGATCCTGTATACCTTTTAAGAGGTACTGTAGGAGTTGAGGATAGGCCCCAGCCTGGGATATATTCACCCTTGGCTCACACAATTGCCCAGCCAGCCCCTGTCTGATGGAGAATAACAGGCAAAGTTGAATAGGATAGAATATATAAGTTTATATAACTTGTAATAATAATAATAATAATAATAATAATAATAACATGTTAACCCTTCACTAATCATCCATTATCCACCAGATTATAAACTGGACATTGTTTGGATCAGCGTCTTGTCTTCTGTTGTCTTGTTGGCATACTGTAGCAATTCTAGTCAATCAGGTAGAAACAGAATTTAGGATATCATCTTCCACAACACACCCTTTTCCACTCTGTTTACCCCTGTCCTCACATCCCTCTGACAGGTTTCTGAACGACCTGGAGGAGCGGGTAGAAAAAAGCATACTGATCTCAGATATCTGTGACATCATCTACTACCACGCCCAGCATAACTTCCCTGCCTACATTGACTACGTTCGTAACCAGATATACCAGGAGCAGACCTACACCAACCTTTTGTGAGTACAACACAGGTGCTGGACATTTCTGCCATGTTTCCTATGTGAGCCACTATGTGGCACATTTGCCGTAAACTACAAACAGTTTGCCAGAAAATGTTACCAGAGGTTTTCCACACTTTACCAGTAGTGGTGAATGTCTGGTGAACTTCTGGCAACAATGGGAAAAGCTAATTTGCATGCAAAAATATGAGCTTGCTGCAATCTTGTGGCAAGTTTGCCAGAAGGCCTATATTTTTGTAAGGGAATTCTCACTGTTATATAATTTTGGTACAGGAAGTAACTTTATACACTGCAGTGAACTTGAATCCAGCTGAAGCTGTAGTCAAAATACTCTCTCTGTATAAAAAGAAAACCTATATTTTATTTGGGAAAATATGAGAACCTTCCTCCTTTCTGTCAGACAGTAGCTGCAGGCAATGGACACACACTTCATCATGCATGTTATCATTTGATTGACTGGTCTGTGTCCACTGTCTTGGCCACAGGCAGAAGAAACTACAGTTTGCAACTGTGATTTCCCGTCTGCAAGAGTCACCACAGTGCCAGCGGTTACCTTTCATGTCTTTCCTGTTGCTGCCCTTCCAGCGTATCACCCGCATCAAGATGCTTATCGAGGTGAGGCGGCTTGTGTTTGCCATGGAATATTTTGTGTGCCACGAGCAACATGTTAAACATTGTGTCATATTAAGTACAGAAAAATTATAGCCATTTCCTCTCCAGTATGGTTCTCAGTATTAAAAAGCAGAATGTTTGAACTACTAAGCACACAGAACTGCTGCTCTGATTTGATGAAGTAATTAAGGGGTTCTCCATTTTAACAGCATCTGCAAGTGATTGTAATGTAAAGTAAATATCAGACTCTTGCATAAGGAATGTGGAATCACAGTATTGAGCATTCTAGAACAAGCCAAATAAATGAAATACTTAAGACTAGGTATTGGTGCCGAAAACCGCTGAAAGGCTGTTTATGTTAAAGGTGGTTTCACTGAGCTACAAGTAAGCACCTTGTACAGTCCTGTTCACATTAATTTTCTTGTGTTTTAAAAATATATAAATTTGGCACCCAGTGTGGGGCTAATATCCAATTCCCACCCAAATTTGGAATTGCCTGCAAACGCAGACGCGTTCATGCGCAAACCACATTGCTGATTTGGGAGAGTGTTGGCATCCACGGTTATCCTCCAAAGCGCGTAGTGTCGCCAGCTGCTTTTTTACACACCGCAGACTACAGATAAGCTCGCATAGAGTGGAGTTGGAGGAAGACCTTTCATATGCGGCTTTGACTGCAATCTACAGGCACCTGTTTGACCAATCCTAGGTAGCGATGAACGCTGAATCCTACCCGACTGAACCCTCCCATGCCCTCGGCAATCCAATTGCGTGTTGTGTCATGTCCTCTCACCCCTTATTACCTTTATAGCAAATGCTGTTTGGCAGTGGCAGTTTATCCCATATACAGTGTCTGTTTGTGCAGGGTGGTTCATATCAGATCATATTATTCCTGGCGTTTGTAAACGTTGGTTTTTTCTGTCTTCAGAATATCCTAAAACGGACGCAAAAGGGGACAAAGGAGGAGGAGACTGCCTCCAAAGCCCTGACCGTTGTTTCTAAGGTAACTCACCATCCCTCCTCCGCCCTCTCTCCAGCCTTACACAGAGCAAACAATCCCCTCCACCTCTGAAAAACGATGTTGCTTTCCAGCCTATTGTCTCAATCACAACAAAGGATATCCTTTTGTGAGGAGAAAGATAAACTGAGTCATCCTCTGACATCATACAAAGGAAATTTGTAGTGAAAAACTGGGACTGAAGCACCCAGATTAGAAGAGATCCCTTTGCCGCCGCGGTGGTACAACGGTAAGAGCGCAGACTTTCAGTCGGTGCAGTTGTACTCCGAGGATCTGGATTTGCGGCCCGGTCCTGCCAGATCCGAGCATGGCCGGTGCCTTGTGGGAGCGGCAATTGGCAGGTGCTTCCGGGTGGGGGGAGGGGCTCAGAAAGAATCGCTGTGCACAAAATGGCCCTGGGCGAGTTGGAATCATGGTCAGGAGCTCGAGGAGTCACGCCATGTAGAGGACATGGCGCCCTCCTTCCTTCCTACTACTGGCTGATTGTATAGCAGTGACTCTCTAACGGTTGCTACACAGGGGGAATTGAATTAGAATAGGGGTTCAATTGGCTACTAAATTGGGAGAGAAATGGGTATAGATTTTAAAAATTTAAAAATTTTAATTAAAATAAAAGACCTCCTGGAAAAACCGCACGATAATTATTGTTTTTAGAAAAGTTTTTTTCCTTCAGATTCTGTTGTGTGCAAATTATGCATAGGGGCCTACCAAATGGTGCATCCAGTGCAATGTCATGGTCCAAGGTCCAGAAAATAATCCACAAGGTAATGCAGTTGAGTATAGCATGGCCCAGGGATGGAGAATTTCCACCGGAAGATTATTCTGTGCCTTATCATAATACCAATTTTTCTGACATTTAAAATTGGGGTAAAAAAAAAAATATATATATATATTAATAACCTGTTCAGGATAGCAATTGTGTCAAGCTGTACCAAGATGACCAACACATATGCTGTGTTTCAGACCACATACTTCCATGCTCCGAGCACGCATAGCGAGCACGCATCCACAGTCCAAACCGAAGTACGGTAGTGCGGAGCACGGGAGTATGCGGTTTGAGACACAGCGATACACTATGCTGTGAAAACAGGAAACATGGAAGTGTGGATTATCTCTGGCTTTTGAAGGAACTCTAGCATTCACTTCCTCTTTACTGCTCCCCCCCCCACCTTCCTGCTTCCCTGCCTTTCCACCTCCCCATAGATCATTGAGGAGTGCAATTCAGAGGTTGGGAAGATGAGGCAGATGGAAGAGCTGATCCGTATTGCCCAGACCCTGGTGTTCGACAAACTAAGGGTGAGTGAGTGACACTGTCAGGCAGCACAGTGTCCTCACAGAGATGTGCATTATATTTCTATATTTTTGGAATTTAATGGAAGCCATACAAGATTTCTTCTTTACATTTCATATATTCAACTTTTTTGGGGGTTTCTGTTTTTTTACTCTTCAATTATGCTGGGAAAATATATTTTTATAGATCAAAGTCCTCGCTATTAAACCCTGTAAAGGGGCCATCTCCCAGTGATTTCTTTTTTTCTTAAATACCACTTTTCTGTTAGTCCTAAAATTCACACAGGACTCTTCTTACAAAAAGCTAGTTCTATTTTATAACGGTCAACACCCCACGGTATGGGTGAGCTACTTGGAGACTGAATAGCAAATTAATCACCACTACTACGGGGCAGACATTGGCTGAATCCCAAATTGAGCTCCTGTGGACTTGTAGACTGTAGACTTGCAAACTTTTACCTTCTTAAACCAGCCCTAAGTGTCCAGAGAATGGGATTCAGCCCCATTGTCTGGATTCGTCGACTCAAAGGCACATTCTCGTTAGTCCGTGAGTGCTTAGTATCCCATTGTGAAAACAACATTTTTGGCAAGTGCTCCGCATCAATGCGGACTTACCTACCCCCAGAAATACGGCATTAAAGTTAGCAAGTCTACAGTCCACAAGTCAACAAGAGCTCAATTTGGTATTCAACCGATGTCTGCCCCATAGTAGTGGTGGTTAATTTGCTAATACAGATGTTAATTTCTACATACAGTTAGCAGTACAAATAGCAGTACAACATCAGTAACCTGATGAACCACTGTTATTAGTAGTAGTGATATTTCTGCATGGCAAATAATTTACTTGTAGATGAAGTAGTGTAATATAAAAACAACAGACCCAACTGTCATTACATGCACGCTGCTTGTTCTGAGTAATTGACTCATTCATTGAAAGGGGCGTGTTCAAAATAATAGCAGTGTGGAGTTTAATTAGAGAATTCATTAATTCTGTGAAAAAGCAGGTGTCATTAATTGTCTTTTATTAAAGAAGAAGGGAAGCAAATGTTTCACACATTATTATAAAATATATTTCCTTGTGAATTGCTAAGTAAAATGGGCCGTTCCAAACATTGTTCGGAGGAACAACATAATTTGATTAAAAAGTTGATTGGAGAGGGGAAAACGCATAACGAAGTGCAGCAAATTATAGGATGCACAGCTAAAAAGATCTCAAATGCTTTAAAATGGCAACAAAAACCCGAAACACGCGGAAGAAAACGAGCAACTACTGTTAAAACGGATCGAAGAATAGTCAGAATGGCAAAGATTCAGCCAATCATCACCTCCAGAAAGATCAAAGATGATCTAAAATTACCTGTAAGTACTGTTACAGTCGGAAGACGTTTGATCGAAGCTAAGCTATCAGCAAGAAGCCCCTGTAAAGCACCATTGTTGAAAAAATGGCATGTGCAGAATCGGTTAAAATTTGCCAAGGAACACATCGATTGGCCCAAACAGAAATGGCGTAACATTCTGTGGACTGATGAGAGTAACATTTTTCTTTTCGGGTCTAGTGGTTGTTGACAGTATGTCAGACGACCCCCGGGTACTGTATTCAAGCCACAGTACACTGTGAAGACAGTGAAGCATGGTGGTGCAAAAATACGGTGATACTACTACGGTGTTGGGCCTATTTATCGTATACCAGGGATCATGGATCAGTTTGAATACATCAAAATAATTGAAGAGATTATGTTGCCATATGCCGAAGAGGAAATGCCCCTGAAATGAGTGTTTCAACAAGACAACAACCCAAAACACACGAGTAAGCGAGCAACATCTTGGTTCCAGGCAAAAAGGATTGAGGTAATGGAGTGGCCAGCTCAATCCCCTGACCTCAACCCCATTGAAAACTTGTGGGGTGACATTAAAAATGCAGTTTCTGAAGCAAAACCCAAAAATTAGTTTATTTGTAGTTTGTTCATCCTGGGCTGAAATACCTGTTTCTAGGTGCCAGAAGTTGTTGACTCAATGCAACGCAGATGCGCAGCAGTTATCAAAAACAATGGTTATGCAACTAAATATTAGTTCAGTAATTTAAAGGGAAGTTAAATCTTGAAAAATTTCTTCAGTTTATACAGTAAGTGTTTGAGTTTGAAGAGAAATATGTCGACACTGCTATTTTTTTTGAACAGATTAATATTCCTTTTCTTTGCTTCCTCTAAAAGAATAACGCAGACTTGATAAAATTTGTTAATGCTTTGATTTGGAATTGCATGTGTAATGTTTCCACTACATTTGAAATATGGAACTAAAAGCTATTAAAAAATATTTGCACTTTATTCACTTTTTTTAATGCACTGCTATTTATTTGAACACCACTGTAGATATACAAGAGGCAGGAGAAGATTAATCAGCTTTGGAAACAAATTGACTTAATAAATGCTAAGATATCAACACAGTGTGCAGGAATATTGTATTTATTACACATAAATGAATTGCCTGCCTGCTATTTACAACTATGTTGGTAAGTCTATACATATGTGTTTTCTCTCTGTCCAAAGGCCATTCCCATAATTTCCCAGAACCGTTTCCTGGAAAAACGAGGGGAGCTTCAGGAGATGGCCAAAGGAGCCTCCCTATTCAATATCCGCTCAAAATTCACCCCCATTTTCCTCTTCCTCTTCAACGACCTACTTATCCTTACCAGCAAGAAGAGGTCTGTTTCTGCTTCCCACAATTAGATTTAGACGTTAAAGTCAGCTGTGAGTTTCAACCCTTGGTCTCCCCTCCTCCAGCTCAGAACGGTATGTGGTGATTGACCATGCACACCGATCGCTGGTCCAGGTGAAGATTGTTGAGGAGGTCTCCCCAGGTCCAGGCTTCGACAATTGCTTCGGCTTGATTCTGCTGGAGAACCACCAGGGTCGCATGAACGAGCGTCTTTTGAAAGCCCCAACCCAGTGAGTAAAGTCCCCACAGCTCCCCACCCAAATTTCTGATGAATGGTGGGAGAGTGCATCTGCACAGCCTTCTCTCAATAATAGCCTACTGCATATAGCCAGTAGAAGCACTCACCGTGAGGTTAAAGTGTAGGTATTCATTCGCCCAAAAAGTAGCATGTATTTGCCATTCATTACATTAACATCATATTTGCGTCTTTATATGTAACAAAATTGGAATAGAATGAAGGCACAAAGCCACTATCATCTCTGCTGAGGATAATGGTGTCGTTCCCATGATATCGCATCCCTATTTGATGTACAGGTCAGATATGCATACATCCCTATTTGCTGTACAGGTCAGATATGCATACATCCCTATTTGCTGTACAGGTCAGATATGCATACATCCCTATTTGCTGTATAGGTCAGATATGCATACATCCCTATTTGCTGTACAGGTCAGACATGCAAAGGTGGATAGCAGCTTTCCCTGACCCTGATGACCCAGAAAGAGATGTGGATGAGGTTGTGTATGATGACTGGGGTAAGTAGAACATCTTGCTACCAAGCACCACTTAAATACCCACCCTAACAGCCCACAATCCTCCAAATGATTGATGCTGATCCTTTGTGTGTGTGTGTCCAGACTGCCCACAGGTACAATGTATAGAGCAATACATTGCCCAGCAGGCAGATGAACTCAACCTGGAACCTACGGAAATCATTAATGTTATTCGCAAGGGCAATGAGGGTGAGTAGAGGACGAGAGACTTGTTTTGGAAGCTTTATAAACATGCTGGTTCTTTCTCTAATCTTGTCTCTTTTCCCACAATCCCATTGGATCTTGTACTTCTGCACCAACCATTTCCTTCCCTCTACCATTTACTGAAAAAATTTCCTTGTCATCTTCCAACACATTTACCCTTCATTGTACTGCCTACCTATCCCTCTCCCATATACTGTTTCCCTCTCCACTAATTCTGCCCTACCGCACCTCTCTCCCATCCCTATATATCCTTATTCTTATCCCCCTGCTCCCTGTTCTCCCCAGATTGGTATGAGGGTATCAGGCTATCCGATGGGCAAAAGGGCTGGTTCCCTGTGGGAAACGTTCTTGAGATCACCAATGAGCACGTTCGAAGGCGCAACCTTCGCGAGAGGTACCGAGTCATCGAGGCAGCGGGCACTCTCTCCCATGGATCTAAGTCTAGGATTGGACCTTAAGCAGAGCTGTGCCAGAAACGTGAGAACATTACAACCTTGGTTTGGCAATGGAGCCCCCCAAGCTTAACCACCCTATGCTCAGGAGAGAGATGCAACCTGCTTAAAAGGGCACTTGGACTGATTGGATGTAGCAAATGTGCATTTCTGGACTGGAAAAGGGAAATTATTTGATGGACACTGCTGACTGAATGCTGTATGAAAATAAGGTATATTGTGAAAAGTACAGATCTGAACACACACTTTTAGAAGTAAATGTGTCATTTGTCCAGGTTTCATGATAAAGCAAAACTTGAAGGGAAAAAAATCCCTAATTCCTATGGTGAAATACTACACACATTGAGTTACAGTGGCAGAATGGCATCCATGTGGATCGAGGGAATGCACGATGGGAACAAACCATGTGAGAAAAAGGATGACTAACACGCGAATAGGGTTGGCCACCATCTAATTGGGATGTATAGGAGATTTTTGTGGCCGATTCATTAGTTAACTAAACACTGAAGACAGAACACTCTTCTTGTCCCCAAAGTAAATTTTGCATGTAGCCGTTTACACCATTCCCCTACCTTTCTTAGGGAGCAAACACTGCTGGTGCTTCTGCAGAAATGCCCTAAATCTAACTTGTTCACATTTTTATGAGACAGACAGCTGCCCGTTTGTCACTTAGGGTGTAATTGCACACATTTATTCCTGTGCATTCATACATACCAACCAGGCGAACTGGAAAATAACTTCTTGAAATCGGAAAATTACATCGCAAGTGGTAGCGAAATGTACTTTGGCATTGGGAATTACAACAATTCTGATGTTGCTGAATGAATGAATACCTGTGGTTTAGGATTTTCTTCCGCTTTAAAATCTTGAAATTCTAAAGGCAATGAATCAAGTGTTTACGACACTTCTGAACTCCGGGGCGTTGAACTTTATTGAAGGGCCAGTCCTAGAAAACAGCGGATTTTAGCTGCATGTACCATTAGAACTGCCCCAACCAGTTCTCCAACTATTCCCATACCAAGTGTCATGTCAAACATTTTAAATACTATGTAAGTACAGTCGGTCTGATTTTATATTTGAAAATATTTTATACAGAAACCCTTGTAGATTATCATATTCTACATGTAGCTTTTCCTTTTTTGTTTGTCCATAGATAGTGATTTTAATGCAAATTGTGAGTGCAGAACAGGATGCTGGTGTTGCCTGTTAGGATAGGCAACTCCATGCTATGGTGAGGCCTATGCATTTTCACTTTGTTTCAAAAAGATTTACCGTTTTCCCCAGGAGCCAGGAATAAATCATTCATATCCCAATAATATATTTTGTGGGAAAATGCCCTTTTCATTATCAAAACAACTGACCATTTTACCATTGCTGAATGTATTGCGAGTATATGCATAATACAGTTTTATGGACATATAAGGCTATCTGGTGATACGGTACTCCCTGATGGCCATATTCAGTGTGGACGTAAGTATGTAAATGGTTTTCCTCCCATTGACATAAGTTGTGTACATAATAAACAATTTCATACCATTTTCACATTATCTACTTTTGTTTTCTTCTTTTTTTGAGGAAGCATGTCTAATTTCTGCCACAAAAGCATCAAATAACTGTAAATAAGTTTTATTACTTGGAACAATAATAGAATGCTTGCAGAAGGCATCAGCGCCATGAACATTATTTTCATTTTACAAAGTTGAAAAATGAGCCGAAACATTAAGCAGATTGATAAACTTAAATCACGTGGCTGAGCACAGTATGTGTTAACCAATAGGAAATTAAGCGGTTAAAAAGAACTATGGAAATCAACATCCTAAAAAGTGACAATATACACAAAAACAAAACAAAAAAATAATACACAACTGTGGAGTCCCATGTGTGCTCGCTTTGGGGCTCAGCAAGGGGTTTAGCCCCCTTCCTCAGCCACCAAATCCCCCAACCCCAATCTTCCCCATGTCCCATTGCCACAAACATGCTATTCTGTGTACATAGTTCAAGGACCCCTGTGGGCTCCAATGTTCCCCAATCAACCCTGCATTTCCTCATTCATAAAACTTTTCTACACTCTGCTGTCTGTCATCTCACTAAAGCTATAGATGACTCAAGTCTTTCCACTGGAGGCCTTTCTTCAGGTTTCTTATCATTTATAATCAGTATATCTTGCTCTGCCGGTAAGAAGCAGTGTAGTTTCTCAGTGCTTTGTTTTCCTACAGCTCCTTGGCTCAGACTCAGTGGCTCCTTACCAAAATGGTCGGTCACAATATTTTCCACACTGAACAGGACACTGGAAGTGTCCATCATTACATCAGACCCCTGCGTGGACTGACCCTCCGGGACAGAGAGTGATGGCATTGAGCCTTCTACACTGTTTGAGGCAGGTCCTGAATCAGAGAGAGATGGCTGAATTGGAGTCGGTGGGCTGCGGTGATCCAGTCCTGTAAGATCTTGAGCTGTCATGTCTCCCCAGGGGTCACTGGAGGTGGTGTCCAGCTGGCTCTGATAGTGCAGTTTCAGAAGGCTGGTAATGGCTTCATCTTCCTCTGAAGACATTTGGATGACCTCCAGAATTTGCCCCTGTGGTGTTCTGGATCTGAAAGTTGAGAGAGTGTCCCATGTCCACATCTGGGAGCCGAGATCCCGGGTGGGGTGGGGTCTGGTTCTGAAGGGGTCTAGTCTAGGGGGTGAATCTGTCACGGACATGACTGGCGGAGGAGTGTTCAACTGAAAACACTCAAAGGTCTACAGACAAGGAAGGGGAAGGATTGGGAGGGGGAAGGTTTTAGAACAACTTGGAATGTTTCAAAAATAAATAACAAATGTATTATTTTACATTCAAAATTGGGAAACAGGATTTATCTATGCATCCACACCAAAATCCCTTTGTGTTTAAAGAAACAGAGTTGGAATTCATACGTCTTGAGGTACCACTAAGCCTGTAGAAACACCATGGGCCTTTTTGGTCATGTTATTGGTTTTGCATGTGCTAAAAGGTTTTGCACATGCTAACAGTCTTAGTAAATCAGGCCCCATGTATTTTACAGTCCAGGGAGTCCTATAGGTGAGGAGGTAACAATGACTATATGCCCGTCTTTCACCACAGTCTATTATTATAGTGTGCCATTAACCCAATGGAAAATGGAAAAACATCACACTGGACTTTAAGGCTCTAAGCATTGCACTGTACATTGTAGTTTCTACATTTTATCTTTGAAATTAATTTTGATATTTTGACTGATAGTTACTTTTCATACTATTTTTTTTCTTCTGAAATGCACATTTTGGAGTTTAATCTGAAAAGTGGCATGCTACACCATTTACAGTGATTTACCGTTTACAATTGTATTTCCATATACAGTTAAGTGCTGTGTTAAGTAGAAATGCAGTTAATGATTAATGATCATTATATGTTTTTCTTCATATTATCCTTTTGTCCATAGTTAGTAGGCTACTCATGAAAAGCTTTAAATCGTGTGGTTCTTTTTGGCATAATGTCGCTATACAAGCCATTTTGAAATTATAACTCCAGGTGTGAGCATCACAGAAACTTGCCTTAAATGAAGAGACAGTTGTACCATTTACAATACTAACCAATGTTGGATTGTACATTTATTTCATATTTAGTAGTAGATATTGACAGTAGAATGGTGTGGTATTATTACACAAGAATTGCACTCGTTTATTTGCATGCATAGCTATTGCTACGATAATGTGGCTTAAGATGGTAAATAATCCCTCTAAACATTAAAAACACCTAATTAAGATAAATTAACAGCTTGTTAAAATTCTGGGATTGCAATTGTGGTTGGAACGAAAACCAGCATACACAGGGGTCCCCCAGGACCGAGTTTGAGAACCACTGAGTTAGAGTATTGGAAACTCAGGCAGCTAAAATTAAATTTATATCATGGGTAACAACTGGGTAATATCTCAGGCTAATGGTGTGTGCAAATGTGCCCGTAATTCTCCCACTAAAGCATTGTTTATATTATACAAAAAAATAAAACTATACCCACTCACCTCCAGCTGTGTCACACCATTAGGTACTCTACTTCCTGGGGGCAGAGTGGGATCAGTGTAAAAAAAATCGGAGGGAATCATGGCTGAAATAGAGAAACAGAAAAGCACATAAAACAGAAAAACAAAAAGCAAGTTTATTTAAATTGGCACATTTTTATAAAACTTCTAACAGAACCTAAAAGTTGAAACCCTAATTCAAATATTAGCCAAATGTCAGAAATATTGCTGGAACTGTGGAACTGCCAACAATACATCTAGTTTTAAAATACTCCTATGCTCACCTGGAAAAGTAATCCCCCTGTGGCCTGGTGCTTGCCAGTTGCACTGCATACCCCCCACAGCCATGTACAGTGATTGAAACGAGGGATGGTGAAGAGTGCGGGAGGAGTATGTAGGAAGGACAACTGGGTTCTACAGTGTGTGAGTGCATGAGACAGAAAGGAACAGGGGTTTAAAAGAAATCACAATTATTTGTCACACAGCCTTTGTGATTTCTCCCATTTAGCAAAGTAAATGTTTCCCTCCTACATGAGCTATGCAGCACTGTTACAGAATTATATATCTTGACTGCACTGTTCAAGTTTCTTTCTACAGATTCATGTGTGGCAATGGCAGTGAAACAGTAGACATGTCCGTCTTGAAAATAATCTGTGTGGGTTAGTGTTTTAGTTAAGAAAATGTTAGCCAAAGCAATGCTGGGTTTGGTTTTGGTTATTCTACTTTATAATTAACCAGATTTCAGGCTGTGAAAGGCTCCGATCTAGGCTTCAGGGTGTGGGCCAGATTTGGCCCAGCATTTGTGATGTCAGCTGAGTTCTAGACCAACTTTGGCAGGGTTGGCTGAATACAACCATATCTGGCCCTGTGCCGTTTTTGCATCTGGGAAGTGGGGCACATCTCATCGCATCTCAAGAAAACCAAAAACAAACGGCTATAACCCCAAAGTTTTTCCTCAGTCGGAGCTTTGCTTGAATGCTAACAATGGGCACTATTATGATACATTTCATGCTTGGTAAGCATTTTTGATTGACAGCAAAGGAAATGTGCTTAATGAGACTTAATTTAACAAAATGAATAGCTAGAACCCAAATATTTTGCACAGATGCAACAGATTAAGCATTCCCAGATTTCTAACCGTAGGCAAAACAGTAAGAACATAATTTCAAAAAATATATACTGTATATGCATTCAGCATCATTTCTGCTTAAATGGACTGCTTTCTTAGTGCACAGCATTCTCAATTGGCCCAGATAGTTTTTTGTGAGCAATGAAGGATATTGTAGATATTTAGAGAATTTTTTAATGGGCCACTGGCTTTACAATGCAGGTAGGCTACAGAAAAATTGATAGTGTGTGGTCAAAAGCAAGAAAATATAGGCCTACTTCAAAACAGCTTGTATAGCGACATTAAGCCAAAGAGAAAAATAACCACACGATATAAAGTTTGCATGAATAGCTAGCCTACTAATGGGCAAAATGATAATATGAAGAAAAACATATAATGATCATTAATAATTAACTGCATTTCTACTAAACACAACGCTTAACTGTAAATATGTAAATAAACTACAAATGGAACTGTACAACCTGAAAAAGCTATTCGTTTCGGTAGGCCTACATTGCGCGGTAGGCCTACATTGCGCATCATAGTAAGTGAAACCAATTGGCCTTTTAAATTACCTTTTGACGTTGCCAGAGTTCAGTTCCACATGTGGCTTTCTCAGTATGGTCACCACTGACGTCTTTCATACTTGGAAAGAATAGGCCGCCTATAGCTGTTGCAATAAATTTTTACAATTGAAACAAAACACAGGCGTAGAAGTCTAACGAAAAATGTATCCGAATACATCGAGAACTTTAGCACCAAACGCACAGGACATTGTAACTACCGAGCTTACTTACCTGTGTATACCACTGCGAGTTATAGTATAGGCTAATGAACTATACCAGATAAAGTTTCAGTAGACGCACACATTCATGAACAGAGCATGTTCATTTCTGTACACATTTAGCAAGCGAATTTGACTAGGAAATACGTTACCTGCAACATAGGACCACCTGTCTTCAAACGAGATCTTAATTACTGACCTGGAAGCCAGCACCCAATCAGCCTCGCGGTGGTGGACCCGCAAATTTTCTGCCCCTACATGCTGCGCCCGTAAGGTTCTCTCCCCAGGGTCTTTGTAGGTACTACAGGGTACCTTATATATATATCATTAACTATAGGAACCTTACACAAATTAATCACAAATATTTTTTCGTATCTTAATTGGTTATTTTTGCACTCAAATTTATCCCGAACAGACAATACCTTAATTTCTTGACACGGGTTCTGAAAAGATTCAGACCCCCCAAGTCCAGGCAATCAGATGGCAAGACATCTTTTCGCTAACGCCCACATCACTCCAAACAATCCGCTCGCCCAGTGAACATAGACCAAGAAATTTCCTGGAGGATTATACACCATTTATATTGCAAGCAAACTTCAATATAATTTGAAAAGGCTAACGTTTCAAAATATATGCAGTAGTGTGTATACTGTATATAATGCTCTATGGAATTTCTATTTAAAAATATTATGAAGTCAGGCATGAACAGAGTTGGAAGGACTTTATACATAGCTCCAGAAACTCGTGGGTTGTTAGCACCAGCGACCAATTACCAGTCTTGATTTCCAGACATCCCATCTGACAAGGCCAATGTGAAGAATTGCCCATACCAATCAAATTCTGCCCAATAAAATTCCATGCAAAACCTAGTTTTGAAAGCTAAATGAAACATGGGGCATTTTGTACCGCAATTTAAAAATGGGCAATTACATTTTTAAAAAATCTATTATATGTACTCCGATCAAGTGAGTAATGCAGTTTCCCATATACACTACTTAAATTAAGGGAACATTTAATCACAGTATAACACCAAGTCAATTAAACCAAACCGGTCATGCTGGGACACAGCAAATTCTTGCAACGGCACATATGGATGTGTCATCCTGGAGGAGCTGGACTACCTGTGCAACCTGAATGGGCTGCAGGTACCACCTCATGCTACCAGTAGTGACAAGGGCACTAGCAAAATGTAAAAACTAGAGAAAAATCAGTCAGGAGGAGGAAGGAAATAGTCTGGCCACCACCTGCAAAACCATTTGCTTTTTGGGGTTGTCTTGCGGTTGCCTCCTGTCCGGCTGTTGTCGCTTTCATTTGCACCAAAGCAGGTGAAATTGATTCACAATCGTTTACGCTTCCTAAAATCTGGCCGTCTATTATGCTTTAACACTCCTCCCAAAACCAAAAAAATCCATGGTTACATGTAGCCATTCCTGTTACTTTAGGGTTGTTACATCCATACAACCGTGACCAATTTATGTATATTCTATAAATGCAATCGATGCATGTAGTGTCAGTTTACAATTTACATGTAAAACTTAATTTCAGGGAATAAGCATTCCTCAGTAAAGACTATGCAGTTGCATTCCTGCTTCCATGTTTGTGTACTAAGCAGAGGTTGTTAACTAGCCTCCAAGTGGGAAGAAATTGCTTGCAGATTTATCTAGTGTACACTGAAAGCTACCGATCCTATACTTGTTAGAAACCAGCATTATAAAATAGCCAAAGTAGGTAAAGTTTGGGGCTGAATACCTGCTTAATTAAGCTTCCGATTGGTTTATTTATTCCAATTCTGCATTTGTGAATTTTAAATGTGCAGTATTGTAGTTCTAGAACCAGTGAAGGCTTGATAGTTTTGCCTTTAGACTTGGACTGTATAAAAGGAGACCTTCAGATGTTACACAACAGAATGAAAATAGTCCAAGTGTGGACTAGACCAAATCTAACCATTTCAAATGTAGCATACCTACATACATTCTAGTATGAAATACCATAAACCAGAGTCAAGACAAGAATAATTTTAAGAATCCTTTATTTTGTATCCAGGTCAGACTTGGTTACCTGCAGATCAAAAACTAGATGTTAATGTCAATGGTCAAGTTAGCTTAGACAGCACATTACATCTTATGAGCAGGTCCTCCAACCCCCATGGACTTATTTAACAAGCAGTTTTGGTTGCAACCTTTCAAGACTGTAGCAGGGGTGGCTTCTTTGGACACATCTGCATGAGTGGAAATTAGTCATTTGAAATGAGAACAAATCCAAAATGAAGCAAACTTACTGCAGACTACCAGGTCTGTTTGATTGAGCCAAACCCAGGAGTCTCAGACTTGAACTTCCTGTCCACAAACAGTCGATTGACAGCATTGACTGGATAGTAGCATTGTACAGTCAGCCTGTAAGGATGGATAGCATTTACACACCATTCAGAGCTTGTACATTAAGAATTTTAACTACAACTGGACATTTACAAAGCAAGGGACATTTACCTGAAATAAGTATCCCTGGTGATGACTGGTGCCCCCTCTGGTAAGAGCTCTTCATTAACCAAAATTTCATTCTCATAGGTTACATAAGAATCATCAACCTGTAATTTTGAGAGAAGGAAAATAAACGGTCCCCTTGCCTCAACCGAGCACAACAATTTAAAATTCATACAGAAACATACTGCATTTACAACTCAATCATACCATCACTCTGGTCTCGCATGTGTTCACTTTAAATGCAAAGAGAACCCTAGTGTCATCAAATTCATCAGGTTTGCAGTTTGCATCCAGAAGAGTGGCTCGGCTTGGTGCCACTTCAGGTATTGCAGCAGCTGTACTGGTTACCACTGTCATTACACCATCTGGTGAACAAACTACAAAAAAAAGATGATAATGTAGTTTTGAAGGCAACAACAAGGTTAATGTCCATCTAGTGAAAGTATTACCTATCAGCTCATCAGTTTTGAAGAGGCAACGCTTTGCTGTCGATTTTTGGATTTCCAGTGTCCTTGCATCCCTTGACGTAATTTCAAATGTGCCAAAAAACTGCCGCAGGCTAATATCCTAAAGTGGATAAGGTTGTACATTAGGTACTCTGCAATGTTTGGTTGTTTCAACCCATGTAATCTAGATGTGAAAGCCAGGAGACGAAATGCAACCATCTTACCTCATAGATATAACCAATGGTGAAGACTGGCACCTCAAAAGTCAAGCTCTGGCTGTCATTGTGCAGAACATAACCACGCTGTGCTGCCAACTCAGCTGTGAGAGGGTAAGGTCCAACATAAATCTCCCATAGGTAACCCAATTTCTGGTGGTCCATCTTGAAGATTATGCCAGTCTCTGTGCAGACTCCATTGAAGTCAGGTGGGACTATTGGAGGGAGGAAAATAACCTTCAGATTTACTTTAAAAATAAAAAAATAAACTTTAAATTAAAATGAGTTATTGAACTTACACACATCCCTGAGCTGAGCAATTACAGAAACTAAATGGTAGTAAGGGTCCCGAGGAATGATGTTCAGTGTGTAGTTTATGGTCAAAGAATACTGGAGAATCCCCTCACTGAAGTACTAAAAAATAAAATGAACAGATTTAGATTTGACAATATTACCCACATCTCTAGTCAGGTAAAAACAGAAGCTTGAACAAGTCCACCCCTGAAGCCTCATGCCGAAGACTCGCTGCTTGTCCACTACTGGGCCTCAGATGCTAACATTAATCCAAGTCCTACCCATATGCCTTTGTCATCATTTAGCGAAACTATTGAAATGTGGATGTTGGTAAGTCTACCTGCCATTTACCCTAACTGGTGCAAGAACCAGGGGAATTAGGATCAAAAGCACAGGAGCAAGGTACTACAGCATAAACAGTCACCGAAGGACAGACAAGTGGCTGCAGAAAAGCCACCAGCACCAACATGCACTAGCACACCTGCAGAAATGTAGCCCTTTAGCATCTTCAGTTTAAAAACTGAACTCACCATCTTAGGTACAATAGAGTCTTCAAAGGGGACCCTGATAACATAAGCATGGGTCCCAT
The DNA here is from genome assembly GCA_022702515.1 of Ilyophis sp. 1 JC-2022. Taxonomy (NCBI): domain Eukaryota; kingdom Metazoa; phylum Chordata; class Actinopteri; order Anguilliformes; family Synaphobranchidae; genus Ilyophis; species Ilyophis sp. 1 JC-2022. The sequence goes on from CM040397.1 coordinate 23,989,568, forward strand.
TAGTGTGAGGGACCTTTGTGACAGGATAGCCACTTTGAATTGCCTCAGGCACAGTGAAGGGCTCTCCATTGAGGACCACATCAAGGAGCTCCACATCATAAGGGAAATTGCCAAGATACACTGTGAAGTGGCGTTCCTCTAGGATAGTCTCTGCAGAGAAGCAATACAACCACTTTCATTACAGCAGTGGAAACTAGTAGTGAATTTGACAGAAGCCGAAAGGACAATCACTTACGGTCAACTGTGAAGGGCATTCTTGACATTAGGGGACTGGCAAGTCTCTTCACCTGGCGTAATCTGCAGGGCAGGCCACTACCGTCGATGAATAAATGTTCATAATACAGGTTGACGTTATAGTACTCATGATAGGTGTTCTGTTGCACAAAGCTCTGTTGGAAGAGATCAGCGATACATGTAAAAAGTAACCACCTATACAAGTTCCATTACATGCTGGAGCTGGGGGAGGAGGAAAGGGACACGAAAGGCAAAAGAAACCACATGTACAGGACACTGCAGGCTTACCCATCGGTGCCCTCCATTGGCTGCATAGGGGACACCAATCCACACAGAGTCCCCACGAATATCCACCATGTAACCCCAATCATTCTTCACTGTGGACTCATCCAGGAGCTGGCCTTCCACACCAACAAGAATGTGCCCACTCACAAATCCAGAATGGTCATACAGCAATGGGGTCATAACCATGGGAGTCTCCCACAGTAATCTTTCACCATCAAAAGAGCCCAAATCTGTACAAAAGCAAGTAGATTGACCATTCAATTTATGAATTACACCATTACAATACACGCTGTATCCATAGTATACACGCTGAAGATTGGGGGGGGGGGGGGGGGGGCTAGTATTTAGAAGCGCATACTTGAGGTACAAGCTCCCGTTAAGTCAATCATCATCACCATCCAACTCTGTCGGAAGAACACTGTTGCACGAACCACCTCAACAGGAATCCGGTTAATCTGAAGAGAAAAACCACCATGCTCATTAAATGAACTCAGAAGTGCAAATAAAATAAATAAAAAATCAGAAGTCCTACCATTTTTATTTCCGAGTAGGGCAGTGCATAGGCGGCACGAAACACAATCCTTTCTGCAGTGGCATCAATCACATAACCCAGCGTACGAGCGTCAACGATTGACATGGAAGCGGATTCCTCACCCTCCTTCAGAAACAGAACCTTGTAGGCTTGTGTGGCAGACTCATGTGCCTAATGGAACCAGAATTGAGGGCATTGGACAGTCAGATAAGCATTTTGTATTGTCCCGTTAATCAAAGCAAAAATCCAAAATTACATTAACTCCATACAGTTAAAGGAAAGTAAAGCATGACTCAATGCTGAGATTTGATAAAATACTTACACCAGAAAGGGTACTACCCCAGACTTCAGAAGTTCCTACACTGGAGGTGCAGGGCATAGTTCTAACAGAGACCTGGGGTGGGGGCAAAAAATAAATTACAACTGTTCACAACACCAGGCCCCTCCCAGGAAAGAAAATCCCCAGTACCTCCATATATTTGAGTTCACAGATGACCTCCCTGGGAGACCAGGGTAGTGACAGTGTGCAGGTTTTTGACAAAGGGACAGAAACCGCTTGGCCATGGTCGCTGGAGATCAAGTTGAAATTGAAAACATAGGCCGCATCGGTCTGAGAAGGCAGGCACAAAGAATTAAGTGAAATTTGTCAGTGGGGTGGAGGAATAAAATAAAAATTAGTCAGCACATTCAAATCCCTAGGCCCTTTCATTACAGAACATACCGGATTGTCAGTGTGGCAAGACAGGTAGGATGCCCTAATGATTATATGTCCACTTCCATCATAGCCATGCGTGTAACCACATTCTGAGGCATACTTCTCAGTGATTGGGTAAACACCAGTGTCATCTGAGGAAAGCAGAGGGGAAGTGCACTTAAGTATTGATGCAAAAACATCCAACAGCAAACATAAGTATTGGGGGGGGGTAACTACTCACCAAAAGCTTCAATTTGGACCATACGGTCAGCAAGCGGCTTTTTTATGGATATCCAGAGGTATCGATCTCTACACTCCACACTGACCCCTAAAGAGTTAAGCAATAAGTTAGATCCAATGGGAGAAACTGCCACAGACAGAATGAAGAGCACCAGCTTTGGTCATAGCCCCAACAACTTATTACTCAATCATACATTGGTTAGTTTACCTAGCAATGAATTAACGAATATTGCATGGATTAAGGATCCAGTCAGACCGGGGAAAATAATCTTCCATGTTTGCTCCAAGAGTTGAATTACAAAAATGACAATTTGGGAGGGGGGTAAGAGGGAGCAGGCAACAAACAAATTACACACAAAAACAGATTCTTAAAGGCTTACCATCAGGAACATTGGAAGAGTGAACATGTACTGCCAACAGCAGTATAGGCACTCTACAGAACAAAACAAAAAAAAACAAAAAAAGGGGGGGGGGGTGGTATGTTCACAAGAGAAATATGGGGAGATCTTAATAAAACATATATGGTGCAGAAAGCAGTTAACCTACAGCATAAAATAATCAACAACTTACACAAAGCAAAATCCAAGAGGCATAGCTACCATAAACCACCAAGCCAGAAAATACAACTGAGGGAGCACGCACCACTGGCAATTACAAAAACCAACAAACTAAAATGTGTTTGCTGCTCCCTACATTGATTTAACAAACATAAGCTGAAAACTGCAACCTTTGAACCATTCCAAATCCAATTAACAAATTAGAGACAACTCCTGGTCAGGGAAGAAATGGTTGGACAGCAGCTGTACTCAATTTGCTTTGATAAAAAAAGTTGCTCTAAATCAGTGGTGCCCAATCATGTGCCATGAAGGGCCAATAGTATGCAGGTTTTCATTCCAACCAATCACTACACCTGCTGATTTCACTAATAACACACCTTCAACCAGAAAGGAGGGAACTAATTAGTGAAATTAGCAGGTGAAGTAATTGGTTGGAATGAAAGCCTGCACACCCTTGGCCCTTCATGGCACTTAATTGGGCATCACGTCTCTAATTATATCAAACTAATTGTATCATTATTATTACCTTCACAGGAAGTATTCAAAACCTGAAGATGGTACCCAAATCAGTAGGGGTGTGTCCAAATATTCTTCACTCCCCACCTCCTTTCTGTGAACATTTCAAGTACAAGTATATGCATGTACAGTATATAATGTACCTGCCATTTTGATTTGCGTTGAGACATTAAATAATATGTAACCATTAATACAAGATGTAATCAGCAACATTAGATTAAAACACAAATATCAATTTCTGGGGCACGGAGGAGAGGAGGTGGTAGTGGATGAAAGGAGGGTGCATTTTTTTGGGACGAGTATTGGGACGCACTCAAGAACAATCCTTGCTAATATGACACACACCCTGAATCTAATCTCCTGTTCTTCATACAACACTTAACTGATTAATTAATTGTGGATTAAGTGACATCTACCAGATTCATCTAATTAATATCTAGGATTTTTGGTTTTTCCAATGCATATCTGCCAGATGTCACTCATCCTGGATAATTGTGAATTCCCACCTGGAGGATCAGCAGCATGCCAAACAATTTTCAGCAATGGCTTCCAAAGAGTATGCATCTTAAAATAAAGTTAAGGATGTGTTTAATTTATTCGATAAGAAATACTGAGATTAGGAAGATTGGAGGGAGGCCTGCAGCCCAACCACTCCAGTGCAAAGACCAGCCATAACTGAGGGCACAGCTGGAGGCCTCTGGACTGGTGGCTGGCTGCGACAGCTCTTATTAGCGGACAGCGGTAGGTAGGATCACTGCATTTTTTTAAGCTCTCAGAAAATGATTGGTGAAGGTGTAATCGTTTGAGTTTCAGTAACTATAATTTCAATTACTGTGCAGCGGCCACCAACTACACCCAAGAGAGCAACCTGATGGAGCAAAGGGACTGAGAGGTGTATCAATCCTGCTGATCAGTCTATGAATGCAGGCTTTCTCAAGGGACTGAGAGGTGTTTTTTAATCCTGCTGATCAGTCTATGAATACAGGCTTTCTCAAGGGACTGAGAGGTGTTTTTTAATCCTGCTGATAAATCTATGAATACAGGCTTTCTCAAGGGACTGAGAGGTGTTTTTTAATCCTGCTGATCAGTCTATGAATACAGGCTTTCTCAAGGGACTGAGAGGTGTTTTTTAATCCTGCTGATCAGCCTATGAATGCAGGCTTTCTCAAGGTACTGAGAGGCGTTTTTTAATCCTGTTGATCAGTCTACGAATGCGGTCTTTCTCAAGTACAGGAAGATGTGATTGGGGCCGTGACCGAATATGATCCCTGTCCCTGTCCGCTCAGACCCCTGTCTGCTATGTGCCTTGTCCCCTTGCTTTGCAGTGTGCAAAATAAATCCTTGTAATAGAAAGTAATAAACAAAATTTAAAAAAACTAGTGAGGAAGTAGTTCGTAATATTTTTTATTATTTTTGAGAATATCAATCAATTTACATATGACTATGGTTAAGTGTAGATTATGAATGAAGATAGAATTAACAAAAATAAAAAGAGTAGTTTGCAACATGTCCCGCTCTTGTACTACAAGTTGTAGTTTTTACTTCCGGTTTACTTCCCGAAATTGTCAGATGAGTGCACAGTTCTGTGAATGAGTGTGCTCCCGAATCCCCTCAACAAAAACCCAGGAATAAGGGTTTCATCCTGGGATTTTAAGTCACCCACTCAAAAATCTTTTGACAAAGTGGGGTGAAGGGATCATATTCTGTCATGGCCTGGGGCTGTGTCCGAATCACTGCATCTACTGCATCTCCTGTATAGTGTACTGGCAGATGTGTGCCATTTAATATGCACTGTGCTATTCTCAATTGATCTAACCCGGTCATTGAATTCAGATTATTAAAATTTCACAATGGCAAATTCTAGCTTTAATGAAGTTCAATTCAGACTTTAATGATTAAGGTAGCTGTGTGGGCACATTTTATTATAAAGGGCAAGAAAATGGAAAGTCAGAAAAGTTACTTTGGGATTTTAGCATCTTCCTTTTCAGATTAACAGTAATTCCTTGTGCAGTGCTACAATGTTTTTAAACAAAATGTTAAGGAAGAATAATAGGCTTACATCTGCTGCTAGAGAAGCCTGGCATAAAATAAATTCAGGAATTCATAAATTCAGCCTATACCATGTCTTTATTATTTTGTAAAGAAGGCTATCATAATGAAACACAACAGTCTCTTATTTTCTTATGTTTTGCTTTATGTTTCATTGCTTTTAGGCTTTAATATGACAATCTTTTCAAATAGTTTATTGAAAATTACTTTATGATACTTGATACTTCATTGAAAATTCAACATTTCCTTTTGATCAAAGCAGCAAGCAAAGTCCCCAGCACAGCGATCGTCACTCCAACAACTGGAACATATGGGAATGCAGAATCTGAAGAAAGATTATTTTGTAAATGCATTGCACCAAAATAACTGCCAACCACCCAAAATTTTACATGGGACTCACTGTATTCTTTTATGTCATTCAATGTTTCCAATTCTTCAGATTTGCTACCTGAGCAAATACAAAGAAACAAAATGAATGTAATTACATTTATTCAATTCAATTAATGAATTCAGTCTTACCTCTCACAATGCCATTGTGTATGTTTGACACATTCATCTGCCCATGGTCTGCAGGGGAAAAAGCAAGCTCAGTTTAATCCAAGACTCAGGGCAACGGCATGCCAGTACTACAACCCGATTAAGTCCAACTCACCAAAGTACCTTCTGGTTCCAGTAATGGATCCGACACCAGACACCTGAAGTTCCTCCAGAAACATCCGGTCAGTGTATAGTCTGGCAGTATAATTTACTGGGTAAATGCAATTTATAGTAAGCCTGAGTTTGGGGAAAAAACGAAAAAGTACTTATTCAACAGATCAGAAAAAACTAATATTGCAAAATTTGGTAGATAAGAGCAAAATCCAGCAATAATTTAAAGTGCATGTGATCTAAACATTCCTTCAGGTACTAAAGGGATTTTTATAATTGAATATAGTGAATGGCATGCCCTTTCCCTTACCACCAACTGAATATTATACGAGTCTCTCAAATGTTTAAATGACAAACCAAATCAGTCACTCATGACCAATCAGTGCATCTGTAGTGGGACCAATCATACTGGAAAAGCTACATGTGTATAATCAAGGCAGAGAAACAGAAGTCCAAGGTTAGAGTACCTGAATTCAGAATCCCTGGTGATGACTGCCTGGTGGGCTGGAATTATAGCCCTGTTAAACACCACTTCATTTTCATAGGTCAAGTAGTTGCCATTAACCTGAGAACGTGCAAAAAATAATAATAATAATAATAATTTATATGAAAACAAGAAGGCATTCACAGAGACCCATTAAGTCCTGACCACACCAGATTACATTTGGACATTAGTGAAATTTATGATTCACGTCAATGATCTGAGCTACTGCTATGGGAATGCATATTTTGACGGGAATTATGATTATAATGGAATGCATTCATGTTATCCCTACCACCCACCTCAGAAATTATATATTGATAATGTAGAGAATAAACAAAAAGGAAAGACTTGCGTCAGATGTACCATGATCCTGGTTCCACACGTGTTCACGTGAAAAGTAAAGAGAGCTCGGTCCTCATCAGACTCCTTAGGTTTGCAGGCTTTGTCTAGAAGAGTGGTCTTCCATGGATCAACAGTTGGTAATGTTGTGCTACTGTTGATCACCACTGTGACCACTCCATCAGGTGTACACACTGAAGCAGCACACAAAACAACACTGAACATGTTGTACGCATGGCAAGAGAATGCTTGTCTAGATAAGGTGATGTACAATATTACCAATGAGCTCGTTTGTTTTGAAGAGGCAGCGCTTCGCTATCGTTTCTGCAATCTTCTGAGTTCTTGTGTCTCTTGAGACAATTTCAAAAGTACCAGAAAATTGCCTTAAGTTGATATCCTGAGAGACAAGCAGGAAAACCCAACAGTAGTACAGAACCTTTTTTTTGTTGAACAGACTTTGATAATGTTACTGCCAAACTTCTTAATATTACATTGACGATCACAAAGGTTATCATAAGGACCATAAAAAAATGTCATTACATTTTCTGTGCATCTTATACACAATTATTTTAGTTTGCGGATGCAAAAGCAACTTCTCTAAACAATGGAAGAGGCCAGTATACATGTTTGTGGCTCCTCCCGTACACATAACTCCACACAGATCACCAAATGAAGCACAAAACATATTAGTATGCAACAATGCAATGTAATAGGAAATACACATATGGATGGATGTTTTAAATAGTCCATTACCTCATATACATAGCCAGGGGTGAAAAGGGGAACCTCCAGGGTCATGCTCTGGCTGTCATTCAGCAAGAAGTAGCCGTGTCTTGCTGCCAACTCCGGAGTAAGGGCATGACCTCCAACACTGACCTCCCACATATATCCCAGCTTCTCTTGGTCAATCCTGAAGATTATTCCCTTCTCTGTGCAGACCCCATTCAAGACAGGACCGACTATAAGAGAGATGGAGATATAGTGATTGGAAGTCATTCATTTGGAAAACATACTAGTGTCTGCTGCAGTGATAAAAAGAGAGTATGTAGTCAATTGGTATGACTTGCAGTAATCCTTGTGCTGAGCCACAACAGAGGCTGGATGGTAATAGGGATCGCCCTGGGGCATGATGTCCAGAGTGTAGTTTATTTCCAAGAAGAACTGAACAACACCTTCTCCCAAGTGCTGTCAATGAAGAAACCGAGCATGACTTAGTACTCCCATAAAGTCATGACAATTCCAATACACTTGCAGTGTGGCCAGGATTCAAATTAAATTGAAACAAATTAGCTTACCATCTTAAGCACAATGGGGTCATCAATGGGAACCCTGATAACAAAGGCATGGCTTCCATTTGAGTGAGGGATGTTAGTGATGGGATAGCCACGTTTAATTGCTTCAGTCACAGTCAATGGCTCTCCATTGAGCTTAACTGCAGTCAGGTCCACATCGTGAGGGACATTTCCCAGATACACAGTAAAGTTGCGCTCCTCAATTATAGTTTCTAGGAGACATCAACGACAGAAAAGTTACCCTAGTTCTACAGCATGTAGTCTGTTCTTGAAGTGCTTGCTATCAAGAAAATCTAGTTAACTGCTTGCTCACAGTTCTTGACAATTACAGTAGTATTTTCTAAGGTCTTCCAAATGTCTTCAAGGTCAGATCAAGTTACTCACGGTCAACAGTGAAAGATACCCATGGAATGTATGAGGTCCCCACGAGTCTAAAACTGCGATGTTCTGTCTCTTCAAATGTATCATCTGCCCAGAGGTGTTGAAGGTAGAATTGGATTGTGTACCGTCTGTGGTACTGGTTATTAATGGCACGGCTCTGAAACATGAACCAAGTGCATTTAATGTGGGAAATCACACAAGACTCCTGTACACCACGGACGAAGTATAAAATATGTGCATGTGTAAATCAGTTCTATTAAAAAAATTAAAAAAAACTTGGAATTCTAAAAGATCCAACTTCAACATTAGTTCAGTTCTACTCACCTCATAAACCCCTCCAATTGCCCAAAGAGGGACAGAAACTGTTACATATGACCCAGATATATCCAGCCTGTAGTTCAAAGTATTCATAGTGGCCCTGTCCACCACATGTCCATCCACACCCATCAGGATGCCCTTTTCCTCAAACTTGGAGGGAGATTGTGTCAGAGGTGACATGATCTTAGGGACAGTCCATCCCAGGTGTGAACCATTGAAAGTCCCTGGATCTGAAAGTGGAAGAAGTCAATTGTCAATTGTTACATTGCCCCCTCAGCATTGTTGGAAAGAGCCAAATGGATTAAAGAAAATCTTAAAGAACTCAAATCTGCAGTAAAACAGCCTCAAATACAGCTTTGGGGCTGCTGGGTGACTCATCCTGTAAACTATTTCAGCAAATGAATCAGACCCACAGTCTGGTATCAAATCCACACCATCACTGTGGACTGTAGCTCACAGCCCCACAGGGCAGCACACAATTGGCTCTAGCTTTACCCAGGGATGGAAAGGGTTCTGATGGCCAAGATAACAGTCTCTCATTATACACCAGCGACCCCCAGCGGGCTAATAAGGCACCCATAACCCCTACTGATGAGCTGCATGTGAAATGTCTCCACTGCCTAATGTCTGTGCAAGTCCTACTTGCAAGTTTCAATGCAATAAGAAGTGGCAGGTAATCCCATATTCTACAGTAGAACATGTGATATTTGTCTGTACTCTTCTGTGGAGACTGTGGTCTTGAGTGCTGATAAATATGATTGGGCACTCCAAATTGGGGAGAAAAAGAAGGGAGCATTAAAAAAACTGTTTTATGGGTCTTCTAGCACCCCAGGAGACATGTACATCTTTGCAAGGTAACTTAATGTGTTTACTGTAGAACACCACAAAGGTAACTTCCAATCCAGATTCTTCTTTCACTAAAACAATAAAATAATTTTAATACATTACAATTGCTGGTCTGGCACTGGTCATCACTGATCTCATCCTACAACCAGTGTAGCAAATTAATCAAATGTCTTATTGTTAGGATTGATAATTTCTAGTGCAGAAACTACTATGTGAAGCTTTTATTTGATATATTTCCTCAGTATGGCCAAAAGTGCTACTGCTACCAACAGAAATGTAGAAACATAAATAAACCATTTCACTACTGTCCGTGTGATTTGGCAGCAACAAAATAGCAAAATTACTGAGACTTAGCTTTTATTAGTTCATTTATTATATAGAAAAAAACAAACGTGCGATCTTAAGGGGGTAAGAGATTGTGCATCCTTTGCATTCAACAATCGCATATAATCGAGTGCTTTAGTATAAATATATACTATACTATATATATATATATATATATAGTATAAACATTTTAATATGAAAGACTATGGTATTCCTTCGCTACACCCAGCCTATTCTTACATCCAATACATTTTCAAGAGGGTTCCACTGAATTAGATTGGACTGAATTAGGAACAGCCAAATGTTCTCTTAGAAAAAGACAAAAACATGATTACTTATGGCACAGGCAGGAATTGTCTCTATTGACGCCAGGACCCAGTCCTGTCTGTAAACAACTGTGGCGTTGATCATCTCCACTTCAATGCCATCCACCTGTATACAGCAGAATTAAGGCATGAGTGTAAAAATGACTTTTTAGTAAAAGTCGTTAGGAAAAAAAAATTGAAACACCTCACCATTTGGATTTGTGCCAAGGTCTTATTGTAGGGGGAACGGAAGACAATACGATGTGCAGTAGAAGTCACCATGTAACCCTGATTGCGGGCCTCCTCAAAAGTGAGTAAGATAGGCTTAGCATCAGACCTCTTAATCAGGAGTTGCCATTCTGACAGCTTTGCATCCTGACCAAGAAGGAAAATTGGTTAGCATCAACAATAAAATGGCTTACATATGCATTACACGTTCTTGACTCATTCCATTCTATAGCCAGTCTGTTGTGCCATTTGAATCAATTATATTATGCATCATGGTAGTCAATGAGGATAAATTACACCTGGCAACCTTTAATATCAAACATTCCTGCCTTCTACTGTCCTATATGATGTGTGGGCCAAACACAAAACAGTAAACAAGTAACACATTTACACCAAATAGTTCCAAAGAGCATTTCTGTACAGACAAGAAACACTTGAAAATGAAGGCAATGCAGGTTTACTTTATTAAATTACAGAATTACTTACACCAGAAGGAACCATGTCCCAGTCTTTTTTTGTGGCAGATTCTGAGAACTGGAAAATGTTCCACCTGACTGACACCTGTTGAAACCAAAAGCATTTTTGGGAATCCTAAATACAGAGAATCCGAGATATCCTAGCTAAGACGGGAGTTAAAAAAATGTGCATGATTATGCTCTGGGTTAATCAGGCACCTCATTCGCCATATCTCCTGCTCACCTCCATGTAATTCTCTTCACAGACCACCTCCCTGGGCTTCCAATCTCTGTCCAGTTTACAGGAGATCTGTGAGGGGTGTGTGGTCTTCTTCCCTCTCTCATCCAATTTTACAATCTGATAGTGCAGGGTGAACTCTGCATCATCCTGCACAATAGCACAGGCATCAGTTTAGAGCAGGTGATCACATCAACGCATATGGATATCTGAATGTTGGGTATTTGCACAGCCCCTATTTTTTCCACTTTTCCCCCTGAACACTGCTGAGTATTTGAGGGGGGAGAAACACACACACATGCAGGCACATTACCTTATTCTCCACATGACAGGCAAAGTAGGATACTCTGAGGGTCAGGAATCCTTTTGCATTGAAGGTGCTTAAAGTGTAGCCACACTCTGCTGCATAGTTGGCCTCCAGCTTATGCACTCCATTATCTAAACATGATAGATTGGTAGCCTCGAATGTCAAAAATTTGAAGTATAAAAATACACATACCAACCTACTAACGCTCCAAGTTGTTACAATACAACATTACAGCACACTGTATAAATTCGTAGCCTCACGAGACCATTGGCGCATTTTACAGTGGAAGTACTCTGTCAAGTGTAGGCTACAAGTTCATAATGTTCAGCTCACCAACAATTTCAAACCAGAAGTGATTTCCTGTGAAGTTCAAGTCTGTCGATATCAAGAAGTAGCGGTCTCTGCATTCAGCTACACTTGCACCTGAGGGAGGGGAGGACTGAGAAATTGGCTTTCTCGAAGGATTCTTTCGCGTTTGGAATAATAAGAAAAGTTCCATCCAATATCAAAATGTAGGCGCCGCTATTCCCTATGGGGACTTGCCTTGCGCCTCTGTGCCAGCGTACGCACTGGCCGAGAGAACCATGAGCAGTGAGATAACCCTGAAAGAGATGCATTTGCGTGCTGAGAATATACTGATATTAACGTTAAATGTTATCTGAAAAATGTAAAGGTTGTTCAGCATTCAAAAATTCCACTCACCCCCGGAAGAGAGGTGATCTCATTATGTCTAGTGTGTAAGATTCAGAAAGTAGGCCTATTCGATAAATTATCTTGTCATTTGTTCTAAAGTAAAATGGATCGAGTATTTTTTTTTTACACGACGTCTAACCCCGTTTACTTGTACTGACCAATGAAGAGCAAAGAAACACCTGCAAGTAATTATAAATAACGGCGGAGGAACTAGTACGCAAGCCGTTGGAATTTTCTGTTTGTGTTTATTAGCAATGCAGGGACAGTATTTTGGTTTAAATGGTCACAAGGAAGTTTGTCCAACCTTGTGACAAGTGAGCTATTGAAATAAACCAGTAAGTCTAGCCTAATTTAGTTGATTCTTCCTCCGTCTCTGTCCACACCAAATTAATAATTCAATGTGGAGAGGCCAGATGCGTGTGTAGACTAATTTAAGATAGGTAGCTTGTCTACAAAGTATTCGTCATTTCCTATTTATTAGTGATTAACTTCATCCAACATAGGAGAGGCATTACGACAGAAAGCACTTCTAAGCAGTACAATTATGACTGATTCGTGCACAGACCCCAGGGCAGCTGCATGGGCTAAGCAGCGGTGAATGTTGAGTTGGAAATGTACATTCTCCTAGCGGGCCCGTTAGTGCATATGCATCATGTTAGACATAAATGTCACTCAAGTGATTTATCAGCTTATAGCCTATTCATTTCTCAACGTAAAATAGACAATCTCAATAATTATTTCAATAATTAATTTCAATAGTTGCCTGTAACGTATTTAATACGGTGCAACCCACTTTGACCATGCAATTAAAAAAAAAAAAGCAGTGGTTGCGTTTTTACATAGATTTTCATTAAAGTGGTTAAAATAAATGTATAGTTTTTAGGAATTAATTTCTGGCGCAGGATCCATATAAGGCAACGTTGTTGAACTTGTGTCGCCACATGGCGGCACTGTCCACTCAAGTGAAACAATTTTTGTTCAATATATCGTCTCAAAATATATGGTCAAAAATACTATTGTCAAGATAATTTTTGAAAAATAAAAAACCATTTCAGTTCTGTAATCTTGCGATTTAACAGTAATCACATAGCAAAGTGACTCAGATCTGGAAAAAAATTCCATCATACCTGTAAAGTAAATGACCAATCATTTTAAGACAAAGGATAATAAGGTCTCATTCATATAGCAAGAAGAGATTTTTGGACCCTGCCAAATCCACATAGGGAAAGTCCTCCAAAGCCAACACATTAAGAAAATACACAGCAAACAGTAGTTTTATTACAGGTGTGTGTATTTGCAGGATTGCAGTCAAGTGGCCTCTCCCCGGTATTGTGGCCCTCACTCCAGTGGTCAGTACAGCAGACAGGAGCTCCTTTACTGTGACACATGACAGGCTTATATACAGACATGCACAAACCAAAAGGCAGACAAATGCCACTGTTTTAAACTTGAATCCAGTGCTGAATTGAACATCCAGATGCTGAATTATCCCAGACGAGCAGTGGGTGTGCATGCTTTCAGTGTCTGAAACCAGTTGATATAGAGAAATGTATGAATACAGAACAATATGTGCACAACCTAACTAATAATCTAGGAACCAACTAGCCACTGTACAGTTTATTTTTTTAACTAAAACAAGCATAGGCTGCAGCATATATATATAACAAATTCTAACTCCACAAAAGTGGTGCTTAATTAGCCTCCTTTTTTTGGTTGCCACAACTTAGGCTAGATGGGCAGCATAAAAGGCCAAACACATTCTGTGTGAAATTAAATTAAATTAAACTGCACAAACTGAGTCACAAAAAAGGTTTAGACCTTTTTTTGGAATGAACTTCCCATTTAAAGCCAAAATGTTAATTATGTCCAAAAGCACCACAGCAATCCGCACCCCAAATGCTGAGCTAAAGTTGTCTGTCAAAAATAAATGTAGCTCCTTGAGTGTTCCTGCTTTCAACTAAATGCAGTCTCAACTGAAGTGGTTTTCCCCTCAAATTTTCTGATTCCCCCCCCCCCCCCCCGCTTTCTCCCAAATTGGTAGCCAATTGTACCGTTGTGATTCAATTCCCTGTGTACTGCTGAGAGTTTGCTGCTACACAACCCCCGTCGGCCGGCGGTAGGACGGAGGTCGCCACGTCTTCTCCAAGGCGTGACTCCTCGTGCCCCTGACCGTAATTCCAGCACTACACAGGGCTGCTATGTTCATGACTAATCTTCCCACTGAGCCCCTCCCCAGGAGCGGCTTCCCAATTTTGCCGCTCCCTCAAGGCACCGGCCATACTCGTAACTGCAATGACTCATAGGTCAATGCTTTTACCGCTGCGCTGCCGCGGCGCTCCAAACTGAGGCTTTAATGGTGGCAAAGTAAGATACAATCAAAATAGTAACATGGACAAGAGAGAGAAGCATTATGTTCACACAAACCAGTCATGGCTCATAAGTGTACGATATAGCTTGACAAAGTGAAAATACCTGTTTTGAAAGCCATTCTTTTTTCTTAGGTGTTCTTTGGTTTTCTTTGACCTTAGAGAGAAAATAAGACAAGTACACAGTGACATCACTGCGGGGACTAATGGCAGCCTGATCATTTGTGTGAATACAGAGCCGTAGAGTGCAGCGTAACCCCTCCCCCACCTCGAGTGACAGGCCATGGCTGGAGCCCTTCTTTATTGGCGCTGTGGGGGGGGGCAAGGGCAGGGTCAAAGTGGTGTGAGATGGTAATGGTGCTGGTGTCATTCGCAGGGTAGTGGCACTGGATTGTCAGCCTGTCAGGGTGAAATGTAATTATGCATATATTTAAGGACAATCCATAAATACTAAGACAAAATAGTTAGCAATGACTGACAAAAGACTGTCCCTTAAAACTGCAGTAGGTAAATTTGAAAATATACAAGGCAAAGAGACTTCCCCCTTTTGCACTCCGCTCTCCTAAGCCCCTCCCACCAAATTATGCTCCAGTGCACACTCAGACAGGCAGGGGTTTATTCTACCGGGAGGATCTTTTGCTTGTAGATAGTTTCCCTGATTGGTAGCTACATAGCTAGCCCTGATTGGTTGGTTTTTGGAAGACCGGCTTGAGATTTTTTGACAGCCTAGTACAGAGCCCAGGACACTCACAGAACCTGGAATTTCTTTTTCTCAGAACACTTGAATTATTGAAAGCTGCTAGACTGTAATGAGCAAATTTAGTAATTTCACCAAAATTATATCAAAAATGTTTGGCCTACTGCACCTTTAAATCTTACTCACCTATACCGGGGCTTTTCATATATGAGGGGGTCAGGTGTAGGCAGAAGCTTCTCCATGTACCTCACTTCATTCTCATACACAAGGTGATTTCCCCGCAGCTAGACAGGGTCAGATAGAATCCAAAAGATGGAGACAGATGGGTAAATGCATGAAAAATTCTAACATTTTTTATTCGTATTTATTTTTTAAAAAAGAGAAATAGAGTCAGGAGGCCTTTGGCTGCTATTTAATGTTGTTAAATAGCTTTTTGTTTTGTGGAAATCCATGTTTACAATAGGCCTATTTGTAGGGCAGTGCCAGTGACTATTGGGTGACATTGGTTGGGTAGTGACACACTACACAATTTCCCATTTGAAAATGTCTCCCATTTTGAAAATTTCCAGACTTCCCCTTTGCTTTTGTACAGTCATTATGTTTGTCACATTCACTAGTTGTCAACTTAGTAGACTCACTTTTCAAAATTTGCATAGTGTGTACCAGACTTAAGTGCACAACAGCAGTGTTGGAGGGGTACTGATCTCACAGCTGCAGGGATAGAACTTAGGTATTCCACTCACAGTACGGACGGTACCACAGGAGTCCAGAGAAAAGGTGAAAAGGGCCCGGGTACTGTCTGAGTCAATGGGTCCACAGTTCTGATCCAGTAGGGTGGTGCGGTTTGGTTCGATTGGTGGGACGGTTTGGGAAGTATCAGCAAGTACCACCATTTTCCCTTCTGGTAGGCAGACTGCAGAGAAAGGACTGACATCACTGGTGACTCATCAAAAACTTGGGTCAAGGGTTGAAATTCCATTATGTATTCAGTTTGTCTGAGAATGGTTAAGGAACTGGGCTTGTCATCCAAAAGGTTGAAGGTTCGATTCCCAGGTCAGACATTGCCGTTGTACCCTTGAGCAAGGTAGTGCACCTGCATTGCTTCAGTGTATATCCAACTGTATAAATGGATACTATGTAAAAATGCAATTTAAAAAAGCAGTGTAAGTCGCTCTGGATAAAATTCCTGTAATGTAATGTTGATATTTGCCATTCAGTAGGTGAGACAGCAGCCGACTGTGCATGCAGGTGACCTGTGGGGCTGCATAAGCATCTCAGAACTTTAGATGAGGGCTATGTATGTCTGCTTGAAAGAAAACTAAAACTTATTATAATATACTATACTTTTACATCACCAATTACCATCCTCACCTACACAGCCCTATGACCATCACTGTATCCGAGCATGTTCATTCCTCCAATGCACCACCTTAGATGACCTTTCACCCCACAAGCTACGTAGCATACTGCATGAGAGCCAATACCAATTGTAGAAGTGGCACATCTCTCACAGATGATGAACGGTAACCAGTAGGCACGTGATGACTGATGAGTAGCTAGGGGATGCTTATGCAGTGCTAACCCAAAGACCCCGGTGAAACAGCAGTCCTTTTACAGCAGTAGGATGAAGCAAACCTCACCATGTTGTTGTAGACTCTGGGGGGCCTTTATCACAAAGCAGAATTACAGAGTTAGTTGAAGAGTAAACTGCGGAAGAGCTCATTTTACTTCAGTCCATGTTTCAGATTTGGGAGGGTTTCAGATTTTACTCAGTGCGGTTATCCAGCAAACTCAGTACTCTTGTTTCATGATACAGGCCCCTGGCCATAGTTGGCTACAGATACAGCCCAGCCCCCAGTTAGCAATTTTGCATGAGGTACAGTGCTGTATTCCATGCGTTTAAATTTCACAGCCTTATATATCATCTCTGGCTTTAATCCTGGGCAGATTTGTGGCCTCATCCTTTATGTTCCTAGCATTTTACCTAGCAGCTCCCTGACAGGAAAGCTGCAGCGCTGGACAAGGGTGTGTTCTGCTTTCATCGTCTCCACATTCACCAAACTGATCTCAACCCTGGCCACCAGCCCCTGCAAGCTGAGGTCCTACACAGAGGAAGAAGGGAGACGGTGATGATTATTCATCACCACGCAGAGAACAAGCCATTTGTTGAAAGCTCTTCATTGCAATTACAAATAGAACCACTTAGCATATGCGCTTAAACACAGTGACTTAGTCGCAGGAATGCAATATCAATATGCAATATCACCAAGAAGGCCCATTAACAATCCATAAGTGTAAAGTTAGCCAAACAAACCAATAATGATAATTGTAAACAAAAGTAAATACCACAACACAACTAATCATTACACAGCTAACATTCATATCCCAGACAAAATGTCAAGAAGAAGAAAGGACAGATAAAGAGGATCAGGGAAGCCATGGTACAGTCTGAAGAGGATCAGGGAAGCCATGGTTAGATGCAGGGCTTCACACATTGTTATAAAATATATTTCCTTTTGAATTGCTAAGTTGCAATTCAAATTGCCAGACAAAAAGGATTGAGGTAATGGAGTGGCCAGCTCAATCCCCTGACCTCAACCCCATTGAAAACTTGTGGGGTGACATTAAAAATGCAGTTTCTGAAGCAAAACCCAAAAATTCACAGGAACTGTGGAATGTAGTTCATTCATTCTGTT
This sequence comes from Ilyophis sp. 1 JC-2022, assembly GCA_022702515.1. Lineage (NCBI taxonomy): Eukaryota > Metazoa > Chordata > Actinopteri > Anguilliformes > Synaphobranchidae > Ilyophis > Ilyophis sp. 1 JC-2022. Next base: position 24,007,292 of record CM040397.1, read on the forward strand.
TCTAGGTGCCAGAAGTTGTTGACTCGATGCAAAGCAGATGCGCAGCAGTTATCAAAAACAATGGTTATGCAACTAAGTATTAGTTCAGTAATTTAAAGTGAAGTTAAATCTTTTAAAACTTCTTCAGTTTATACAGTAAGTGTTTGAGTTTGCAGAGAAAAATGTCAACACTGCTATTTTTTTGAACAGATTAATATTCCTTTTCTTTGCTTCCTGTAAAAGAATAATGCAGACTTGATAAAATTTGTTAATGCTTTGCTTTGGAATTGAATGTGTAATGTTTCCACTACATTTGAAATATGGAACTAAAAGCTATTTAAAAATATTTGCACTTCATTCACTTTTTTTAACGCACTGCTATTTATTTGAACACCAGTGTAATTCATGTGTTCTCTGATCTTCCCCGTGTTGATGGATGACAAAGGGGGTTTTGGCCTGTGCGTCATCTCATATTTATACCCCAGTGAAACAGGACGTTCAGAATGATGACATAGCTCCTAAAAACTCAGGAGTGCTTAAAAAAAGAAAAATGTGTTTTGTGTGTAAGGTCATGCTGATAAATGACAAACACATTTTTATAGCCTTTTTTGCTCATATTTTCCAAAAATTCTGGTGGGCACTGTAGGTAGTCAATAGAGGGTGATGAGAAGGGGAGTGAACTGGCTGATCCTTACTGTATAATGTCAGGCGGCATTATACAGTAATGAGGTATAACATATGAAATCAGTGAAAATCAGTTTACCATTCAAGAGTCTTCTGAGATGGGGTAGTGGGGGTTACACTCATGAACTAAACGGTCAACATTAATGATTCACATAAATGATCAGTAGACATCTGGTCAGATCTGTGATCATGGTTACAAGGGCTAGCTAAAACAAATGTGGGTCCAATGCTAGAGTGTGCTTGAGTTTGAGAAATGGTGCTAATTCAATTTGAACCTGTTTCTACTGGGAAGCCAGTATTGGTGTTGCGAACACTGGGCATGGTGTCCGTTTATTACACTCTATTGAGCCGAGATGAAGGGTAGAAGAGAAAAGATGATGACATGAGTTGTATTGTAAGGAACAAGAGCACAGGAGCAAAATGGCAGATTGATGCAGAAGGTAAATTGATGCAAAGCGTTTATAAGTACTGCAAGTGTCTATGTATGTCCCCCTTGTGCCAATGTGATCAGCAGAAGGGTGCAGCACTTACTTCATAAGTCATGCCCAGACTGTACAGGGGTAGCTCAACACTGACGTAATCCTCCTCGGTCTTCATTATGTACCCACCGAGCTCCACCAGCTCCCAGTCCAGCCTGCGGTTCCCCAAGTACATCTCCCACTGGAAGTCCTGGTTTCCGTAGTACAGCAGCACCAATATACCCTCATGTATGCACTTACCCTCCAACCTGGCAAGCACTTTCAGACAGTGGGGTAAGGGTTGTTGAGAGGGAGGGGATGAAAAAGGGGAACAAAAGGGGCAGCATGGCCTGGTGTGTTGGGCTGGATGGAATAGCACGGACTTTATGCACAAACGGCATTTCAAAATCAAGGATATAAAAAATAAAAAATAAAAAAATAATTAATTTGTTGAAACGGGGAGAGACAGTATAGAACCAATGAAGCAAGAGGAAAACAAAGTTCCAACAACTTACCAACATCTCGTATATCTGTCACCACAGTGCCATGGTAGTCAAATACCTCTCCATGGGGGGAGATGTCCAGAGCAAAGGTAACTCTTAAGGTGTACCTCCTATATCCCCCATCTATAGACTGAGGAGTGAGGACAGTGCAGGTCAAGGACTGGTATCTCAGATGGATAGTAGAATACCACACAAATACAGGGCAGGAGTACCCCCATTGCCCATAGTCTGCATGCCTTGTACAGTCCAGTGACTTAGCAAAAATGACATTAAGAAAAATAAATTAAAAGGGGAAACTTTTTTTTATAAAACTTCTTTATGAAAAGTTGAAATCAGTCAATTATCAATAAATGATTGATTTAATAGTACAAAGGCAGTCCTCTGTGTAATTATTTCTGTTTGTGGATTTTGAATGTACATCTATTACACAATGGAAGATACACATTCAGACATTAAATTTAGTTTATGTTTTAAAGTTTCTGGAAGTTTCTGGAAGTCTCACCTCCTGTGCAATGAGGGGGTGTGAGAAGGGGACTTTTAGCAGGTAGGCATGGGTGCCATTGATGAATGGGACGATTGAAATCTTGAACCCCAGCTCTATGGTTTCCACAAGGGATAAAGGCTCACCCCCTATCGTGACATTGCGCAGAGACACATCATGGGGGAATGTTCCGAGGGTCACTGAAAACATCTTTTCGGATGGCACGGTGTCTTCAGGGGTTTCCAGACAGGAAAGAGGGAGGATGGAGAGAAAAAAACACTATTGTAAAATACTGATAATATAATTACGTATGTGACCTTAGAAGTCAGATTTGTACAGGCATGGATCCAAACACTTCCTGAGGATTTCCTTGTCTTTTTGGTGACTGTTTTACAGTCTCATTTTGGTTTCAGTTGGTGGGGTTTCTCTGTCTAATTTTACAACGGTGAATCTTTTGGTCACTATTGCAAGTAGGACGAGTAGTGCAGAATTGAGGACCTCTGGTAAAAACATGGATAAAAGGCAAGAACAGTAAGGATACTGTAAGTGAGTTTTGGATGAACACTATAAATTTGTGAGGACAAATACTAGGAAAAGGCATGAATATGCACTGGTCAGTATGCCAGTTGATATGTGGGGGTTCCAATGAGAATACTCACTGTTGATGAGTATGGGGGTTTTGGGGACATTCAGGGTTTTTAGGGGTCTGAAGGAGAGATGCCTGGTCAAGGCCCACTGCCCATCCTCCCACTGGTGTACATAGAATAAATCTACTAATGAGGACTGTGCATACTTCTTCTCAATGACATGACTCTGGGGGAAGGGATGACCAAGAAATCCATAGATTAGACACTCCAACTCACAAGAACACAAACACACTGTGGCAAAATGGGCAACAAAGAATTTAGGGGTGTGCCCACACAATTCGATTTACCTTAATGTATACTCCCTTGGCTCCAAAAGGAATCCTGACCTCCACAACTCCATTCTGCAATCCAATCTTGTAGCCCAATTCCTTGATTGAACACTCACTTAAGAGACGTGTGCCCATCCCAATCCACATGCCCCTGTCCTGGAACCTGCCCTGCACCAGTGGAGGCAGAACCTGGGGGAAGGTCCCAACAATGTGTTCCCCATCCACTGTGGCTTTGTCTTGGAGGATGGTAGAAGAACAGACAGGGGGAATGGTGATCGATTGGGCAGGCCAGAAATCAAACAAGACATATCTTTGGCTGAATAGAATAAGACTAATTAAATGGTTCCAAGAAGTACCAGCATGCACAAGTTGTTTACTTGCTCAAGCAAATTTAAAGTGAGCAGGAGGATCAGCTGAACTGTACCTCCCTAAACTAAAAAAACTTTTAAAAAATCAATCTCAGGCTTAATTGGTCTGCATTTTCATTTAACCTAAGATGCTGAATCCATCAGAGGCTATTTCTTAATCTGAGCTAAACACTGATTTAGTGACTATATTGTGTTCAGACACATCTATACAACTACAGCTTCATGTCATCATGATATTGCAACTTTGAAGTAAATAGTGGAAAAGTTAAAAAAGACACACTCATAGTGCAGGCCACAGAGACATCAACCTTGAAAACTCTCCACATGTGGTGGTAGAAGATAGAGGCACGGACCACCTCTACTGGGACCCCTCTCTCCTGGAAAAGAGAGATGTGCAGAGCAAGACAGTGTGTGGGAGAACATTGAAGTTGATGGATGGAGGTGTACAAATGGGTGAAAACAGGAACAATCTAAATATAATAAAATATGGATCTGTTCCTCTAGATATGCTAAAGAAAATGTAATCCAGTGGCTATTGATACAGATGAGAAAAGTAAACATGGAGACTGCTGTTGAAAAGATTACTTATTACAACTTATTTTCATTAATGCACATGCAAATAGACACCAATGGTACTTTACTGTTATTTTACATATTCACATTCTCTAAAATAATATAATTCTATCCATATGCTGCAATCATATGTGGGTTTGTTCTTTACCAACTGCCAATAAAATAATTATACAAACAATTATAAATTATACAGATAAACCAAAGCCATATGTGTCACAGGCCCAGATATACAGTAGGAGCGTGAGATGAGTATTGCCTTCTGACCTGCAGCATATATGACATCGCTGAGGAGTACGGACAGCGCAGAATGATGCGGGTGTCCGTGGTGTTGATGTAGTAACCCATCACTTGTGCATCTTGCAAAGATATAGACTCTCCAGGGTATTCCGTTTTGTGGAATGCCACTTGCCATTTCATCAGCCCCTCCCCCTCCTCCACAGGTGCCTGAGATGGGCATACAAACCATTTAAACTGCTAGCAGGTGAACATTTAGGATGCTGGCTGATGTTTGTCTGAGCAAAATACATTGATACCGTGTGCCCTCATATGGGCACAGATTGAATCCACTCACAGAAATTCCAACATACAGCTTCACTGTGACAAATTCAATTGAATTCCGACAGGCGATTATTCTTCTGTGTCACTAGTACAAAGGTATAATAACAAACACAGAGGGCAATGAACAGTATGCAGGTAGAATTGACATCTTTAACAATCGAGTTAGACAGTGTGTCACTATAGTGCGTCAGCAATACACACCAGAATAGGTGGATCCATCCCCTTCAAACCCTGGCGACTGGCTGCTGAGATTTCCTTCTTCACAGACACCTGAGGAAGGAAAGACAAAACAAATGTGGGGTGATCACCAAACAACCTTTAAGTGATGGCCATATAAATTCACACACTGGTTTCACCTCCATGTAATTCTCCTCGCACACAATCAGGCGGGGGCTCCAGGGCTGCTGGAGATGGCAGGACAGCAGGACAGGGTAGGCCATGTCCTTCCCATCAGCCTCCTTGTTCACGAACCAAACATGCAGCCGAAACACAGTGTCTTTCTGGAATCACAAAGGACAGGAAGGACATGTTCTCAGAGCTCAATAAGCAGTAAAAATACTTGTAATAAGTTACTGTTACAGAGGAATAAAAATCAGACCATATTATTAAACCATTCTTACCACAGAAACCATAGACCAGGGGTGTCCAATCTTATCTGAAAAAAAGGGCCATTGTGGGTGCAGGTTTTTGTTTTAGCCCAGCGCTAAGAGACCTGTTTCTACATATCAAGGTCTTGATTGAAGACCATGATTAGTTAAATAGTTGAATCAGCTCTCATAATACTGGGCTAAAACAAAAGCCTGCACCCACTCCGGCGCCTTATGGATATGATTGGACACCCCTGTACTAGACCCCAATAAAAATTCCTAACTTGTAACTTAATTTGGCATGTATTCATTGTGGCAACAGTGTGTTGATTAGGAAATGAATGAATGGTAACCATGAGGTTGTATGTTTAACAGGTACTTCCGATGTACTGTACCTTTAAGAAAGATTAATTCAGACTGCTTCAGCTTTATAAATAATGAACATGCAATATATAAGCAATGCAAATCATCTAAGCAAATAAGTCTAGTTCTATATTAAAATATACATTATATGAAAGACTTCCCCTTTCAGACATACTGTCATTTGGGACCAAAATGCCATAAAGTAGACCAAAAAAAGAAAAATCCAAAAACAGATTCAATATTTTCACGAACAGATATTCAAGCTAGTTTTGGCTGAAACCTCCGTTAATTAGAGGACATTGCATGAATAGTTTAAGAATTAAACAGTAAATTGTTTCACTAATTAAGTCAGTCACAGTTTAAATAGTCATATTATCTTATTTAAACCTCATTCCCATATCTGACAACCTTGTTATCCACGTAGCAGGCCAGGAAGGAGACGCGAAGGACAAGGTCACCACGGGAGTTGAAGACCATGGTGTAACCACACTCTGCTGCCCGCTGGTGGGACAAAAAGTGGACACTTCCTCTGTCTGAATCAAGGAGAGAGATATGTAAGAGGGAGACTAAAGGATTTATTTAACCACTTCATCCACTTATTCAACCACAGAGGGACGCTGCATATTTGGGGAATATGGAGGAACATGCAAGACCAGCCTGGGCAATGTAATTGTAAGTTTACCCAATGCTGGAGTCATGCAACCCTTCAGTAGCTGTTGACAGTCCCTTAAACTGAACCAGACATATTGCAAACTTTTGCAGAATGGATGATAATGCAGGAGGTCACAGTAAGTGTTCATATTGCATATGTGATTAGAATGTAACATTTATAGCTTTGAAATTAACCTGCACTTGGTTGATGATGAACAACATGATACATATCTTTACAATATCCTTATTGGTCCAAACTGTTTTTTGTTTTTTTTCCAGTGGTAGGCCTACTTACAATTTAAAGTGACACTGTACATCACTTTTAACCATATAATACAGTATACTATACTTATTAACACACCCCAGTATTATTTTGACTTAATAGGTACCTGCCCATTAAAATGCCATTTCATGTTTATACCAACATGCAGAAATGTCAGCCCTATTTAGTACTGTAAAAAAAATATATAAATAGTATTGATTACACTATAATTATATGAGCTGTTGCATGCACTCATGTACACTCACCTTCAATGTCAAAGCGAACCATGTGGCCAAGAAAGTTGGACTTGACAGTCAGCCAAAAGTGATGATCATGGCACTCTGTTTTGAATGTCCCTTTACAAGATGTGAAACATCACTGACAGAACAAACTGAAACAACCATGCTGTTGTCTAAAATTACCTGTACAACTGGATGATGAAATTCACTATACAACAGTCCCAGAGGTCTTCAGTAAAATATAATATAAAGAAAACTGGGTTTTATTGCATAGTCATGCTGCTGATGTTGTGCAGTATCCACCCTCAGGAAAGAACACATCACCCTTACTCAGCTGGACAGCACTATTTTCTGATGAGACCTCACCAGGGCTCCAGCATAGTTCTCACAGCTGACTCCAAGTGACATCGCCTTAGAGTCAATGCACCGTACCAAATTATGGCAAGGTTTTATGCTCACATTTGCTTTTTTAAAGTGCTGTACCTAGGGAATGTATGTACAAAGAGGCATCTAAACTGTATAAACAGAACGCACTTACCCACAGGTATGGTAGTGGACACACAGTCGCGCAAGACACAGAGCAACAGTAAACTTGCTGTCCTTGAAATGCAAATAGTATTGCTTAATTCACTCATAATAATTATCTTATCATATTATCTTATGTCATCTGATAAAGAGTCTTTTCATACGTTACAAACTTAAAAAATATTTAGAGCAACATAGCCTAGGCTACATCCTAAACTAAATCTTACCTGAGGACTAGGACTTTTTTACAAAACATGATAGTGTCATATGACATGGTTACTGGGAAGACGAAGATCGATGTAAAATGTATCTTTCTTTGCGTATTTCTATTCTAACAATTCATTCAACTCAAATTTGAACTGAATGCATTGTCGACGGCATTTCACAATGACTGAATCATACACCTGGGGGACCAATTACTCCTAATGGGCCATGTGACCCCGGCTTGCAGGTCATAGGGAGTGTAGAGTTCCAGATGCTAAAATGACACAGAAACACTAACAATACATGATATATATTTCAGACAGAATCGGGTAAACACGTTTTTGTGTTTACTTCGACACACAATCGCAATTTTAGATATGTTTTAATAAAAAAGGAAATGGCAGATTCTTCGTTTTTTCTGTAAAGTGTACAACGAGGATGATCCCTTGCGTGAAGATTAAAAGGGGTAGCGTATAGCCCAATATTAAAATGAAAATAATCATGTTATATATGTGTATAGATTAATGGCGCAGTCATTGTGAACAAATAAATACATAGCCAACTCAGAGAGGCCATGGGAAGAAGAAGGGTACGAACGAACACAGCTACAGATAATGCGAATGAGAGCTTCAGTGCGCGCAGTAGCCTTTGCCTACAGATTTAACAACAACATGCTGTAAACATTTCTCCGTTGAATAAGAGACTGCCGAAACGGTATGACCTCCAGTTATGTAAGTAGAAATATTATTTCTAAAATAGCGTTTAAAATAATCAATTAACTGGTTCTACGATGACAATCTGTGATGAGCTGACATTCCTGCGAAATTAAATGTTGCATTTTCGAATTTACCCAAGACAGCACACATTATACATTTCTATTCGCTGATCAATTTGTTGCTCAATTGCTTACATTTTGTTACAATTTATACAGGCTACTGTTTCTTCAATAACGTTACTGCAATATTACTTGCAATTATAGACTATAATGGCGCTACGTTGCTAGGAGACTACTGATGAAAGCAACACTGGCTTATTGTTCTTACGCCGTTACGTTCAAATTGCCTGCTTAGATAGATGAAAACTAGTTGAATCAGGGAAAACTAACTTCATAATGACGGATTCTTAAGTATTGCTTCAAAAATAATGTAATATACTAATTATCAAATTGGCTGCATAACTAACTAGTCCTTAAAATGAGAAACATTAAATATAGGCCACATTTTACAGTCAAGATAACAGAAACCTGAGTGTGTGCATGATCATGTATTTATTGTTTTGTGTTTGTAGAAGTTGGAGAAGGAGCAGAAGAGGAGACTCCAGTATTTTCTTTCTGACCTGGCTATACTGGGCTCCCTGCAGGTGTGATCTTGCCCAAAATTGCACAGCTCACATGCACCTCATATTATGAGATCTTTATTACATTGTCATCATTACTGTTTTTCTACTAATAATCATTCTGTTATTTAGAATAGCAACCAAAATCCACAATGACCCCAAAACTTCCATTGGAAAGTGCATGGATATGGATTTCAATCAACCTGTGTTGGAAACCCATAGAATTTATAGCCTACATAGCCTGTCAACATTATCATCGACATCACTATAGGATGACAGGTGAGAATGATTGGCCTTTTCACCCCGTCTCTATCTCTGTCCAGGGATTTCGCTATTTCCAGCCATGGTTGAGAGGGAGAGAGGAGCTGTTGCTGACCATAGTGAATGAGGACTTGGTATATATCAAAAT
>CM040397.1:25889386-26211776 GCA_022702515.1 Ilyophis sp. 1 JC-2022
TGAAAAAAAATCTCAATCTCAATGAGGCTCAAAATACAAGGTGGCTCTTTGCCCGTATCCTTGGAGACCAATGACACGCGGACGGGCGTCCCCTTGACCAACCTCACTGAGATGGTTCTTCCCAGACACCGTGAGGACTCCTCCTCGTCCATCATTGCTTTGATGGTTGTGGTGGCTTTAGCCTGTGCTGTGATTGTTGCGTCGCTGATGACTTTGCACTGCCATAAATGGCAGCTCCACAGCAGGAAACTCAGGAGGGCCCAGGCAGAGTATGAGAGCGACCGCAGCAGGGGCGTTGAAAGACCAGGCCCAGGATCCTCACTGAGTGCTTGAGGGTTTTTTTTGGGGGGTGGGTGTGAATGTAAATAAGAAATGCACTTCCTGTTAGCCGTCAGCTGTCTCAAAGAATGCAGGGACACAACAAAATGGATGACAACTCATCCTGGATAATGACATTAGTCAAGGTCCAAGAGAATATTTTTGAAAAAGTAATACGTAAAAAGAGAAAACATAGAATCAACTGAATCAACATAGCTCAGCTCATGTAAGAGGGCTTTATCTAACTTACACAATAGTGTGTGGTTGCTTTTGCATTGGGTTCAAAAATAAAACAAGTTTTTTTTTTTTCTCAAATATTGAAATCCCTGGTTTAAAGCTATGTTCCAAAATGTTGTTTATGTTCCAAAATGTCTTCCTTTTAAGAACAAATATTTAAACATTTGATTACTATCAGACCCATACTGAATACAGTGTTGGGTTTAATACAATAATATCCCTCCAACCCACCCGTACCATCCCTAGTCACCTCAGGAAACAGGGATCATAGGGTACATCACTACTTAAGCAGAAATCAGTACAAATTGAAAAACGTCTCTTTTTACAACAATAGGTACTTGAATAATTTGATATTTAAATATTACTTGGCTATTAAAACAATAAAACTACAGCTTTGTGTCCCTACGCAGTGTATAAAACTCCAGGTACTGTGTAAATAATGGATCATAAATAATATCAGTATCAGTAGCTTTCTGCAGGATTTGTAGGCTCGGCTTCTTCACTGAGAAAAACAGCAACTTATGTATTTTTCTACATTTTCTTGCCCGTTAACAAGCATTCCATTACTGATGGAAGTAACTTATAACCTTATAAAATATTCAGACTTGTTCCTGCTATGTACTCAGGAGAACAATGTCCTCGTTTAAATGCTTCTTCGTGATTTGAAAGTCAGAAAAGGGATCAGAAAAACCTGTGAGACATTTGCTTTTTTAAAAGCACAGCGACGTTGGACTCACTGAACTGTGGATACAGCTTATACTATGTCAACCAGAGCAAACCTGGTACTTCACGTTTCCTTGCACTTCAGAACCCATCCCACAGTCATTGCTATCATGTTAAGTATTGGCAAACATTCCCCTCCTTTTTGGAATTGGCAAATGTATTATAGAACCGCTGAAGTATGCATACTCCTCCAATACGGCCACACAGCATACTACTAGAGAGCTAGCGCCCATTTGAAGAGAGAAAATGTCTCACTGACTGACAAAGTGTTGCCAGTCACTGTAGTCTCCTGGTCATAGCTGGTTAATGAAATAGCCCAGAATAGCTGGTTAAAACGAGCTGTATGCTACTTAAGCCCACATTTGTGTGCGCCTTAATCACACGCTGTACCAGTTGGCAAAGGTGCTCTGACATGTTTTATACGTGTTAATAAACATACCACAAAGTAGACTTGGACCACCACCCCACTGAAACACGACACTGTCTACGAGTTCCACTTCAGAAGTGCACACTTGTACAAAAGAACAAGAGAACCTTCATATAGCACACATAGCACCTTCCTGAAATGATGAAACGGCAAAAATAATTAGTACTTTGATGGCTGATGTACTGTATGCGTTCAGTAAGATAGTATGTTATGAACAGAACCAAATGGGGAAATACGAGTCTCTGGGGTATCATGAAACAGTTTGCGCATATCTGGTTTGTGAGACTAGGCTCACAAAGGAGTTACGTATACCTTATGACGATCTTATGGGGATAGTTTTAAGGTAAGGTGCGAACAAATTAAATGATATTCCCGTTAGATTCTGTATTTCGTGTGTGGATTTTGTATGGGAAACCGGCAGCACAAAAGCAGATACACAATTTACCATGAGATACATTTCCAAAACAGCACTTCATTTGTAGGGATGTTTGGTGAGCAAAGCATAATATACTTACATAGACCCCCTGGTAACAAGTAGACAGTAATCATAATACCGCCCTCGTACTGATTTATGTTAATTTTGACACTAATATGTGAACATGTATATACTACCTACTTGCCATTTTGCGGTTATAAAAAAAGAACCTTTTCCTCAGTCGTCTAATTCCCTAAAAGAAACTACCTTGTGTGCTGAAAATGGACAATATGATTCATTACTGCCCATTTACTGATGGTTACTCATACTTACGACCAGGACAAACGTAATTATGTTTTCATATTTATGCTTCGAAAAATCTACTGCCTTTCTGTTCCGAGTAGTAAGGTAAAAAGCAGGCCCCGTTTCTCATTATTTTCTCTACAAATCAACATTGAGGTAGTGCTGCATCTTTCCCCACATGTTTATTAATGGTATTTTATGGAATTTTACGGCGTAATAAACTTAAAGACCTGCCACATCCTTCCTTTTCCAGCTGGTTTTGTTAAAGTAACAGCGCACAGGCTTTCCATGTTTCTTTTGAGAATGGTGAGTAGATATGGATATTTGTTGTTATTTAACAGAATGTCGATGGTTTAGTCCTTCATGGTAATGTACATTTATTACTTGCGTTTACAGTATACTGGTATTCAAGGAATTCGATTTATTTTTGGTTTTACTGATGTTAGTTTCCATTATTAATCAACAGCACTGGCAATATGGAAGGGTTTGTAATTATGTCCTTCACAAGTCTGTGTGCATCTTTTAAAATGGCATATACAGAACTATTAAAGCGCTACATTTTTAAACGTTTTAAGACAATAAAAGCACCAAATCTCACAGTTTTCCACTCAGATTCTTTTATACTGTAGTTATAAAAATATGTTTTTGTACAATACATGTTCCAATTCACAAACATTTCTTATCAATCAACACTCCACAGGTATAATCATGTTGTATGTGCTAATTTTAATTTAATGTATGTGCTGATTTTAATGATCTGCCTAATGCACTCAACTCACGTATCCGGTCTTAAATACAGTGCACTTTGTCCTTAATGAAATCAAAAGCATTTAGGACGTACTCACATTCATTATTAGTTCAGGAAAAAGTCCATTGTGGTAAGACCTTTTTTTTTTAAAGCTGTTTGCTTTGCTTTTGCTTTAGGCCAGACACATAGTGAGGTATCTGGTCATTTTCAACAGTCTTCTCTATACAATGGGGTATTACAGCTTGCTTTCAGCCTGGGACTACTTTAGACGCATACATTGTCCTCATTCTCATTCATTCCCCATCCAACATGCAAAAACAGAAATGTACTCTCACATCGCCGTGATGAGCTCCCTTGGTAATTACCTTTCATGTAACAGTTTGCCACGAAATAAAATTGTCCTCCGAATGTATAATCAGACTTGCATGAGGGGCCTGAAGGAAGAGCAACACAATTCTGTTTTTGGTTATTGCGAGAGGCACAATTACCTGAGCCATTATGCTGATGTCAGGCACACAAATGCTATCTGCAATATCACTGGATATATCTCGCTAGATTGGGCCCCTGGGTGCTTGCAATACCAGACACTACATTTTAAGCTCTACCTCTTTCTGCGACAGCAAATTGCAAAATCATGTGCTGGCACACATAATTATAGAGCAGCATGTTGGTAGGTGCACACCGTTGCCTTAAGATAGGGGAAAACCCCAGCATTACTTCACTGTGGGGTCCAGCATCCATTTGACAGTAACTCCTGCCAGATCTTTCTGGGGTCATCCGATATGTTAGAAAGGTCACTCAGTAGTTCTCCAACCATGCATATGGCATCCTGCATTAAGAAACAGAAGCACATTTGAAGCACCTTTGGCACATCTTTTCCGACCCCCTTTCTGTGTCTTTACATACTACATGCTGTATACTTCTTATGTTTTGCTATGCCCTATATGCAGACCTGACCTCTTAAAATGTCAGGAAACGGTACTAAGAAAAGGTTTAATTTAGCAGTTTAACGTGGAAATCAAATTGCCAAACATGCTAGGTATTATAAGATGGATGACACAATATTCAGTCATTCATTGTTCCTGCATTGAACAGCAGGGAAGGGTTCATGGTCTCTCAGCACTCTATTTATGCTGAAAAGGCAAGGCTACGTTAGTGTGCCTTGCCATTCTTGAAATCACTCGTAAATGCGGAAATGTTAACTCACAAAGGTGCATTTTCTCACAAGCCCGTTCAGAAACGTCCAAAAATTTGACCATTAACCACAATTATAATACTCAGCCCATCACATGAACTGTTTATAGAGTAGATGCAGTCAATGTGTTTGTGTGACAAGCCAGTTGTATCCGTGCCAATGTTAATAGAAACGCACATAAACAGAGTTACACAAGCTATCTAAGCACAATGTGAAATACCAAGATAAGAAGGTAGTGCTGAAAGTTATGCAAGTAATATCTTAATATTTATATTATTCCCATATGCAGCTACTATTTTTAAACACAAATGAATATCCAGTTTACAGTTACGAAGATCCTCAGTATTCTACTCTCTATGCGCCATCCGTCCCTTGAAGCTTTGACAAGATCTGCCTATTTCAAATCTCACTCACTCACTCACTCACTCACTCACTCACTCACTCACTCACTCACTCTGAGGGAGTGTGCATGTTTTTTCTGGACTGAAACAGGGGAGTGCTTGTGTCTTCCTGGTTCGCTCTCTGGAGTGAAACGAGGCACAGTGTGAATGTGCGCGCACCTTCTCCAGTAGGTGGGCCTCCAGTTTGTCCTGCAGCAGCCGAGACTCCAGCTTGCTCTTCTTCCTCCGAAGGAAGGTGTCCTTGGCCAACCTGGCCAGGCTCTCCTGACAGGGCCCGCAGCGAGAGGGCTGGTGTAGCTCTGTACCGACGGCCTGCCACAGACACGGCCGCCCAACATACGCGCGTAGAAAGAGAAAACCCAAAGGGAAAAAAACCTCATAAACCTCTCAAGATACCTTCGCAAGAGCGACCTCATCAATGCTCGTTACCTTGTTTGGAGTTATTAATGGTCCCAGATTTAATTAAGTCCCGAGCACTTGCCGGCAAACAAAAGCTCAACAACTACTTTGCAGAATAAATAACAAAGGAGAAAGTCGATTTTTTTGAAATGTTTCCTATTGATTCGGTCCTAATGAGGTGCTGAATCAAATTAAAACATAAGATCTTTTCCAAAGATTAAATTTATTGAATGGGTTTTGTTATTTTCTCAAAGTTAATTGAATCTGGACTGGTGCCCTCTACGTTTAATTAAGTGGATCTACAATAGAATTACATTAGAATGCGCAGAACACATCCAGACCACCTGTGTTCATTTATCATATTTTACTCCTTTTTTTCATTAGTTTAACCAGAGTAAGCAGTTTTGTTTTCTCTAAGAGTTCTCAGACTAAGAAAATTAGTCTTGATCCTGAATGTGGATCTTGCACATACACAGTAAAACGTTCGGTGTTCAATTAAGTCTTACAGTGTACATATGGTCCCTATTGGACTCATATAAACTGTTAAGAGTTGAACTAACACGGGACAATTTAGAAACAAGGCGGTTACCTTTTTCATCTCTTCAGTGAAACTTTTCAGTCTCAGCACTGAGACAAGCTGCTTTGGCACCGGGCAGTCTGCCTGTGGCGCTGCCATCTCTGGACGGGGTACGGTCTGTCCGCTCGGCCGCGCCCGGCGGGCGGGAGGACTCGTCCACTGCAGAGCCTGCACTCGTCTAATCTTCTCCTGGCAAAAGGCCTTTAAAGCGGCACGCTCTTCTGGGCACAGACTCCCGCCACCTGTACTGCCGACAAGACGAAGTCCTGTCAGCCCTGTTATAGATCGGACCGCGGCAGACTGTTTAACACTGAACCGGTTTCAGAAACCTGCCTCTTCAAGCTGTTCTGTCGCTCTCTCGAAAACTACATCGGTGTCAGACAGTGTCCGACAAAGCCGTCTGTCTCCTTTTACACAGCAGCCGGCTTCTCGCTTCTGCCTTTTTTAACACTGCACCAGTGTCAGACGCCACAGCCGGTTTCTCGCCTCCACCATTTTTAACACTGCACCAGTGTCAGATATCACATTCTCACATCTCTTTAACACTTTAATTATGCAAATAAATTGGGATAAACCTGGACTGGAATTGATCTGATATCTCAAACTTAAAATGAAACAAATTTAATATTATTAATATAATTAACTAAATTCCAATGAAATGATCTCAACAGCATCATACAGTTGGCTCATGGGTGGCGTATTTGGCTAATGTACTGGTTCTTGGTGTAAGTGATGTGCCCCACAATCCAGACTGAAATACAGCAGGTGGGGGCCTACTGAAACAACAGCGGCTCCTCTGGTTGATTGGGCGCCTGCAGTCCTGTGCAGTCCTCCGGTGCAATGGCCATACAGCTCAGAGCAAACAGCACAGTGAGAACAAGCAGTGGCCGGCTGTGCATGCATGCTAGTCTGGGCCCTCCCAAACTGAATTTGCTGTGAAGTTTTGGATTGGCCATTGGCAATGGGGACAGAGTGGTTAAAGAAATAACGGTGGAACAGTGTACAGTACATGCGTTTGTTTGGAGATATTTTAAATGGCAGCCCTCCTAACTGCTATTACCGCAATAGGCCTTGATCTGTATCTTCACACCTCCATTTTAACGATGCTGGACTCTTGCTGGCTCATTACACCGAGCAGCAATTTGCAGGGAAAAAAATTAATATCTGTTGTCTGTCGGAACTCTGAACACTAAGCCGCAATGTTTACAGGCATAACAGGATTAGCGCCAGAGCTCTGTGTTTACTGATTGGCTAAGGAAGAAAGAAATTGGACCTCACCAGCGCAATGCATTCAATTATCTCCTTTGACAAATTTGACAAAACTTTGATATAGCCGTTGTTTTTATTCCAGACAAAGTGGAGGCATTTCTTTCCCATTAAGCATGGAAAGGTCACACGTAATTCTTTCATTACCCAAATACTGGCATCGTTCTTGTGGAACAAAAGAGCGACATAACCATCTGTTTTACAGACAAACCGACTTCCTTTTTTAAAGAGAAAATCATACGAGTGTTTATACGCAACATATTTCCATTTCAAGGTGATATCTGCCCATATCTTCTTTGCGGTAATGTACATTTCCTCCTTACCCTGGCAATTAGCCACCACCCAACTCAGTAACAGTATATATGATTACTGTTTGAAAACGGATTTTTCAGTTTGTGACGCGGTAACTTTGTGCATCATTCAGCCGCACACAGAAGCCGCTTCAGAAGCCCGTGGGTACGTCGAAAAGAACGCACGGGGAATTTTTTTCATTTTCATTTGCGGATCTGTAGAAGAGCTAGGAGGCACTTTGATGTGGGATTTGAAAGGAATCAACTTTGATCCGTTCCCCCGCACCTTGACAAAGACCACTTATGACACACCTCTGTGCAGACTGGAGTTTGATCTCTGCTTCGGGGGAGGAATGGCGCAGGGGGGTACTTTCGTCCTCAGGATCCCCATCCACTTTTCTCTCAGCTCTTCCTCCATCACAGGCTGCTTTTCATCGTACTGTTCAAAGTCATCATCTAAAAGGAAGAAACGCACCAACCATCCCAAGAGAGAAAACTAGGGTAACGGCTTGGCAGTTTTCTTCCATCTTCTACCATGTTTCAATCAATGAACAGAGGTTGTACAGAAGCACAATTTATTTATTTAAATGGTCTCTCAAATATTTAATAATAAAATGCAAGAAAAGATTCAATGTTTTCTAGACTTATCACAAAATAACTGAAAATTCCATATATGTACAATAAAAAATTACCTTTTCCCCTAATTTGATTGCTAATTGGACAGACTAACACAGTTAAATCTCTGGACCTGAATTGTCACCCATTTAGAAACTACAGGTGGTCAAAGTCTAATTGCTTTTGGCTGCAGGATATGGAATAATTAATTAAATAAATGTTCGGGAACAAAAATAAGGTAGTAGGCCACAGTTTGATATTAGCTATTTACATGAAACGGGGTGGGGTGAGTATAAAATCAGATTATTTGCGGTCCTGTTTATCACCTGGAAAATGATGATACGAACATGGATTGGCAATCGATTCAAATGGAACATCCATTTGAGGGAGTGAAGATAGTGGCATTTTTTAGATGATCATTTTTAGATCATTTTGACAAACCACATTTGCTTTGGTTTTTCAACAATACTTCAACGTGCTACATGCCTAGAAAAAATGACCAGGCTTTACTGATTATTTCTGAAAAAGCTCCCACACCTTCAAAAGAATACATTTCTACATGACTGTTATTTTGACCTATATATTTGAGGTAACACTTATCTCCCCAAGTGAAAGCTGTACGTTAGACTCGAGGCATTTGCCTAACTTACTTTCGTATCCTTCAACGGATAGTGTAGATCCACTTTGCGACTGGGAATTGAACTGTGCGCCGCTGGAAGACAGAAATGAGTCACTGCCACAGAAGTACGTCCTCTGGGATAGGAGGCAACTGGACGAGGCGCACCTTCTGTCGCTTCCTGGCCATGATTCAAAAGATTCGGCCTCATAATTTAAGAATGAATTCTGTCCTCCATCAGAATCCTGGGCGACACTGGCCATGATAATGTGGTGCGCCCCCAGTTCGAGGCGACTTCATCACCTCCAAAACTGTGAACAGACAACAAAGAGGACAGCTATTTTGTTGACATACAGCTACATGTGGCATTTATTACATTTTACTGTATTTTTAATAGTTGTATTTTATTATCAAGTAACTTATCTAAAACATGCGTAGAGTCACTGTTATCTCTATCAAGTTAGCTAACTAGCTAAACCTCTGCAATTATATCATGATAATATAACGTCAACGTTAGTTCATTTACGGCACCAACTTTAATCCAGCAGGCACCGAGGCTGCTACAGGACTATGGTATTTAACTGTAATGACCGACATGGCTAAATCCTATTCGCATAGCATATCCCATAGCACTGAAAATGTTACCTGGTTGATACAAGCCATCAAGTGAGGGAATTGCCTTCGCAAACAAGATGGTTACCTACAGTGCCTACATGAGGTAAAATGTTGACCCAACGTTTTCCCCACAAAAGTAATTAGTAAAAGTAAAAGTAACAGGCGACCGGGCAGCTAACCACCTCACCTCACACCGAGTCCTTTGCTATGGTCCTGTGAGCGCGTTGCTACAACAACAAAACGGAAAGCCCAAACTCATGTACGATCGGTAAAATAGTCCTGTATTGCATCTCTTCTCTGTGAATACGGTTCCTATCTGCACATCCCACACACTGCGTGCAAATCATCGCATGCTTCAGTTAAAACCACTGCATTTTTCGATTTAAAAAATGTAGAGTTTCCGCGGATGCAGATTTACTTGATAAATTAAAGGCACTTTTTCAAGTCCGAGCAATAATCATTCTTTTTCTGTTTTTGAAAAAGGCATGTTGGTTTAGTTTAACTTTTTTGACTTGTCCTTGATCATATTCTATTAATTTACCTGTGTATTTTTGTTACATTTAATTGTGAATTCCACCTGGTGCAAAGGTAGCTGCAATAGAAAATAGGAGGCCAATTCACTACAAATTCAACAAACGAATTACTTTGACCCTTCATCTCTTAAGTAGCTTGCTTTCATTGTAGGTTCATATTAAAACCTTATTCATCTCTAATTGTGTCTTCTTAGTTTTTTTTGGGGGGATAAATATCACCCCACAGTTCACTGGTGCCCAGACATTCTAATTTCAGCCTCAAGACATGTTTTTTTTTTCTTGTTTGTTTTTCCCAGCCTCAAAAGGTGTACCTATGCAACTCAAGCTTTGGTTACCAGATTCTGACCTGATTTGCTAGCTGACCTAAGAACAAGGTTTGCTAACTATTATCTTCACATTACGGGGTGTTGCATATTTGTTATCATTTGTTACATTATGTTATCATGCTCACTTATGACTATACCACCTGTGTTATACTATACTATACCACCTCAAGTGTTTTAACCCATAATACATGAGACTCAAACTTCATGAACATCAATGGATCTCACTTAGCCATTAAATTACCATGCCAAAAAAGCAAGGCTGCATCACCAAGTGGCTTCAATGTTTACTTCAAGTTAAAGCACAGTGATTGGCTGGGGCTTGTGTTTTTGCGGATAGAACTGCATTTTCCACTAAAATGTGTGGAATAAGTGGAAAAAACTCTTTTTCGTTTGTATATGAGGCCTCAGAGAATATATTGCCATGGTAACTTTTCAGCGAGGTATTGTAGAAGGTATCACAATAAACATGACTTATTCAATCATAGTGAACGGTGTTTTACACACCATTTCCACTATTGACATGTCTACTTTCTCCCTGTTGCATGATTACCCAAAAATACTGCAAAGAAAGGCTGATTTATTGTGCTGTATAACCTCTTTGATTTGGCCAGAAAACCTGTAAAGAGCAACAATAAGAAGAACACACATATACTGCACACTGAATCTGTATTATGTAGCATCTGTAATGTTTTGGTAAAACTTGCAGTATAGCAATGTTCCAAATGTCTTGCAATTATTTAAATTGTTTCTATCGAACAGTTCTTGGAGCCATTGCATACCAACAGATGCAAAAAAGGAAGCGGTATACGTTGTGTGGATTGGCTGTCTGTACATCTAGACAAATCTACTGGTGTTTATATGCAAAAAAAAAGCTGGTCTGTCCCAGATTTCAATCTCTCCCTGATTTTTCTAAAGGTGAAGGAGGTAGGGGGGAAGGGAGCAACCTCTCTTTCCTAATTACTAGTGCTTCCCCACTGCTAGCCCTATTATCATAAGAATGGGGCTCCTAGACCTCAGTTTACTGATAACGGAGAAAATGTCATTATAGTGTGGACTAGAAATTAATAAGAAAAATAAAATAAAAGGAACTTGTTCAGTTTTTTTTCAAACTGCATTGTTTTAATGAGCAATTCCTTTTGTGAAATATAAATAAATGTACAACTTAAATGATTAAATCTCAACAAAACGGTTGGTGGACACAGCATTTTCTGCTCAGTGGTTTTTGTCCTCATTATCCATAGTGACAGTCAGTTGGCTAGTAGGCCGATGTGCTGGAGAGAGATTAAACTCGAAGCACATAGATATCTTAATGCAGTAATGTGTAATCACAATAGGTTTTTGTTTAAATGTTTTTTTGCATAGGATCATGCTGCAAACCCATGTCCCCGTGTACTTTGCAAAGCTCGGGTGCAGAAGATTTAAGAGTGAATTGTTTCTAAAGTAGCAATGCATTCACAATCACAGCCCCATGAAAACATGACTGTCTCCCAAATCAGAGTTTGCCGCAAACAATCTATATTTGTTTTTGTGCTTTCTGTCACCTGAATCTGGTTGGTTGTGCAATTTGGGGTTGGGTGTCCCCATTTAAGAAAGATAAGTCATGAGAACATGAGCCGGACAATGTAGAAAACACCAGTGCCTGCAATGGAATGCAAGTGTATTTTTTATCCCTGAAAAAGCCGTCTGTTTGTGTGGAAGGCGTGCTAAGGTTGTTTGGCTAGCTTGCCTATGCACTTAGAGTGCCCTACATTTAACTATCTGCAAATGGGATCAGATACAATTTAGAGATACTGTAATGACTTCTGGAGTGAAATTCTTTGCTGACAGTCTTCTGATACAATGAGTAAATCCAGTAGAGACCATGTTCTTGAAACGTCAAAAATGTAGCTCTGGAAGCCTCAAGGTAAACTGATATGAACAGTGTAAACTGTAATAATCTTTTACACTGTCTGTTTTATAATCAAATTATAATCTAACAGATAAGCCACGTTCTTACATTTTACTTCACTTTTTTTCTCCTTGAATTTGATCTGTTGTCGTCCATGTACTATTTATTTATACTTGTGTGGCCAGGTCACCCTTGTAAAAGAGATATTTATCTTAATGGGACTTTCCTGAATTAATAAAGGATAAATACAATAATAAAATAAAAATATATTTTTTGAAAAGATACTGGCAAATGTGATGCCTTTAGTTCTAATTATGTATGTTAAACCTGTTTAATGCATTAAAATGTTTAGCAGTATGCTATATGTAGAGATATATATACGTGCCAACATCCAAGGAGGATTTGAAGGACACCACCATCATGTGATTCAGACCACAGGCAAATATATAAACAAAAACAAAGCCAGGAAAAATAAGATAAAATAAAATACATTAAAACATATTCAATTAAAGTGGAATGCAAGTGAGATTGACATCTGAGGACATTGACTAATGGCCCACATGCCCAGACAGTCTGGAGTAAGACAAAAGCCAAAATGCTATGTTAGTAAATCCTCTGAGTTGACAGCTCTGTCTTATGTCATAGCTTATCTCTGCCTTAGACCCATTTATCAGGCATGCCAAAATGCTTTTTCCTTTCAATAATTTGAGATGTGCTGTTTTATGGGTGAGTGCTTGCCTCCTCTAGACGGAACATTAGCAAGTAATGCAACAGTCCAGGCCAGCAACTCTATGATGTCACCTGTTGAGTTGCACAAACAAAGAGGTTCTGGTTTGTCCAAATCTGATGGGAATAGAAACATTTACTATTTGCATTCTTTTTTATATTTCTCATAGATTTAGTCAGTTTCTTGGGAGATTAAGGAAGCTAATATACGTAGAGAGTGGTATTAGGGAATTCATTAATCACGGCATGTTATGTCTAAGTGAGTCATTTCCTCTTAAAACACTGAAATAACGCTTCATTCAGATGTGCCATCCGAAAAAGTAGTACAATACATTTATTATTTAAGTAACTTTAAACCTTTTATTACTAGTTCTTAAAACAGAAATGTTGCGCTGGGTTCTGTGTTTAGTGTCGCGTGGGGACACGAAAGACAATTCAATTCTCTTTAAAAACCTATTTAATTTGCTTGGTCCCCGGTTGGAGATTATCGGAGAATCCGGGTAATCGTCGACATTACAATGCCTGTATCCATGAACTCCACCCACTCGTGAGATAGGATTATATACGTGGGGGCAAGGGGCGAAAACTAGCGGAGGCTGCAAGTGTGTCGTGTCAATTTGCGAGTGCTGCCTGAAACAGTGACTCTACTGTGCGCTTCTTTTCGCATGTAGAATCGAAAAAAGACGGGGAATTTACATTTTAAGTATAAGTTTTGATAATTTGACGAGACTTCGATTTCGAACATCTGCATTTAGTGGTCAGCATGCGACTTTCTACTGTAGTTCGCGCTTTGTGTTTCTTAATCTCGGGGTCGCAGCTAACTGGAGTTGAAAGCACGGGAGAGTACTGCCATGGCTGGACCGATGCTGACAACTGGCACAAAGGTTTCCAGTGTCCGGAGCGTTATGATGGCCAGGACGCAAAGTACTGCTGCGGGACTTGTAGTCTGCGGTACTGCTGCACGGCAATAGAGGCGAGGTTGGACCAAACCACTTGCGACAACGACAATTTTTTCCAGATGGAAAACGACATGGAAGCCAACAAAACTCCACCACAAGGTAAAACCTTGCATGTATTAACAGTTTTCTTCGAAATTGTCTATATTTTTCCATTGTTCTCGGTATTGCTAGATTATACTTTGTGAAAGTCTAGACTTATGCCAACATTTCAAACCTAGTTTAAACCTAAAACCTAAAAAAATGCAAACGGGCTTTGTTCTAGGAAACCTTATCCTGGAAATGGAATTCACTGCCCTCTATTCAGCGCACTTTTAGTGCTCTTGGGAGGGTTTTGAATTACTCCTTAATGTGGAGTGTAGGTTTGGACCTGACTGAAGTGGGGAAAATGGCCAGCGGATGTGTGGGAGTGGGGAAGGGGGAGGGGGGACTGTGTGTTTCAGCTTTACATAATAAAGTTTTATGCTTTCCCCCTCAGTGCCCATGTACCTGCCTTTCTTGATTGTGGCTAGCACGTTTGTGTCCTTCGTGATCGTTGGCTCCATTGTTGCCGCCTGTTGCTGCCGATGCCTGAGGCCCAAGCCGGGAGAGAGCCGCAGTGAATCGGCCCCAATTCAGAGCCACTTGCTGGAATCTGGGCCCCCTTCGGAAGGAGTAGCTCCATCTTGCCCCTCTAGTGCCAGTTCTGGCTCCACAGGCAGGCAGCACAACGGTTCTGACGTGGGCACGGCAGATGCGGTGGGCAACCACAGCTTGTATGCGCCAGCAGGGAGAGCTGGGTACCCCACACCAGGTGCCCATGCCAAACAATACCTTGGCCCACCGCAGCACCTGGGCCCCTTTTTCCAGCCACAGTACCTGAGCTATGGAATCCCCCCTGAGCACACTGTGCTGGTGACCCCTGCATACCTGGATGGACATGCCACTTATGGGCATCAGCAGTCCTACTCTTTCCCACAAGCCCCAATGCACACAGAGCCAATATACCCTGGCATTGCCATGTGAACACCTCTGTTGAGGCCAAACTGGTAAACCGCATTGTGTTGAAGGTCCCTCTTAATGTTACTCATTGTTTACATTGGTATGTAGGAGGTGAATTTTCCGGTCTTTTTTGCCAAATGCCAAAATATCAGAATGATAAGATTTTCCAATTGTGTTATCATGGATTAATGAAAAGGTCACGTGGCACATGGCTCATTTGGCACACTCTGGAATTAGCACTGTGTTAAATGTAATACCAGTCAGACTTTTTTTGTATTCAAAATTAAGATAATACTACATGGATAAAAATGGAATTCATATTGAATTGACAAATGTACTCAGTGCTTCTTTAAACCTTTATTTATGCGGGGAGGTCTCTTTTTCAGGGTAGCCCTGCCACAGTCAAGCCAACATATTGATCGAAGGGCATGTTTGCAATGCTTCTTCTGAAAAGAGAAAATGTAAGATGTTGTACCATTTTTGTAAAATGTTTATTCACTGATATCAGTGTGACTTATAAAAACAAAAAAATAAACTTTTATATTTGTATGTGTTTGCATGAGTGTGACATTTGGTTTTAAAATATGTAAATGCCTTCTGTACTACAAACAATCAGATTGTGAGTGCAAAAAAATAATAAAGTTGTATATCCTGTACATAGCCTATAAAGATTTCTGTGTGTTCTCAGGCTGCTAACAACCCATAGACCGGCATGACAGAAGCCAGTGTGTTCTGCTAGGTTTCACATGTAATTTAATAGCAGCAGGTAATTACAATGGGGACAGTGAGTGCATTCATTACATTTCGGGACACATTTATTACTGTTGCCCTGTTTCTTTAGAATGCATTTGAACATTTCTTAAGTGAAGTAGTGAAAGGAATAACAGCCGTTTGTTATTCGTTTTGAAGATGGAAACACGGTGGCGATTGAGACGTTTTAAAACTTTTAATTGTGACTCAGGCCAGATGTCCTAACAAGAGTGAGTGCATGTGGAGGGGGGGATGGGATTCTGTGGGGGTCGTCTCTGTTGGGGGGTGACAGCAGCAGGGTGGGGAACAGAGGGAGGCCGCTATCTCTTCACACCCAGAGTAGCCTGGAATGAGCCCAGTTGGTGCGTTAATCTCCCCGAGAGATGGGCTTGATGGAGTGTGAAATATGAGGCTCTGGCTGCAGTTAAAGTGGGGTAGTGAATATAAAATAAGACATAGCCTGCGATCAGTTTTTAGAAAAGTCTGGTGATGAACTTACGGGGCATCTGGGGTTGCGCATTTGAAAGGTTATCAGTTTATCTTGACAGCTTGTCGTTTAACACATGTAGCATATTGGCACAAGACTTTAATTAGAAGCTTTCTGAAAAACAGTTTTCCAAGTCAGTGACTTTTACAATGAGTTTTCTGTGAATCCAACAATAAACATTTCCTGGAACTTATTTTTAATTTTTATTTTTTTACTTTCAGCACCTTTGGAAGTTTAACAGTTTAACAAACTTTTGTATAGTGTGACTTAATGACTCATTAATCCAGCAAATTAATGTCAATGTAAAATGTCGCTTTTTCAAATGTTTTTGATATACTTATTGCTACATAAAAATATGCAATTAAATTCACCAAGGCATAAAATGAACAATTCCCTTTACACAACACCAATACCTATGTGCTAATCAGTTTTCTACGAGTAGTCATTTATCATCAAGTTTTACCAAAATATGCATTATAGAACTTGATTCAAAACACAAGTTAACCAGAGGAAATAACATTTAATAAAAAAAAGTTTTTCAAAGGTTAATGTAAATATATTTAAATGGACAATAAGTTTATGTGTAATTATGTGTTCTGTTACCTTGCTTTCATTTTCAAATTTTACCTATGCTAATTGTAAGCCATGAACAAACAGGAATGAGGTGATTTAGGGGTCATGAGGTTTAAGCCCCCACTCTTCTTCTGCTAGAGGTGACTTGCTTTAAATCACAAAGGTGTGCTACATGACAATGCCATTTCTATAGAGATTAGCAAAAGGAGATTTCACCCGCAAGGAAATTGATGCTAATTAAGGTAAGTGGCTTATTCACCTTTGTTTTTTAACTTAAAAGATAAATGTTACCTTTCACCAGCTAAGGATGTGTTGATTTTGTCCATTCATAATAGCATATTAAAGCAGTACATTCAAAAGACCTCTTTAGGTCGAAAATAACGAAAAGGTTTTACAAATGTTTAAATGTGACAAAGTTAATGTTATATTATATATTAATTTATGTAACTTATTCTCTACTTTCTTATATTACAGGAAAGTCAATGTTTATGATGTCTAGTGAAAATGACAACAGGTATCAGACCTGTAATCTTGAGTTGTTTCAGAGAGACCCCTAGTGACTGTAACAAACAGTACATCCAATGAAGAGTGATGAATTTGAGTGAGAAAACCGGAGTGAGGTTTTGTTTCTGAACACATAATATAATTGTAAGAATTCGACTGAAGATATGAATATAAGTGTTCTCTGGTTCCAACTGTGGTTTAAAGGATAAAAAAAATACAAAATTGTTTAGATCAGAACTGGTTGAAAAAGCAAATATCAATAGAGGAATGACAGAAAAGCTGTCTTTAAACAATTAGTACTCCTATACAGACTCTTATACACAACAAGGATTCCCATCTGGTGCTCTTTATCTGAATTGAAGCTATTTACCTTCCTCAGGAAGTACTGGTATTGTTGTCACATTTTCAGTATTTCCTGTTTTCTTGTCAAATATTTATTTGTCAAAGACAGTGCCTATAAATATTTATATTTTAGTACCACCTCCACTGGCTGCCCATGGATTGCTGTTGCCTTGCTGTCTAGAGAAAATGGCCACCACCATTTCCTTAGTCTTTTCCACATTCAATTGCAGGCCTGTACCGAGTGAGTGCCAGCATATATTTAATTGTTTATATCTTTCTGTCATACACACACATACACACACACACACACACACACACACTGGAATTTAAATTCCCTTTTACAACAGTATGGTCGTAATAGTTTCCTACATACAATATGTACATGTCTGTAATTCACATTTCACAAGCACTGAACAATTAACGTATATTTAAATAGCATTGAAAATATGCCATAAACTTTGTTAAATATAAAAATGTAATTGGCGATCTGTTATAAGATGAGGAAAGTAATAATGTAGGGTGTACTATAAAATATAGTTAGAACCACGTGAGTCATCGCAGCTGTTAAAGGAATGCTGATACTTCAGCTTATGTATGGTATGCTAAATTTGGTCGTTGTTGAGGTGAGTCTCCCTCCTTTAATATAAACTACTTTTAGTTCCGTGAAAAGCACCATACAATTAAATCTATGGTTATTATTACTAATAATAAATACAAACATACAATGCTTTTCTCACAAAGCAACAAAATATTCCCATAGAATTTGATAAATGTCATGTCTGCCACACCTCATGTTGTTCTGTGCTGCCATTTGTTAGCGCCTCACTCACACCATTATCTTTTCGTGAAACCAGATCTTCTGAAAGCCCCTCTGGCAGCAGATTGCAAATTCCTCCTTTTACACTAATTGAACAAGCTTAATTTTTCTTGTGGAGGGTTTCAATGACTACCAGCTTTAAGAATAGTTAATTTTGTATTAATATAACAGCTGCTTCCACAGCTGTGATTTTATTTAGTAGAAGAAGGGCCGTTATAAAACAATTTGTGGACAACTGGTATTCTATTGCAAACAATATTTTTTTGTGAACTATAGGCTACTGAATTAACTGTCACAGAGCATGACTAGTCACAAAATATGTGTCATAGAGCATCTTTATTACACAATAGAATGAAATGGAACATTTTGTTATAAACATATAATAACAAATAATTCTGTCACATTTATTTTCATCTATTTTGAAAATGCTTTGAGCATCAGTTACCAAGTAACTGTTTGTGAGTCTATTTTATCATAATGTGCTCCAAGAAATACAAAATGGCATAGTCAAGACGGGGAATTTTCGTTTTGAAGTGCAGTGAATGGCTTTGTGTATTTGTCAACTGAACACAAGACCACGAAATATGAACCACGAAAAGGCTGCAAAACATGTAAGATAAACTGAAACAGCAGCTAAATTTGTGATTAGGAATTATTGGAAATTAGGAATTACAATGTAAAACTATTGACAGTAAAACATGTTTAGTGTGTGTGTGTGTGTGTGTGTGTGTGTGTGTGTGTGTAAGAGAGAGAGAAAAAGAGAAAGAGAGAGGATACTTGTTTATTTTTGATGGTACCAGAATCCAAGGCCAGCCAATCAATCCAACTAAGACAGTGGCAGAGCACATGCCCATCACCCTTCTAAATATACCTTTCCTGCTCAAGCTCTCCAAGAATGGAAGTTTGGGGGAGATCCATTTGCTGTCTAAAATTAGCCCCCCTTGACGAGCAGGCCGTTCTGTGTGGCAGTGCTGTGTCAGACGGTGACACTTTGCCTTAGTTTATATGTCTGTGTCCACTGGAAACAGCCCCTTCCCAGTACTTTCCTTCTGTTCAAGCGACTGTTACAGCAATGAGAGCAGGATAAATCGATGTAACCAACCTCACCATCATCAGTGTTCGTAATCCAGCCAAGTAAGGTAAGTGCCTTCTTCCAGTGTCTGAATGTGTTTTCTGCTTTGCAAATTGTGCTGTGCTTTAATGAAAATACAATGAAATGGAATAGCACATTTAACAAAACATTTGTCATAATATGCTTCACAGCATACCCTGGTCCAAAACATCCTAAAAAAGCAAGCCCAGGGTGACAGTGGCAAAGAAAAACTCCATAGGTGAGCAAATAGGAAAAAACTTTGGGATGAAATAGACTCCATAGGGGCAGCCCACCCTCTTTTGGCTTGCTCAGGGTGGGCTGTCAATCAGTCAATTTTTGTTAAATGAGTCTAAATCTGTGCAACTTCATGGTATTTTTAAACTTTATGACATGGCTATAGCTTAAACCTCTGAAAGATACGTAATATTCTGGTGATATCTTGCAGTTCAACTTGTCATAACAGACAAAGACACAGATTCAGGAATGTCAGCCATTCTCGAAAATAAATGGATGTAAAAAACATGTGTTTTTTGTTAGAAAAACTTTAAAAAGCTGATGTGTAATGCATAACATAACAAATTAAATTTGGGACCCATTGTTTTGGTGGTGGATGGGCTGCATCAGGCATTCAGTTCTGTGCATAATGCTTTTTTATTTACACCCACTGCAAATCCAGATGGAGTCTTGAGGAGAAGTTCCTTTGAATAATGGTGCTTGTCAAAGCCATAAACATGAGCTTGATGGACATATCCAAGATTTTTTCCATGCTCCAGCCCAGAGAGGAGGACGATGAGGAAGACACTGGTGAGAGCCGGCTGCTTAACCAGTCCGTCTTCAATGATGATGCCGGACTCCTTGCTGAGCTGCTGTCTCAGGAGAAGTACAGAAGGTTCATCAACAGCCGGACGGGCTGGGGGATCCCTGGCACCCCTCTCCGGGCAGCGGCAGCTCAGGGCCACCTCCGGTGCCTGGAGGTCCTATTGGCCCACGGCGCAGAGGTCGACAGCCTGGACGTGAAGGCCCAGACCCCGCTCTTCACTGCCGTCAGCGGGAAGCATGTGGACTGCGTGGCGGCGCTCCTCAAAGCTGGGGCTGACCCCAACGGCAGCGTGTACAACAACTGCACTCCAGTTCTCACAGCTGCCCGTGAGGGGGATGTGCACATCCTGAGAGAACTCCTCCAGCATGGGGCTGAGGTTAATGTCAGGCCCAAAGTGCCCGAGTGGGCAACCAACGCCACGGCCTGCACTGGCCCTTTGTACCTCTCCGCAGTTTACGGACACCTTGACTGCTTCAAGCTGCTCCTCCTACATGGCAGCGATCCAAATTACAACTGCGTCGAGGAGAAGATGCTCGCCAGGATCAAGCAGCCTAAGACTGTACTGGAGATGTGCCTCAGGTATGGCTGTGGTGTAGAGTATATCCAGCTCCTGATAGACTTTGGGGCAAATGTCTACCTCCCCACTCTCATTATAGACAAAACCACCAAGCAAAACGAAGCTGTGCTGCTGCTGCTCAAAGAGAGAGGTAAGAATGTTTTGGTTTTCAGTTACTTTTTAAATATCTGTGCAACCTGCACTACTGTTTGCACTATAGCTAATTATAATGTGATATCTATATTTTATTGGAATGTTTAATGATTATTTATTTAGTCCGAATGACAAGAAATTACATGATTTCAAAAAATTCCAGTTAACTCAGTCCATCTCCTGTGTTCATTTCCAGTTTGCCCCAAATCACTGATGTCTCAGACGCGACTGGCTATCCGAAGCTATCTACGCACAGCTAACAAAATGCGCTCATTCAACCTTCTGGATATCCCCCCAGTACTGAGGAACTACCTGAAACACGTCACATGATGTCACTTGAAATAATGCCAGCATGAGGATCCCCTCACACTTGCAAAGGACACTGAGCACAAAATTATTGCTTTATGTTTTTTTTTTGAATATGATAGATTTTTCTTTAGATACGAATCATGCTTAATACTTCTTTGTTCTGTAGAAACCCAAACAGGCATCCATGTCAAGCTAATGTGTAAGATTTTTCTTTCCATGTTAACAGCTGGATATTTTCTGAGACAAATCAAAGGTTCAACAGTTGTGTCACTCTTGCGCTCTGAACCTCCAACGCTCTGTTTATGGACCCTGGTACAAATAAATACATTTTTACTGCTTCGTCTTTTTATACCGCAAATAACAGTGGATAATTGTAAGTACATTTTAATTCCATATGCATTTTATTTAAGTGAGATAAGTAACCAGTTGTTATCTGGGTGGGTTAAGTGTTTTTATCATCAAAAAATGGCTTGACTGAAATCATAAAGCTGGGCTGCATGTAACCATATAGCTGAAGTTATACATTTTTAATAAGATTCTTTGAATATTATATTAAATTAAAAAATGTGAAGCTTTTTTATTATAATTTGCTGGTTATGTTAATTTAATAAGACCTCTGCACATCCTTGTAAAAAGTTTATACTTTCTTTGTAACATTTAAATTATTCAATTATTGTTTTTTCATTAACCAAACCAGCTTTGTGGATGTGAAATATAAACATATCACTAATTTATTTTATTTAAGTTTTCATTAAAAAAACATGAGCCAGGGGAGGATGAGTTTTGTCCAAATAGAATCATACAGTATGATGGAAATAAGTGTAACTTCGTTTGTAAAAAGTTAGTGTAAGCTACAGAAGTGAGCAAGGCAGGAAAATGAAATGCACAAAAGGGGCATTTGAAAATTCACACCAGAACCTGTGTATGTACTGTATATCAAGGACAACAACAGAACCTGTGAATTTGTATTAAAAAAAAAACTTTGTTGCTAGTAGGCTATGTGTTGTTCAATGAAATCCCCAGTCTGCATTATAATTGTGATAGTGACATTTTGATGTTTACAATGAAAGAAAATGATATGCCTCTTTATCCAATCAGTTCGCTATGCTTCTTTGTTGAAATTACAAAGGCAACTGCCCTTGCTGGTACAATTTGTGATGTGGCCTGGACATGGAATATCAAGAACTCCGATTTAGACAGAGGTGGATCTCGTGCCACATATGTGCTCTTATTGGATAATGCATACAATGAGTTGCATGGCTCAGGTTTAATGTCAGCCCTGTATAACAACTGTAATCTGATTTGTAAGTGGGTTGCAGATTGCATATTGTACTAAGTTTGCATACTTTTTGATTGATATAAGTAGTGAGCGCTAGACAGGCCTACATGTCAATGTTCTGGGAACACAAAACACACAAAAAAAGTTAAATTTTAACCAAAACATGAATAATATATCCATCCATGGTGCATGAATAAAGCTGTATATGGTGAAATTCGCTGTAGACATTAACGGTTGTAGTAGTTAGTGTTTTATATTTGTACAAGCAAAAGAGCATGTTTTCTAATAAAC
This sequence comes from Ilyophis sp. 1 JC-2022, assembly GCA_022702515.1. NCBI lineage: Eukaryota > Metazoa > Chordata > Actinopteri > Anguilliformes > Synaphobranchidae > Ilyophis > Ilyophis sp. 1 JC-2022. Next base: position 25,911,916 of record CM040397.1, read on the forward strand.
TGTATCAATGGTTCTTACATATTTTGCACGCCAGAAATAAGAACAGCGTGGTTTCTCTGAAAATGTCCCACCCACCCCACACTATTTGCCACCTAGTTCCTTTCTCTTTCTCAATTGGGTCCTACCCCCGTCACTCATTTTCTGTCGCAAGCGGTCCAGCCTTTGTTTGCTAGTAACAAGTATGTTCAGCTTCGACGGGTTGTTTCAACAGGATGCAAAACACTAACATGGTGGTAACTTATAGTTTGATGTAATACCAGTGATCTCAAGGTGAGTGGGTTGATGTTCTTTGGCACTGTAACAATTTATCAAGCAATTTAGCAAGCACAGCAAGTCTAGCTAGCTACCGAGTTATCTGTGCTTTGTAGCCAGTTCGCTAGCAAGCTTGCTACCCATCTTTTGAAATGATACTTTGTTGCAACCTTTTGATTTGTCGCTGAAATACTGGATAGCTACTATGTTAACGCGTTATATGATTAGCCAGTCAATCTGAAAATTATTACGGTCTCATACTGGTACAGGCGTCTAGTCTAGCCTGCTTAACTGTGATGTGCTCCATCACATCAGCCAGTTTGCTGTATTCATTTAAGTAGCTAGCCAGCTTTCTCTGAATAGAGTTGCTAGAGATATCCTCTATTATTGTAGGCTAGCTGTGTAAACTCGCTTACTTAGTATGATGATAGCCTACTATATATTGCTGACGAATGTGAATCTGGAATGGATGAGCTACGTAAAAACCAATGGCAGTTTGTGTTCTGGCAAGTTGTATTTGAAGGATTGAATCGAATCCAGTTTAAGTTATCAATAACATAGTTTCTGCATGTTTTATTGTCAGTGTTCTTTCTGGAGTAGGCCGAGCTTCAATTCATTGGAGTGAAGCTTTGCTGGGGATACTTGATCGGGTTGGATAGTGAAACTTGTAGCTGAAGACCTACAACATTCCGGTAATCTATTCCTGTTTGTTGACAAATACTAAACATTTTTTTTTTGGATGCCTTAATTGTTTTTAGTTGTGTGCATTTAAATAGATGTAATCCTTGTTCTACCCAGGTAATTTCACTAAGAATGTCAATCAATGAATTAGAAAAAGAAAGAAAAAACACTGGTAGTGAGATGCATGATACATGTTTTAAATATTTATACCGATAAATTGCAGCACAATGTCAGTGATCAAATCGGAAAGATTCGCCTTCCGAATCACAATAGGAGAACTGTTTAAATGAGCACATCGGCAAATAAAGAAGGAAAATAAAGAAACGGCCAGATAGGCCTAAAACCAAACAACAAGGACAATTACATATTATACTATGAGAACACTTTTCACTTGCACACGCAATATTCAGAAGCTCTACTTCATAACTATTGAATAATCTTGTTGTACAGGGGAACCATCAAGCTTGGAGTAGGTTTAGGCTGTAGGATAGGGAAAAAAGCTATAGGTAGCTGTGAGAGGCATCGTTATATTGCACTTTTTAGGCTATCATAATATAGGAAAACCATTTCTTATGTTGAGAACTACTTTCAAGCAGGCTAGTTAATAAATTTGTTTTGGGGGGAGGGGGAGGGGGGGGGGGTGGGGGGGGTAAAGTGTAAAAATTTGCCAACAGCTGCATACTGCAAGTATATCCTAAAGTACAGGAGTGTCAGAAAATTAAAACTAAGGTAATTGGTTGGAAAAAAACCAGGACCGGAGCTGTGCACCCCTGCTTTAGCTAGCCAATCACCTCTTGTAATAGTACTGTAAAACAAAGAAACCCCACTCTATAAATAGGCATTTCGCATCTGACAGTATAGAACAACGTATGAACAATCTTGCAAAATTTTAAAAAGTAGTTTTGAGAAAATTAGATTATTCATTCTAATTCTTAATTAATTCAAATAATTAAGTCATAGTATTTAATCATGACCCATGTTGTAGAGCAAGTCTTTGTACAATGAGACCAATATATTGTTTTGACCATTTATGGTTGTCAAATTATAGGTCTTGAAAGTGGAGGGCACTTTGTCTCTAATTTTCTGAATGACAAATTTTAGGTTTGTTTTTTTTCTGAAAAGTATAACAATGTTCATTGCTCCAAGGTCACATTATGTGTGTCAGATATCAGAAAGATCTGAGAGGTCAAGGTCAAAAAGGTTCAATTTCCCCCCAAATGACCCATGGTAGTTATTGTTCATTGAATAAAATCCAAATAATTTGAAATGTCTAGGGTTTTGTGTCAATTCCAAATTGAATTAGAAATTGTAAACTGTTGGCATGGAATTTTAATTTCAATAGGAAAAAGTAATTTATAGTATCCACAAATATAATTAGAAGCAGGAGTATAAGTGGATTGAAAGGAAAAGGAATCCTTGAATTCCTGTTGAAGACCTGAATTTACCATAGTGAATTAGAGCATTCCCTGTAAATATATAGGGTTAAAAGTATTCAAGTGTTAAAGCGTGTAAATGTAGATAATATTTGAACTGAACAGGCATGCTAATGTACATGGCAACCTGTACTAGAAAGACCATGATCTAATCAATTTATTTCTCTTGTTTGAAATTTCAGAAAGCATAAGATGTCTCTTCATTGTAAAGAGAACATTGATGTCAGCTTTCCTACCCGCATTTGATCAAACTGTTTTGTAGATAGATTCACCATGGAGCCTAGAAAAGGAAGTGGGCCCATTGGTGTGGCAGAACCTTTGATCAGAGACTGTGAAGAAACTACAAAGGGGCTCCATCTTGAGGCTATGCCCTTATCTGAGTCATGTGATGTGAACCTTCCTGAGCCACAACCATCCAGGACACTGAAGTGGACCGCCCTCAAGTTCTTTGGGGGCAGGAGAAGCATCTGCACTCTGCCAATCTTCTTTAGGGGTAGAAAGTCTCATGGAAAGGGGCCTTCAAAAAAGGGGATAAACAAGAGCAAGACACACGACGGTATTAGCAAGGTGAGCTGGGAAGATGGAGGGAGAGCAGGGGACATGCCAACAAAGGATTTTGAATACCAGAGGCAGAAAGACTCAGCCTTACCCAGCAGCAAGAGTTCACAGGTTATGAATGAATTTTCTGAAGGGGACGTGTCCTCCTGCCTGCCGACACTCAGTGGCGACCATAAACCCTTCTGGGACAAGCCCTTGCACTTCCGCCGACCAAAGAGAGGATTAAAAGGTTTCTTTAGCAGCCTCAGGTGCCCCAAAAAGAACAGAAGTGCTGAATCTGGAAATCACGAGTCTTTTGAATTGTCGGGAGACATCAGCGAACACACTATGGGTCCCACTGAGTTTGACCACGATCAAAAGAGTGTGGGTAATTTGGCTGAACCCAGGGCTTCTGCTTCTGATGTCAAAGACACTTTAACTATAACATGTGAGGTAAATGACAAGGCTATTGTGTCTGAAAACAATATTGACAGTACTGACCAGGACAGCTTGAAATCACTGACAGGTGCAGGTGCGGTAGAGCTGGAAAATGCCCTGAATGGTGCTATTGAAGGTGAGGCGCCATGCCCAAATGTTGACCTTACCCTTACTCCTGCAGCCACAGACTTCACAGAGACGGGTGAACTGTCTGTCCAGTCGCCTGATCATATTGGCATCATACCAGGGGACGAAGCCTCTCTGAAAAGCTTTGACTCGCTGACCGGTTGTGGGGATGTCATTGCTGACCAGGATGAGGACAGCATTGCTGAAAGGACAGTCCTGGGAGAGAAGGGCCGCAACACTGCCAAGAGGAGCTCCAGCTATGTCAATTACCAAGGTGGAGGGGAAGAAATGGCCACTCCTGATGAGGTTGATAGTGTAGACTATCTTAGGGGATTGTGGGAAAGTGACACAGTCGGAGAGGTGGGCAGCTTTCCTAGGGAGCACGCAGGTTATGTTACGTGCGATATTAGCCTGGCGGTTACCGAAACACCACTGGATGCTGGTGGCAATTGCAGCAGCCTGCAACATGGAACTGGCACTAGCCATGCACCAATACATGTTTTGACACCTCAGAGTGACCAGCAGGGGTCACTGCCCAACAGCGATGAAGGCTATTATGATTCTACCACCCCGGGTCCGGATGAGGATAGACGAGATGACATTGTTGGAATTGCAAATGAACGGCTGCCGAGGGACAGTTATAGCGGTGATGCTCTTTATGAGCTCTATGAGTCAGAGGACCCCCTCACAAGCCCCCTTCTAGAGGGGAAACACTCCATCGAAACATTGTCATCCACGGTGGACTCTTTAGATTTTTTATGCTTGACATCTCAGAGCCCCGACGACGAGCATCCCCCTGGACAGCATTGTGTACAGCAAGGTGTACAGAACTCAACTGCTAAGGAACAGGCTGAATTCAAATTCCGTTTTAAAGAAAGCCCTTCTGAGTGCATAATAAGGCTAAGTGAAGAACAAACTTGCCAAAATGAGGAGCTACAGCAGCAGGTTTTTTCATGGACAGTAAGTTCGAAAGGAGAATGTGTCTCGTATGAATCGAGATGCCTTAATGACAGAAACAAGAATGGTCAAAGTGTGTCCTGCTTTCAGAAAACAAAAGACAATCATCTAGATGACACAAAGGTGGAAGATATCATTTGCACTGCCACTGTTGCAAAGTCAGCTCTACCACTGCAAGATTTAACTTTGCATGCAGTGCAAGGCCATCAAATGGACCTTTCAGAGAATCAAGGGAAAACACATCCTTCAAACAAAGTTGAGGTAGAAGCAGAACATAGTCAGACTGTTTGCTTTTCCCAAGCACTTGTGAACTTCACAGAAAAAACCAGGCTTTTCAGTAATCTTTCTCAGAGTCTAGTGGGCCCTGAACCAGGCTCTGTCTTTGCCCAGAACATGGAGGCTCTTCCAGCTATGGTGACTTTTGATGTATTCGATACTGAAAATGAGGCAGAATGTGATCGTCACACAGAGATGGAGATGGAGTTGGAAATGGAGATGGAGGCTACGGACGATGATGTTGAATCACCCTATGAGTCTTCACCATATGAAAGCTACCTGCAGAAGGATGCATTTGCGGAATGGGATGACAAAATGTTAAATGACTTTGACCGGAGTTTGTTCTACAGTAACACATGGGGGGTTGCAAGTCTTCCACGGTATTATGGTCTTGCTGGTGTTAGCCCACCTGTACCAGCTCCACTATCAGCAAAGAGGAGAAGCAGATCCTTGGACATAGATACCTTGGAATCTGATATAAGTGACTTGTGTCTAACAAAGACTAAGCTGAAGCCCGTATTGATTGCACTCCCTAAATCTGAACAATGTTCCAACAGGGTATCCTCTCTGCACCTCAAAACTAATGGGCACTCAGCCAGCCCAGAAATGCAGAGCAGAGCTGAAACAACTGTGTCATTGCAACCACAGACTCCAGGAAGCTCAGTTCCTTCACTGACTGATGAGAAAAGAGGCTGGATACAGAGTGCTTTAGACAGCGAAGGGGCCAAGCCAGCATTCCATCCGGCTGAAAGACCACAATCTAAGCACACAGGCCAAGGTACTAAATGCAAAATCAGACCTCAGATTTCTATGTGTGCAGTGCAGGAGATTTGTAATTCTACACCGCAGAGCCCCGGACAGATGGTCAAATCGTCACATCGGCCGGTACAATGTGGTCTCCACAGCTTTCGACCTGATCCATCTATGTCAGGGACCCCAGGAGAGTTATTATGCAGGGATACTGCTCAAGTCCCTGCATTAGATGCCAGGAACCAAGCACATTTCCCGCAGAAACATTTTGCAAAGCAGCTCCACAAGTCTACCGAACCGCCTTCTAAGATCAGACCCGTGGGAATCACACGGGGAATGCCTCATTTCCGTCCCGACACAAATCGAACCTCCAAACTGGTGAACTGCAAGAAACAAAGAGAATGTACCAGCAAAGGCAGAGAAGATCTTAGTGTGTCTCTGCCTGTTGGATGTCACAAGCACTCAGCGTAGAGGTTGAAGATGATCCAGCCCAGTATTTGTATGGATTATTAAAATGTATTGCCAATATCTTCTTACCAATATTGTTTGCAGACAACACCTACCAGTAATTTTCTATTGCATTTATTTATTGAAAATGTATCATACCAGGCAAAGCTTAACCATGAAGTCTTATTATTTCTTTGAAGAAGAGCAGTTCTGATGGACTCTCATCAGAATGTTCTACGGTTTCACGTTGATCGTTAATGGCTATGACAGCTGTTCTTTCTGCTTCTTGGATTAGATTGAAATAGAGTAAATACAATTAATTCGTATTGTTTTCCTCTGTGGCTGATTAGGCTATTTTCTTTCCTAAAATGACCACATCATAATTAATCGCATGGTAATCTCGCATTCAAGAAATAGCATTTTAGAAACCACGGTAAGGTAGTGCATATTACAGCTGTTTTACACATTTTCCGTTAAACGGGTTTATAGTCTTCAGATTGCTGTCACAGAGTAAGCAATCTGTTTTTTGTATATAAAAACGCTTATATTTTGTATTGCAGCACAACTCCACCTGCCATGCTTTGATGTGCTCTTTGTGAATTAAGCTCCCCAGAGCATTCAAAAACAAAACATACTTGATGCTTAATGTTTGAACGCTACCTATGCCCTGCAGGCCTCTCTATATGGTTGTTTTAGTTCTGGGTTCTTGGAGGGTGGTTCATGGTGCTTTGATTAAACCACCCTTTAATACATTTACCCATTTATTTAGGCATGTTTCTTTGCCTTGTTCTCTTATTAGTATTTTATATTTACCGCTGCTATTGTGTACCATTAATTTCTAAGAATACTGCTACAAGCTGTGTTTTTTAAATTAATTTCTAGGGCTGCAGGACAGTCTGGAAGTAACTGAATGTTACTCTACTCACCTTTATTAGTTTTAGTTAGGCTAGAACTACATTTATACTGCTACATATCATGACTGAACAATGTATGAACAGTGTACTTTAACTTCTCACATTGCCAAACCAGGAGATGACATAGTGGTCCCTGGACTGCAGTTTGACCATTCACACTTAGACATACATGCCAGGGTGGTATCATAAAACATAGGTTGTCATGTGAGCTCATTTCTTGCCATGTATTTTGTAAAGGAAAAGTTTGTTGAAAGAGGAAGATGAGATAATCTCATAAAAATATGAATTGACACGTGGAATCGAATGTAATTTGACCATGAATGAATTCTAATTTCACCTTGGATAATAAACTTTGATTAACTCATCTCAGAGTACAGGTGCAGGCTTCACTACACTGTAATATGATGCATTTCCTTCTGAAGCAGAATCCATGGGTTATTTGTGTACACTGTAGTGCTTTGCCTGTATAAGTGGTTTAGGATAGTTTTAGTTTTAGTTTTTGCAATTGAGAACGCTAGTTTGTGTGTGTTGTGCATGAGACCTGGTGTAGTGTACTTTTTGGTTGTCCGATTAAAATTTTTGCCTGCATCATTGATTTAGCAAGCATGACTTCAAGTCCGTTTGGGACTATTACACTTTCAGACTATAATTACGTTTAACTCCCAACTTCGCTTTAGTGTGATTGGATGCCGGAATTGCTGAATGAAATAGCTCACATGCTTGCGATCTTTGCAGCTTGTTTTATTTTTTATCGCAGCAAATGCAGAACTTAAAAAAACCCTTTGCCTTTTAGTGAGAGGTGAGTGTTGGGTACCCAAGGTAGGCTTTTGCCCTCATAGGGCAATTCAATTACTTAATGCCCCTAGGTCTGTCCCCAATTTGACATATTTCAGGAGCAGTACATGAACAACAAAACATGCATGCTACATAAATGCACACATGCTCCTTCTCACTGACTTTTGGTTCTAGCTATTATAGGATGCACTGTCAGCTCAGTGGGAGGTATGCCTCATTAAAATATGAGTTAATCTCATGTACTTATATACCAAGCGATACAAGTATGTATGTGTGATCCACAGCATCCATGCACAACCAGTTTAGCAAATCCGTAAGATGCACTGAGCTTTGGCGTGCTCTGTGGGAAATGTGTGAACATCCTATTCAGATTTAAATGTCAAACTGATGATGTCCTCACTTAAGGGAATGATTGTATTTAATAAGCCTTAAATCAACACTGCTGCTAGGCCACTGCTTCAGTGCCTTCTCAGCATTATTCAAGATCGGACCAACAAGATTGTTAGATGCTGAATTATTTCTGTCCTCCTTGCTTCCTTAGTCTATGAAAGAGGTAGGCAGCCAAGGCTTGAATTGGCAGGGATATTTCTGTTTGAGGTTGATGGCACAGTTTGATCAATGATTTGGGTCCCTAAACCTGAATATTCTGAATTAATCTGAATGTTGACATGCCGAGTACCTCCAACACATGGTCACCTGCTTACATTAAACCTAATGATTAATCCAAGTTTGCCGTTTGGGTTTTGAGTGGAGCTAAAGCTATAAATGTATCTGGCACTCAAGGACCAAGGTTGTCTACTCTTGTCTAGAAAGTTGCTGTTGGTAATGGCAGTGAGCAGGATATGCTATATACTGTTAATGAAGAGAAGGACAGGACAGAACATTGCCACTGTGTTGTTTTTGGTATGGCCCTTTGTGAACATGCCCCTAGGTTTCAGCTTCAACAATAACTTCCAATTTTAAGGATATGGAGCTGACTATTTGGTTAGTCTATCGAACCTGTGCTATGACTTCCTTACATGCTAATGTAACATTTCCTTTTCTTACTATAAACCCACCCTGTTCTGTTTTATTGTGCTGGTTTAAAGTTTAAATCTCTGTCACGAGTGGAATACTGATACTGCAAAAGGTTTTGTGAAATTTATTTTATGGATATTGCTATTTCTTTGTCTACATTTACTGACAGTAGCCTTTCTCTAACAAATTATGGGCTTCAATTTTTGTGAATATTAATATAAAACTAATTTCTGTGACCAGGTGTTGCCAATGTCTTTGTGCTGAAATGCTGATCTCTCATTCAGCCGTCTGCTTTTGAAAATGCTTTATAAGTATTAAGGTGCAACAGAATTTGTCTCATTTTTCAAACCTTGTCTTTCTAGACGATAGCATTCAGTGTGTTTTTAACAAGATTGTGGTGAATGTCCTCAATTTTAAAATTTTCATAAACACACGTCTTCACTTTATATTAATGTGTTTCCTCTTTTCTGTCTTTAAAAACGCCTTTCTTTTTAAATATGTGCAACATCCAGGGCGCTATGATGTGTTGGGACTAAAACAATATTTTATCTGCTATGTTTGGCACTGGTCTTCTGAATGGATTTTGATGGTGGTATTTGAGGGGGCCCAGATGAAACCACAAACTGGTCAATAACAGAACATACCTGCATGGTAAGAATGACTTAACTGACGTGTTTGGTTGCTTGTCAATACAGAAGTTCAGTTAATAGAATTACAGTTAAATCTCACAGGAATAATAATGTCAAGATGAATAACTATTCCTAACTATACTAACCCTAGGTGGCAAGTCCGGTAAAAGGCCTCAGTAGTACCAGTAATCTTTTTACTAACTCACATTAGTGTAAAGGTCAGGTGAGGTGCTGCCAAATATTTTTGGAAATTATTTGTAGCGTGGATAAGAGTAAGACCGTTTTTTATTACAGTGTTTTGAAAAATGTTCGCGGATGCATTCCTTCACTACCGCAATCCACTTCTTGAACTCGTTTGAAAGTGTTAGGCCTTTTTTTTTTGTTGGCAATGGATACACTGTACACTGACTTTGAGAAAATATTTTGGGATTGGGCTGTTTTGTGCCTGAAGCTGAAAAAAAATAAACTACACAGTGAACAAAAGTACTTCTTCATGTTCTTCTTTTGAGACACTGGGATTGCATGTAATTGTGGCATAATTCCTCAGTTAAAAAAATTAAATGGGAGAAAATGATTTACTTACAGCTTCCTTCTCTAGTTAAACAGCGGCTCACCTGCAGTTTAAATCTTTTTGTGGGGTGTGAAGTGAGGTAACGGTTAATGTTCTATTTCTTTGAGGCAGCCATTGAGAACCAGGGAGGCTCCAGCCCTTAACCAGGAAAGAGTGAAGGTAGGCTGCTCCCATTTTAGCCAGTGCAATCACCCTGTGATCAGTAAGTCACATTTTATGGTGTTTGATTGTCTTTTTTGCCTCATGCACCTGGAAGCATATGTCTACAAGCCAATGTTTTAGATGGTACAATCATATCACATGACAGGACAGCTATAGCACTAATTGGAGTAGAGTAGGGAAATCCAGTCATATCTGAGAAGACTGGTGCTAGTGCACACTTGATATAGCCCATCACTAAAATGGCAATGAATCATCTAGTCACTGTCCTCAGTTAAGAGCATGATTAGTTGAATCAGAGATGTCCCGGGATATCTGGACACCCTTGGACTAGCGACACCTTTCACTACTGATAACCACTTGTGCTGCTTGCACATTTAAGTCTTGAGTGCCAAAGGTCTGCACTCCACTTATTTTTCATGTTTTATTTTGTGTCAACAATAGTAGTAACTGGTGTACTCTAGGTGCTTAACATGTAGCTATGTAGCTACGAGGCACTTGAAGGCATAGATATAGAACCATAGATGTGACATACTATGTCATAGTTAGTGGCACAATTTTTTAGACCATACCCAGGTAAGATGGTGGTCAATAACCATGGTTTTATATCTATGAGCCAGTCATCAGCTATCTGGCTTCTGAGACCCGATTATGACATCACAGTGGGTTAGAAAATACATGACACTTTGCCATCGGTTCCTATTATAGCTGTACCCAGGTAAGATGGCTGCCAAATTGTTCCATTTCAGAATTCCAAATTACTATTACATTACATTAAATGTCATATCTATGGTTCTATATCTATGCTTGAAGGAACCTGAAGAATCCTGGCTGACTGACGGACACCCTACCCCAGCAGGAAGGATCAGTATACCCCTTTGTGCCGAGTTGTCCGAGTAGTGCTTTGGAACAGGTGAAATGCTGAAAAATAAATAGTAAATTTGTCGGCATTATGCAAACCATGAATTGGAATAAAGAAAAATTAACACCACACAAAGGACACATGTCTGCCAAGAATTGGACACCATGTGCCACCAAAAACCGAATCCAGTGCTTAAATAGGCTTCATGCTGGCTCACTGAATCTCCACCATGCCAAGCAGGCTGGAGCCAGGCCGAAACCAGATGCTGTCTGCTGCAGGCTGATCTTGCCAAATACAATTTATGGGCATGTTCAGTGTTCATTGACAGGTATTAATTTTTAAATAAAATTATTTTGAGAGAAATCCTAAGCAACACGTTTAGGTGAAATCTTATTGTATGAAAAACAGAATGACATTAACAATGAGTTCTAAATTCTGTAGGCCTATACTGTGTGGTCATGAGCATTCAGCAATATGGTTACAACCAGATAAAATGTAAGTATAATTGTGTTGAAAGGACGTGCATAATAGCACAATAACAGTAAAAATAAATGTGACCAATTGCTTTGGGCATGAGTCTTCGTAATTATTATTATATTATATTGTCCTTTAAAACAGCTGCTGACATTTCACCAAAAACTCTGACAAATAATTTATTTATTTTTCAGCATTTCCCTTTTTTGAAAACACTGCTCGGACAACTCAACGCAAAGGTTGTAGTCATGGCAAAATTTTCAGCTGTCTAGGCACCTTATTTTAGCAAAGTGAGTCCTTAAATTAATTGGGACAGTCACGTAAACACCACTGTTCAGATGTAGAGACTGTTAAAGTGGCTGTGTGGGCTCTTTTGACCTACTTTGACTACTGTGAAGGAAAAATGAGACTTCACCCATTTACTCTGAGTATAAATCAATCAAAAGACTTTGCTCTTTGTGAACAAAACAATCTGATCCCTTAGTAATAATCATGATGCTTTAATGCTGGTAATAATCAAAGGTTTTAAGCACACTTAAGCACACTGTTAAATAGGTTAGCTGTCGATGCATGATCCTTACTAATACTGGCAAGCTTGTTCATAAAAAATGTAATTTACCATTATCAGTTGATATTTTTTATACACCTTATCAGCCATCACTGTAGTAGAGGGGCCTACATTAAAAAGTACTAGGACGTGTGAGTACAAGGATGGCAGCATTAGATCAGGGTCAAATGAATGTGCTTGTTAAATGTCATACAGGTACATTCACTGAGGTAGTGGAGGATATTGCAAAACACCTACAGCTGAGAGATGGCCTGAGCTACTCCATCACTGTGAACAGGGCAGCTTGTTGAAACCCCCTGACGTGGGGACAGCGTCTGCCCGAGCCACTCAACAAAAGAACATTTGTGTTGCTTGTATGAATGGATTAAGAGGGAAACTCAATTAGAGGCGAATGAATGCAGCGAGATTAATGAGGTATGACCAGCCCTGGTACAAGAGGGTGACAGACAGACAGACTGAGTGAATGTCCAAGGAATCTTAATGAGGGGGCAAGGTCTAGCAATGAAGGAATACAGTTTGTGAATACAGCGTACGTGAAAAGACAAGAGCACAAATACCTCTGACTTTATTTCAACAGAAGAAGAAGTAGTTTAACTGCTTTTAAAATGTTTAAAAATGGTAAAGTGTGTGTCTGAGAACATAGACTTTTTTTGTTATGTATTTTTTAGTCATTATTAGTCATAAAACTATGGTTCATTATAAATTGCACGGAAACCTATACCTTTGTATGATGGTCACCTGCACATGATGGCCGCTTTTTGGTGGACTACTCCCTTTCACTTTTCTCTATGTGTATTACGGTCGGCACGGCGGTGTAGTGGTTAGCGCTGTTGCCTCGCAAGATAAAGGTTGGTCCCCAGTTGGTCCCTGGGTGCTGCACTGTGGCTGCCCACGACTCCTAAGTAATAATGTAGTTGGGATGGATCAAATGTAGAGGACTTACCCATGGGGTCAATAAATAATGACTTAAACTTAAACCACAACAACGCGGTCAATGGCCGTGGTGTTTCTCTCTCACAGGCGCTTTATATTGATCACCCCGCAAACTCTGTTTTCCAATGTATTTGAATGGGGCCACACAAATGAGCCTTGAAATGCCCATAAAACAACCTCCCTCAAAAAATAAATAAATAACTGCATAGCCTGAAGGGGATATTATTTGATGTAATTTTTCATCAGTCCATTACCAGGCATTAGACATTTCAGTTGACAGGCTACTTTTTTTTTTTAGTAGAAGCATACATCATCTGCCTTTGCATGCCAAAGACATACTGTGGTTGGTTGCACTATAAATTAACCAGGGTAAAGGACCAAGGAATTAACTACTCATCCCATAAAGCATTGGGAAGGATATGGGATGGGATAATGGAATCCCTTTCCACTCACTTTCAACCGGGTTCAACCACTTTTGCAATCATTTTAACTACATTTTCTCTTTATTGCTTTCGTGAATATACTGTATGTATTGTAGTGTTTTGGGATTTCTGGTTGTACTTATAGGCCTAGTGTTTGGAAAGTTATTTCCGGAACTCGGATCGACTGCAGCCAGTCGGCTGTCATTCACTCTAATCTACATAACTACACTACGTTAATATTTCCAAATTTCATAAATACTGCACCCTAACAACAAAAATAATTAGCTCGATGTAATGTGTTGAAACTAAAATATTCTCCGGATAGAAACGCTTTTTCTCAGCATATTTAACCTTAGCTACTGGTTTTGTGAATCAACCGTGATGTAATGCTGGTTTCTAACCGTAGACTGTAGCTTCCAAACGCGTAACTTACAGATGCAGTAGGCAAGATTATTTTGCTATAATTTCGCCAAAATGATAAAATTTACTCATTACATATATGCTATCAATAAATCAAGTGTTCTGTGAAAAAATCTGGTTCCTGTGAGTGTCCTGGGCTCTGTATTAGTCTGTGAAAAAACCAACCTGGCAGTTTTTAGTTAAGTCTGACAAACCTCTGGTCATATTCTGTGGAAAACAATTTAGTTTGCAGCAAATGCACTACATATTAGCTGCACGTTTGCAGCAAACTATCCAGTTTTGTAAGGGAACCAATATATGAAGTGCAACCCCACAGAGTTGAAACATGACCTCCCACTTTTTCCATGTGAAGCATTGCATTGTGGAATTCCCTTTTTGCTGAAAACTTGAATTGTATGCCCTTAGTGGAGGGGGGATAAACGAGGGAGTGAGGAAATATAATTACTCCCTCCCCTTTCTTCAATTGGAAACGAATCCCACTTAGTCTGGTTGCCATATTTCATCCTGGAATTTGGGGGATTGAAGCAAGGGAAGGGAACTACAGGAGGAAAGCATACAATTTAGATCCGAATTCAGCCCTAGACTAGTCTAGGTAGTAGCTATAGCTCCAATCCGGTGGGTCATTTGAACTCTGTTTGCATAAACTATGCCTGTCAGTTTGACTCACTGAGCTGTAGACCTATATTGTCCACTTATTTTTGCCTTTAGTCTAGCTAGTGGATGCCTGCTAATGAACTGTCAATGTAGGCTACTGAACAACTCTTCCAACACACCCTTCTGTGCACATGAATATAGTTTACAGCCTGCTGTATTGCAAATAAGGAAGTGTTTCTACACTGCAAAAAAGTAAAAAGTATCGAAAATTAAATTACCATTAGGCTATTATAAAAGTTTGGAGTAATAACTACTCACAGTTAACTATGAAAGACAGTGCATGCTAATCAAGCTTTTATTTGGTGAAAATTTAGAAAGCATTTCAAGGCTTGTTTGGTCCCACGTTCAAGGCGTGGTCCCATTAAAAGAATTGCAAAGCAGAGTGGAGTGGGTCTCCAGATGACCAAAGCTACGCAAAATAAGATGTGATAAAAATATTATCAACAATAATCAGCATGGTAGAAATAGTTCCATAGAAAATAGGTCCAAGTCGAAAAAAAACCTGTTACCTTTTAAAGGCGTGCCGCAATCATCATCATCATATTATGGATCGTAGCCTAGCCTACTCTTATGGTGTAATGATCTCGGAAGTCTGAATATTTCTGACTTCCGAGAAGAAAAAACTATTTGAATGTGACATCCCGGTGACGAGATGGTGATGAGCTGATGACAATCTGACATTCAACTCGGGCACCTCCTGAGGTCCCCAAGATGACCGAGGTCAAAACAACTGGGCTTGTCTAAACATGGAGAGATCTGGATCTAGAGAGACCCATTGCATGGCGTATGTAGTCTTTCACCTTCTGCGTTTCTTGTCATCTTCAATTGTTTTCGCATACGCCATGTAAAACCTTTGGAACTGCAAATGCTGCTCAGAGGCCAGCCAAACAAGCATCAGCTTTTTGCGGGTGTCCATATTTTTTTCCGTGGAGCATTTGAACACCATTATCGTAACAAACGGGACCATTGTCACAGCAAACGTCGCGCACGATCCTCCCGAGTTAGCCACTTGATAGTCCCAGCCTCTGCCACTTTGACGCACTTTGTACACAGCGTCTGATGCACAGGTTTGCATAAGCTGGGTAGGACTGTGGAAAACTGACAGTCAGCACTCATTGGCTAGCAGCATTGTCAATCAAGGAGTGTGTGCCTATATCCGGTTTTATCAGTCCGCCGGGAAACAAGTTGTGCAACTAATCGGTAGCTAGCGAATGCTGCGAATCCATCAAGAACAATGAGTGTTTCGGACCAAGACTAAGAGTTTAACTGGATTGAAAAAAGGTTTTGAAGTTCACGACATTTCTTCGGTGTGATGGACTGTTTTACAGGAGATCGCCGTGCCATTTGTGAATCACATTTGTTTGACGTGGGTCTGTTCTTCTTGTAGCGCTGTTTCTGAATCGACCATAGACGGTCTGTGGTTGGTTATGTTGCATGTCAATCAAAGGCGCCATTTTGTCAAAGTGGGCGGCTCTTTACCGCATTAGGTAAATCTATGGACCAGTCATTAGAAAAATTGAATGCAAAAGTGCTCGAAAAATTGCAGAAGAAAGGGGTGTCCCTTGTACAACAATACAGTGAAACCTGCCTAACGTTTATATGCCGGTCACCTGTGCTGCGCATGATGGCCATGTTTTATTAGCCTACTCCCCTGGGTGGCCACCTTAGACAGGTTTCACTGTACAATACAATACCTAAATCACAGAGGAATATGCTTTTGCGACTTAAAATAAGTAATTTTACAACAAGATATGGCATGCTGTAAAATAAATCTTAATTTATGCTGATAAGACAATCGGTTTACTTGCCCTTTTCATGACAATGACAAATATCATTTTCCTGTTTTCTCCAGTTTACAAGGCAAGAGATAACCGATGCTGTGTAAATATTCCTGTTCAGTATTTGGCCTTTTGCACCTACTGGGAGAGCCACCAGCCATATGCTGTAATGTGATGGATTATTTTAATGGGACAGAGTTGGTGTGAGCCAAGCAGTTAGTCACATAAAATAATTGTGTGCGTATTGGTGTGTAAAGTACGGCCTCATTCTCAGTCCTGACAGGCAGGTCATGTGACCTGGGGCGTGCCTATCCATTGTCCGCTTTGGATGGCTGAAACTGTTTCCAGGCCACCCACAGATGACACTTTTCACCACAACAGCAGTAAAGCTAGAGTTTCCATGGAAACCAGCTCAAGCTGCTGACGCTGACTGACTAATAACATGACTTGAGCTGGAGAGGAACATATAGGCATGATTCACCATTTTTTTGTAAATAACCTAAGTAAAAAAAGTGTCAACAATGTCTGTTGTTCTGTTTCCTTAATAATATGCTCCCTTATAATATAACCACCACCACTTGTTACAATAAAAGAGGTAATTGTTCAATAACATTAAGCTCCCTCTGACCTGCTGCTGGTTGTCCTTCCTGCATAATGGCCATCTGGTGGAATACTGTTCCTGGCGCAGCTCTTGCGGGAATTGTTGCCAAGAAGTGAATTTTGAAGCTGCTGTCTTTTAACATCAGCTACTCTGGCCTTTTGTCTGTCAGCTGTAAACAGGTTGGTCTTTTGTGCAAACAGAATGCTAAACATCCCCTGCTCCCCCTACTGCCATCTTGTGGAGGCATTAAGCATTTTTCTCAGCTGGAACACTATCACAGGGAGATTGGTTGTGGAACTCACTCTGCTTGAAAGAGTAGGCTACATCTAAAATGTTTGAGTATGTTTTAAACTGTTAGGAAATCAGGTCTCTGTGTCCTGAAATATGAATCTCAGGTATAGGTGTCCTTAATGAAGCAGGTATTATGCAGCACAAGTAGAAAAAGTTTATGAACACAACTAGTTCAAATTCACTTAATCTGAGAGATCTATCAATTCCCATTCATGCAAATCATTAAAGGTGTTATGGCTTAAACTAACTGCAGAATTTATAGCTCCATATTTGTGCGCACAATTGGTTTGCTTGTTCTATTAATTAGCTACTGTATTCTGTTTACAAGTAATCATTTGTCAATATCTGAAACATTGTATTGAGTGTACTATATTGCCCTCTACTGGACAGGCTGTTGATCTACCTTTGGCTCAGTACAATGCCATTATAACCACTTGGTGGCACTCTTTGTCAGTTAAGTTCTCTGTAAATGTTATGAGCGTTTAAGGGCCTTATTACAGCCAGTAAAATATAAAATGGCACTCCCAAGTTCATATTCCAAGCTTGCCATGAATGTGAACCTCCTATCCGTCACACCAAACTTCTTTCTATCTCTAACGCTATCTTGTAAACCTGAATCATACTAAGATTTGTACACATTTTCTAGAAGAATACAGCATCTACTGACAGGATTCCTTGCAAACGGCCCCTATTTATTTTGAGCATGCTAGCAACAGGTCATGCTTGCAACTGAGAATGATGCGGTAGATCAGAATCAGTTATTCAAAGATGACAGAAATTATTAGTTGGGAAATTAAGAACACACCGACAAATGCAGCTATCAAGCAGAAAATATGTCCAGGCTTTTTCTGGGCCATTTTGACTAGGTATAGACCTTTAAATGGAAGTGACAGCCTCCATATAAGGCAATTCATGGGCGTGGATTTATGCTAATCACAAAATAACGTGGACGCGCTTCGTACGTGAATACAAAAACAATTGCCTTTCCCACACGGTTTGATGAATCCGGCGTACCAACTCGTTTCATACATAAATGTACGCGCATATAGGAATGCTACATGAATGAGGCCCAGTGTGTGCAAATTGTATCAGGCTTTAAAGTTGGACGGCACAGAGTGTCGACATGGTGAAATGACGATTCTATGCTGCATTTATTAAGCAGTGATTTTTTTGCTTGTCTTTGCTGCAGCCCAGTCTAGCTGATGCTGAAGTCTTTGAGAATAGATCAAGGTGGCTTCTTGTGTTTGTCAGCACTGACTGAGGAGGATTGTTCCCACGGCAACCATGTATATTTAACTAGTTTTTTTATTTTTTTATTTTTTAGATGATGATAGCTTCTTTACTCTGAGCTTTTAGCCCACTTCTCTTCTATTATTTCATTTGTAAAGATTGCTCGGCTGTGGCTGTAAGAGGACTAGGCACATTTCTTATCTCTGCAGGTCCTACCAGTATCATCACACCAGAGCAAACGGTGACTTTTGACTTAAAAAAAAAGATAAAAAGAACAGATACTGTAAAAAAGGAGTACAAACTGACAGAATAGACACACACACACACACACACACACACACATTAGTATCATTCCCAATGCTCAGCCAGTTCTGTGCACAGGGCTTTCACCAGGTTCTTGGTACTGGACGGGTTTTTAGTCTCGCAGCATGCAAGTAGCATCTCCTTCAGGCACCTCCCTACTTTCCCCAAGAATTCAGTGTCCATTAAAGCTGAGTTATTTCCTAGGAAACTATTCAGTCCATTGATTTTAACATTGATTTCATTGATTTTAAGGAAGCAGCCACAACTGTGACAGCCCTGTGGCTCAGGGAATTAGCTGGTCAAACATGTTACTGTAGCTGCAGGCTCAATAAATGTTATAGCCCTATAACATTTAATGTTACATGATGATGATGATGATGATGATGATGACGATGATTATTATTATTATTATTATTATTATTATTATTATTATTATTATTATTATTATTAACACATGTTTGTCTTATGAGTTTCTTAAACCCTAAAGAATTCCATCTGTCAGGAAATTTGAACTATTTATTTACCAATGTTACTATTGCTCCAAATAGCAGATTTCATACAAATTTTGAAACCCCAATGTGAATTGAATAAAACAAAGCTTTCCCAATCAACACCTGATATATACTTAACATCTCTCCATATATTGTCTAATAGAGGCAAAGCTTCACTGGCTAAAATCACAATTTTTTGGCTTTAAAGGAAACAGACATGAACTGTTTTTGAAACAGAATTAAGTAAATATTAAATTTGAGGTCACGAAAATAGGAAGAATGATCTGAAATGGCCGTACCGCTTTTGTTGAAGTTTTTTGTGTATTTTAAATAGCATGTCAAAGCAACGCTCATGGTCATGCTGTTATCAAAGTTGTATATATTTATTTTTTTGAAAACCCAGATTATATTTAATATCTACACATTAATCTACAGTTTCAGAAAGGCAGTGAACAATATAAGATACATCAAAAGCCTTAAGCATTTTTAAATTGTATTTGGCAGACTATACTGTACTATACTATCTGCAATATTTTTGCATCTGCCATCATGTTTTCTCTTTAAAAAGGTCATGCTTGAGTTACTGTTCTGTACCATAAAATAAATAACACTTTTTATATTTAAACTTTCACACCAGGTTTATTTGTCTTGTGTAGGACCTCTTAGACATTTACCAAAAGCTCCTCCGATTACCGATATATCATGAATATGACCCGAGCAGGTGGTCCACTTTAAACCAGTAAGGTTCGGCAGTCCAGCATGGAATTGCATCATACAAAATGCAACATATTGAGCCCATAAATTTCATACTGTGTTATGGAAACAGTTTGTTCTCTGTTTCATAGGTCAGCTTCTTCCCCACTGTAGAGCAGAAACCTGGTTAAGATGAACTGCAGCCAAAGCCGACCGTGCCAGTATGGCACACTTGCTTTTCCCATTGTAGCTGTAGCGCATGACGTCACGCATGCCTAAAGCCATATGTCATTATGGGTGGTGCTGCGAAGTGCTATTTCCTCTGAAACACTAGAGGGAGGAAGTTGTGCCAGGTGGTAACAATGGTTGAGCTTTAATCGCTTTTACTCTTGTTCTTTTCTTTTATATGAAAGCAAAATATATAATGACCAGTGTTGGCAATGGGCTTCTTTGCTTACCTTCATAATTTTTACTGCTGCAGAACATTGAAGCGTACTGACTCTACCCATACAGCATGCTTGTGATTAGAATATTTAAGTGTACTGACTCTACCCATACAGCATGCTTGTGATTAGAATATTTAAGTGTACTGACTCTACCCATACAGTCTGCTTGTGATTAGAATATTTAAGTGTACTGACTCTACCCATACAGCATGCTTGTGATTAGAATATTTAAGTGTACTGACTCTACCCATACAGTGTGCTTGTGATTAGAATATTTAAGTGTACTGACTCTACCCATACAGCATGCTTGTGATTAGAATATGCAAGTGTACTGACTCTACACATACAGCATGCTTGTGATTAGAATATTTAAGCGTACTGACTCTACCCATACAGCATGCTTGTGATTAGAATATTTAAGTGTACTGACTCTACCCATACAGCGTGCTTGTGATTAGAATATGTAAGTGTACTGACTCTACCCATACAGCATGCTTGTGATTAGGATATTTAAGCGTACTGACTCTACCCATACAGCATGCTTGTGATTAGGATATTTAAGCGTACTGACTCTACCCATACAGCATGCTTGTGATTAGAATATTTAAGTGTACTGATTCTACCCATACAGCGTGCTTGTGATTAGAATATTTAAGTGTACTGACTCTACCCATACAGTGTGCTTGTGATTAGAATATTTAAGTGTACTGACTCTACTCATACAGTGTGCTTGTGATTAGAATATTTAAGTGTACTGACTCTACCCATACAGCGTGCTTGTGATTAGAATATTTAAGTGTACTGACTCTACCCATACAGCATGCTTGTGATTAGAATATTTAAGTGTACTGACTCTACCCATACAGCGTGCTTGTGATTAGGATATTTAAGCGTCCTGACTCTACCCATACAGCATGCTTGTGATTAGAATATTTAAGTGTACTGATTCTACCCATACAGCATGCTTGTGATTAGAATATTTAAGTGTACTGACTCTACCCATACAGCGTGCTTGTGATTAGGATATTTAAGCGTACTGACTCTACCCATACAGCATGCTTGTGATTAGAATATTTAAGCGTACTGACTCTACCCATACAGCATGCTTGTGATTAGAATATTTAAGTGTACTGACTCTACCCATACAGCATGCTTGTGATTAGAATATTTAAGCGTACTGACTCTACCCATACAGCATGCTTGTGATTAGAATATTTAAGTGTACTGACTCTACCCATACAGCATGCTTGTGATTAGAATATTTAAGCGTACTGACTCTACCCATACAGCATGCTTGTGATTAGAATATTTAAGCGTACTGACTCTACCCATACAGCATGCTTGTGATTAGAATATTTAAGCGTACTGACTCTACCCATACAGCATGCTTGTGATTAGAATATTTAAGTGTACTGACTCTACCCATACAGCATGCTTGTGATTAGAATATTTAAGCGTACTGACTCTACCCATACAGCGTGCTTGTGATTAGAATATTTAAGCGTACTGACTCTACCCATACAGCATGCTTGTGATTAGAATATTTAAGTGTACTGACTCTACCCATACAGTGTGCTTGTGATTAGAATATTTAAGTGTACTGACTCTACCCATACAGCATGCTTGTGATTAGAATATTTAAGTGTACTGACTCTACCCATACAGCATGCTTGTGATTAGAATATTTAAGTGTACTGACTCTACCCATACAGCGTGCTTGTGATTAGGCAACGACAGCAAGCTGAAGAGACAAGATCAGTGTGGCTGATTGCACTAATGTGAAACCACCTGGAGCTTAAACTAAAGGGGCCGACTTGGTTGCAGCTTTGTTGATGTAATATGGGAATAATCTGCAGGCCTAGTATAAGCTCTACAGCTATATAGTGGAAACGGGTTCAAAACGAAGCTTGGTTTCTGCTTTTCAGTTGAAAAGAAGTGGAATTTCTCTCCTAATACTCCGAAGTGGGATTTTTTCCCTAATACTCCAAAGTGGGATTTCTTTCCAGAATGAACTAAGTGAAAACCAGTGGGAAAACACCATGCAGGAGTATTGACATAATCAAGTCAAAAACTGGGCATGCCATGCGCCATGACATGATATGAAAAGCAACACATGGTAGCATGAATATTTGTGAGTGGGTACAACCTAACCTTTCTGCTTCACATCTCTAAGCCACTCTTTTAATGGTTAAAACAGCTGTTGTAGTCATCCACTACTGTGCAATACCCCTTTCTTTGTAGAGAGCCTGCGCCCCAGTAGGTGGGTGAAGTATTTGCCTCTAGCAGTGGTAAGTGTCTTCTGAGATGTATGCCAAGAAAGACGGCTTTCAGATTTTCTGACGTTGATATCTGGCTGAGAACCTGCCTCGTGTACCTCCTTTGTGCTCGCTGGATTGCAAAGATTTCCAAAAGGAATAATAACAACCAAAGCCTCCTTGTCGTTCATCCAAGCCCTTCAGCTGAATTCTTACTTTTGGTAACTTTACTTGTTCCTCTCAGTCGTCATGAAGTAAAAATAGTTTTATTTAGGACTGCAGCCTGCCCCTAAAGCTGATGATGCCGTCTGGGCTGATCTCTTGGCATTTCCCAAGGCTTATACACACCTGGGCACAAACCTATTCCCAAGACTCTCTTACACTTTTCTGTCCCGGTTTGCTGTAGCAGAGGGAAATATCATGGACTGTTTTTCTCTTCTTTTTGTGACAAATATTTATTTAATAATTCACGGCTCTGCGACTCTCTGCAGGTAAGTAGAAAGGAACAGACCCTTGGGGCTCTTCAAACAGGCCATGAAATAAACGGACAGTACTTCCTCCTTCACCTGCATTAAACAGATCTGCTACTGCCACAGAGACGAACCCCATTGCAGCTGCTCTCTTCCTCACTTAAGAGTCAGATGGCATCAAACGGTTGGTCCTATAAAAGAATGAAAGGGATGTATAATTTGTGAGGCACCTCAGTGTTTTAAATTTTTTTTTATCATACCTCGGGGAAGGGCACAGTCGAGCAATGAAACGGGTCTTCAGTGGGAAATGTTACATAAGGTTGGCTGTTCCAATCATGCAAGCAGCAAAGGTGAAACCCCTCTCTGCTACAGCAACCACAACTTGGAAGGAAAAAAGAAAATTCAGATTAAATTCTATAAATCAAGTTTTTTTTTTTTTGGGGGTGGTGGGGGGGGGGATGCTGGACTATGTAGGCCATTGTGCAACACCTGCATGATATTACTTTAATATGCTCTTTCCTTTTTTCATATATGAGTGGGTGTAATGTGCTCTGGCAACAGTGAAAACTTTCAAAGGATATGAGGATGGCTGTCAGGATGACTGTTTTTATATGCTCAGAGAGAGAAAGAGAGAGAGCGAGAGGGTCTTTGTATCACTGTAAAATGAATGATTAATGAATCTGAAAAGGAGAACCCACAGTAAGAATGTGCATGAGACAAACATCTTAGACAATCTTGAACAATCTTGGGATTGCTATTTGTCTGTGTCACTGACTAGATTGTCATTGTTTGATTTCAAATATCTGAAAATATGATTACATGATAATGAAGTCAAATTTATACAAGAACATTTTAAAATAATGACATTTGGCTACAGTGCATATTTGCTGAAAGAATATAGATGACGCTACACCTAAAGTAAACACTAACTTGCACATACAAACATACAATGGATACTTTTGGATCTTTTCCTTAAATTATTGTATATTTCAAAGTACTCTACCATAATCTTCTTTATCTATAATGGATAACTTAATTAGGGTAAAAATATTTTTTATTTTTACATGGTGGATTTAGTTACTTTCACTGACTATAAAACCAAATAGCATTATATACTGTATGTAATCTATCACATCAAAGTGCAGCACAGAGTGCATTGATTTAACACTGAATCTCAGCTTAAAAGACAATTCAGAAACACAAACAGCTCACACACTTGCCTTATAAGACATTGGAAAACTGTCATTTGCAATCTCACTCCATTCACTTTACAAAGCTTACTTAATGGAACACTTCCCTTATGGCAAAACATTAAGAGCCCTGATAAAGCAATGCTGCAAGCCAGATATGCATGCAAAGACCGGACTTGTAAAATATGACATATCCCTTTCCCTTTTGAAGACTATTTAATGCAACGTTAGCACAAATTTTATCTCGAAAGGGAGACATTCCTGCCTGTCTTTATAGCAGAACTGGAATTGTTCATTATTGATGGTATGCGTGGCAATTAGGCCGCACGCAAACGAACTTAACTTCAAAAGTTTTCAAGGGAAAAAAAATGAAAAAACAAGAAAAATCCATTTGATTGCTCGATGCTTTCATCTGCAGTGCTGGAGTGGAGAATGGGGTTGATTTTCTTGGCCTCGCATAATTTATTTCAAACTGGGTCAGTAAAAAAGTGCACCCAGGAGCTCTGCCGATCTCAGGAGGAGTGCTTTTAGTCATATTTTTTCCCAAGGGGGGTTGCTGTTGGTAGAGGGACTGGAAGACATTTTTTCCCAGGGGTTCCCCTTGGAGGTAAACCCCAGCCCACATTGAGAGAACAATGCACCCACTTCTTGGCTGGACCTGCGATATCTGTGAAGAGGTAAGGGGGGGGGGGAGGGAGGGTGGAGTGATGTGGAGACGTACTGGCGCGGACCAGGGGCTGGATGTTTAATTAAAGGCATAATGATGTAACAATGCGGCGGCTCCGTGGCTCTGATCCGTACCCCTGAATCACTGACACAGGCGCATATTGTACAGATACATCAAGTTGTCATGGTTTCTCATTAACATCGTTGTGTTTGCTGTCCTCTCTCGGAAATTCCCTTTAAATTAGCACACAAAACCCCACGAGCAATAAATAAATAGGAAACATGCATACAGACATTCTAGTTAGTGTTTGATTCTGTACAGTGCACTTTGACTTGCGTGTCTTATTAATTGTTAACGACAGATGTGGGTTGAGGCTGTGTGTGTGTGGAATGCGTCAGACAGTGTTCCAGCTACTTTTAAAATAAAAATGATTTAACCCAGTCTGAGAACAAGGAAGCTCTTTTCTTGAATAATTGTCATCAACCACTTTTCCGCATAGTTGAATTATTCTCTTTGTGCTTAAGGATTTTGGGTGAAAGTCAAATGTTCCGTCATTTTCCTCCCTGGAGAGTCTTCCCTTTTTTTTTTTGTGGAGAACTGATTTATGTTTTTGGTCTAGGAAGCCCATTGCTTCATGTGGACAGAAAGAGCGCTTATTTCTGAACTGACCAAGAGAGCCCCACCTCAGGCTCAGAGCCAGAGGCTGAAGACCCTGGTAAAAAAAAGTGCTTCACAGGCCTCTGTGAGTCAAGGGATAAACATCAATAGCATTTCCACAACAATGAAGTTGATGAAGCTGTTCACTACTTTATGGTAGTTAAACAGCTTTGATACATAACAGAAAACATATATTGTGGTAACACAGTGTATTCCCATGTACTACATTTTCTGTCCATGATGGAACAATGCAGTTGCTATCAGTGCTGCCAACTTTGGTCAATTTCAGACTGTCTCATGAACCGGGGATGGGAGGGGGGGGGGGGGGGGGGGTGGTGGTTCTGACTGGCAGGATATTTCTTGAGGGAGAGTGTAGGTTTAAGGCTGAAAGCCTGAGTTTCACACCAGATACGTGAAAGTTGGCAACTCTGGTGTGACTCTAAAGCACCAATTGACTACTGGAACACCATATAATTCACTCATGTCATAAGTCCCATCTCTCGATGGGATGGATTGGTGATCGATCTGCTCAGGTTGTCTTGCCTTTCACCCAATGTCTTCTGGGATAGTCTCCAGCCCCCACGCAACCCTAAGTGGTTTAGTCTCATGCTCATTTTTATGCTCCAACAGAGCAATTTACAATGAATTGTATGTAAGTATATATTTATACTTACTTACATTTATACTTATTTTTCTATTTTCCTAAAAATAAGCTATAATGTGTTGTAATTTTATACATGGATGAGTCATACAGGTTTATAAAAACGGATCTTTTTCAAACTTTACTACTGTGCTTTGTTGGCTATAGATTGATGGTGAAATTGCCTTTAATTAGAATTCCAATGAAATATGTAGTTTCCAAGTTATCTCTGAAAACGGAAACGGGCTTGGTTTAACTGTGGCTTTCTGTCTTTGATCCTGTTTATTGTAACAGATTTTCCTGTTTTCTGATGTTTCCCTCTGATAGCACGTGGCTGCTGATCTCTCCAGTTGCTGCGGTGAAAAAGCACTTGAGGCAAGAGGAGGAAATCGGTCTGTTTTCCTGCCTTGTATTTGAGCTATTTCTTCTCTTTTTAGGAAATGCCTACCTTCGGCATGGCCATATCCTTTCCAGTGTACAGCCTTGACAAGTTACTTGACATAACTGGAATTGTAACAATGTTTTTATTGTCTGTTTTGCAGTAGCTTCAAACAAGCTAGACATTCTTTGACTGCAAGTTCTTTTCTATGGGATGTTTACATTCAATTTGTGAAGGGCTAGTGAGATTTAATATAAGCCCCTATATGCGATATCCATGCCCTCCCCTTAACAACATGGTAATATAAATATAAAGTATTATAACACACAAAATAGCATTCCAGGCACTTTAAAATAAAATATTTAACGCAGGATGGGCAGCCTTTGCCATTTGGTTGATCCTGCCACTCCTGCTGGCCCTGACACAGATGAATAATAGACCATGTACTGACCGTTGCTCAATGAGGCAGATGTGTCTGGAGTTATTCACAGCACAATAGGACACATTTCTTGGAGGAAAGGGCCAAATGAACGCATCGCTACTGACGGGGACCCACAAAGGAGGCTGCACTTAAAGTGCACAAGCAGGTCCAAATATTGTCCACAGCTGGACCGTGACTGGAGAAAGCAATCGGCAAACTATACTGCGCATGTGTGATTAAGATGTTACTTTGTGGCACTGTAGGCCACTGGTGTCCTACGCTAAGGCAGGGGTTTCAAAATGGAGGTCTCCCAAAAAAAATAATGAATCTCAACCACTTAATTAACCACTATTTGTAACTGAAAACCTTTGGAATTTTGTAAGAATACATGACGGACTGTAATAAGCATGGTGCATGTTATTCATATCAACTTGAATTTCAGGTACAGATACCAAATCGGAAATGGAAAGATTTTTCAAAAATGCGATTGTGAAAATCATTACCGTTTATAGTTTAAGTTTAAAATGTATATTGCACTCATTAATTAAAAAAGGAAATTTTAGAGAGATATCGAGATTACAGGTTGATGCAAACACTTTGTTCCATATACATGCTATAGAACTGGAAAAGATTCCTCATAGCAGTGACACCTTGTGTAGGATAAACCAATACTTTCCCCTGTATAATAATATAGTGTTTATAAACGGGGAGGGACTGCAAGTGCCCTTTGCGATATAGAGTCAAGAGTATTTTCTGTAGCCTCGTAAGACACTGTTCTAGTTTGTGGATGGGTCCCATGCGTTAGTCTTGAATCCGGACAATGCCAGAGCCAGCTGTGGCTGGGAATCCCACAGGCCAGTGAATAATTGGCAGGGAGGGATCTCAGTCAATGGGAAATCTCTGTCAATCAGGCACCACAGGCTTCCTCCAGACGCTGCAGCTCAACTGCCTTTCTCTGACTCGCGTATAATGTCTGTATGAGCTTAACTGGTGGACTGTGCGAAAAGGGGCAGCAGATTGACAGCACGTGTTTTGGAAGAGAGCACACGCTTGTTTGCGCTCTCCTGAAGTGACTGCAGAGTTCGCCGTGATGAGCACACACAAATTGGACATTCCAAATTGGGAGAAAATATATATTTTTTAAATTGTGTGGAATGGTGTTTGCGATTAGAAGTGTTTGCAGTGTTAGAAGTGTTAATAAACAATTTGCACTTAACCTGAGCTATTAAAATCAGATACTTATTTGCATTCATACTGTATCCTTGTATTATGAGGAAACTTGCACCCAGGCATGCTTATCAGTATGTGTTTGAGAAAGAATGTGTATGCCTATATTTAAGGTGTGATATGGAAAATATAGCTTTTAAGTTCAGAAGCATTCTTAAATCACAACTTTCATATAACCTGCATATATTATTTCATTTGATGAATATGCAATGGATAGGGTTGTTGGGAGGCTCGTCCCGCTAAGGCACTGTCCTAGTGCATGGTCTGGTAGCACTGCCCGCACTGATGGGAGGGTTACAGTCAGCTGGGATGACAGTTTTTTTTATTGCACACCAGCAACTGCCACTGTAGAGATGCACATGAAGTGTCTTCCTCTGACTCATGTCTGTGCCAGCCTGACTTATGAACTGTAGCAGTGCTTCGGAAAAAAGAGGATGAATTGATAGCGGAGGTTGAGCCCTTATATAGCACTTATATGTACAGTATAGCCATGACCGGGCATTTCGAATCGGAGAGAAAAGGGGGGAAAGCTTTAAAAATGTGACAGTTCTGAAAGGATATCATTATGCATATGAAGCATACGCCACATATATTGTTCAAGAGTTTTGACAGATAACTGATGAAACCCCTACCTGAACTGGTGGTTGTTTTCTCAAAGGTGGAAGTCCATGCCTCACCACTGAAACAAATCAAGAGGCACAACTTGAACCACAAGAATGGCTGATTCAATTAATGGCCCATTATTTTAAAGCATTGGTTTGAATAAATATGAAAGTCACGCTGCCAATGTGCATAGATTGACATTCGAAAGAAGAATACAGATGAGACCTGTACGGTTTCTGCACCAATTAAACAAAAATGAACAATGATGTATACAAATGACAGAACCAAACACACTGTATTGAAATGAAGACCTGAGAGGCAGTGCACTTAATATACAATCTTATGTGGAATTGTGAATTGCACTTTTTGAATCACTGACAGATAGAGCCGACAATACAATACGTGCAGAAAAACTGAAATGGACTGCAAATCATGGGCCACAGTGCTGAGCTCAAAGCCAAGCTATGCACCTTTGTCTGGTGTCAACCAATTAGCACATTTTACTTATGCATATCTAGGCTTACCCCATCGAAAAGCATAGCTGTAATTAAGCTTTGGTTAAACTTCAACTGGCTTCTGTGGAAGGTCTAATTGCTGCACAATTACATATCAATTAACTTATCGTAGCATGCAATGTATAACTTTGCTGGGTGGACTGTATCAGTGTCTCCTTGTGCCCTGATTATCACTAAGAAAGAAGGACCAGCATTTAAATACTGCTTTAAATCATAAATTATTGTTTAACATGCTAGTGTTTGCACAATTTAATTATTAACATTATATGCCTTAACCTATATTAATCATGTTTATTACTTTAAGGCCAGATTCAATATGCAAACTACAATGTACTTTGTCTTTATCTTTGTTTAATGAATTTAGGCCTGTTTATTTCTATAATTGCGCAACATTATATAGTTGGGGGTCTGCTGATGCCAAAAAAGCACAATCATTTAAAAAAAAGGTTGTTTAAATTCATTATTTAAAGTTAAGGGAAAAGGGCATTGTGATTAGACTGAATACGTGCCTCAGGATTTTGTTACATAAAATCTCTTTTGCTGTTCTTTGTCCTGAACCAAAACGTTAATGCGGACCTTTTGTTCCAACAAACTGCATTGCGTTACATGGCTGGGAATTTCTCACAGGAAGTCATGGAGGAAGTTGTTATAAAAATGAGGAAAACCTCTGATATCACCCACAGAAAACTCTTCATAGATCGTGATCGCTGGCCAAGAAATTATAAAGAATCAACAATGTAATGGAACATGATCATACTGTATGAACAATATGAAACATTTATATACAATTCATATTTGCATAGGTGATTTTCTATATGACTAAATGTCTCACTGGGGAGCTTAGCTATGTGACTATGTGCTGAGTGACAGTGCTGCAGTTCAATTACAGAGAGTTGAGAACAGATGAGATCAATTTAACAGGGATGTACATATGTACAATGTCACATCTGGTGTACATGTCTACAATGTCACATCTTCTTTCTTCAGGGACAGGTATGAGGAATTCAGCAGGCAGATACTGTTCCTGATGTTTCTTAATGATGAGATACTGACATTGCACTTTACTGCTGTGGCTCACATGCAGATTATTTCTACAGCCAGCCGTGTGTGTGTGTGTGTGTGTGTGTGTGTGTGTTTGTGTGTGTGTGTTTGTGTTTGTGTGTGTGTCTGTGTGTGTGTCTGTGTGTGTGTCTGTGTGTGTGTGTGTGTGTGTTTGTGTGTGTGTGTGTGTGTGTGTGTGTGTGTGTGTGTGTGTCTGTGTGTGTGTGTGTGTGTGTGTGTGTGTGTGTGTTTGTGTGTCTGTGTCTGTGTGTGTGTGTGTGTGTCTGCTGTTGCATTGAGTACATGATGTACAAGGCACTAACTGATACAAGGCCTACGGTGGCCCAGATATTGCATGACACAGGCAGAGACAAGAATAGAACACATTTTCTGCAGATATTTATATACAGTAAATGTATACGGCTTCTTTTCTTTGGATACATTTTTATTCAATCCATTGAGTTCCCTTTGTGTGTGTGTGTGTGTGTGTGTGTGTGTGTGGAGGGACAGGAAAGGAAATGTTTAAATTTAGGCTTTTTATGTCACACTTTAGCCACTCAAAGCTCTGTTTAGGTTTGTTAATTCCGCTTGTTTTGCTCTTGTTCTCATCTCGCAGTGAGTTCATTTTTTAAGGCAGATTTTTTTAGACAGTTTAGATAAAACAGAAGTATTCCCCTCCCATGATGCAATTAGGTTCCTAATTTTGCCAGATCTCCAGGAAGGAAGTCTAACAAATCAGACAATAACATGATTTTTGAAATGTGTTGCCGTCAGACATTTCCCCCAAAGCCATACAGTGGTCTTTCAAATGTTTTATATATGAGAATAAAGTTCATTAAAAAATGTATTCCCCATTGCTTAAAAGGTAGGCTAAAGGACATGTTTTGTCAGTCCTTTATCTAGTTTGTACTGGCGTTTTTGAAAAATTATAATAAATAGCCTTCTACAAGTGTGCTCCCTGGTTTTGTTGCTTGTTACACTCATCTTTGAAGTTTGATTGGGTCAGTGTTTGAAGCATGTTTGAAGTGTTTCAGTAAATCTATGCTTGGTGCGAGGTCATTTCAGTCTTATACAACACAAGACGTTGTGTATCTCGAACTTAATAATAATAAAGACTATTAATCTTCACGCAATATTGCTAGGCTTTAAATTTGCGTGTTCATGTCTAGATTCATTTAAATTGATGTAATATTTTTTTGAGCTCAAAACCGGTTCTTCTGCTTCCCCCCACAATAATTACAACAAACTTGGGTATTGTCAAGTACTCTAGAAATCTGTGATCACACCCACAGACGGAACGTTGATAGTTGCACACTTATTGGGATTAAAGGGACCCGGTCGGAATTTTATTCACCGGACTTTTGTTAAATTCTAGCGGCGCAGAGAATGCGGTTATGAACTGTGCGCTGACCGGTAGGGCGAGGGTCTTGAGGAGGGGAGCATGCGTGTCTGTTTTAAGATAACCCAGTGTGGTCTCCCACGCCACTGAAGTATCCAGGCTACCGAGTCGCTAAAGTACGACAGTCTTGGCCATTTGGAACTATTAAGAGCAAGTTCAGTCAGCGTCTCCGTCATACAAACGGAACTTTGGGACGTTGATTTAATGAAGACTAAAACTGGTGAGCTGGAATATACTTTGACTATAACTTTTAAAACTTTGATAACTTTGAACTGTTGCACGGATTATCCCACGGAAAATAGTTTGACATGCATGGGAATATTTGTTCGCTTTGTGCACGTTTTAAACAAATCTGTAGGCTATGCTGTGGGGAATATCTGAACGAAAAACAAAAAAAAGGTTAGTGGCAGTTTAGCGCTAAAAGAGTACGTTTTGTTTATTTCAATTGAATAGCGTATAATGAGACTGCAGAATATGTCATAGATTAAATTAAAGTTCACCTGTCAGTAGTTTCAAGAGTGATGTAATTTCGGGGATATAAATGGTTTTTAGCAGATATCATATTGGTCATCTTTAAAAATATCCAATTATATTTTTTATTACTTGAGGCTGTATTCTGGAACATTATGATTTTGCCTATTCATATTTACCTCCGCGAAATTAGTATTTAATAATAACAACCCTGTCTGTTAAAAACAAGTCCCTGGTTATGTAGAAGAACGTATACCAAACAGTAACATTAATTTGCGTCCTCTTTAAAGCGGGAATTCAGGACTGCTGCTTTAAATTCTCGCTACACGTTTTCCGTGTCCAATTCAGTCGTATACGAAATAATTCAGTTGTTCAGGAATGTTGTGCAGATTTGTGCATGCATGATCTTCAGAAACACGTGTATTCTGCAGTAACTAGAGGTATTTATTGGACTTGGCTTATAACTGGTTAAGAGTCATTCATAAAACCAAGAGGAACTTTATGGACTAGGGAGAACTGAAACAAATTAACGGAGCTGAATCATTAACTTGGAGTTATCTTTGAGTTTGGTGACCAGTTTGAGTTTAATCTCTCTGTTGGTTAGAAAGATCTCTGAATGTTTTTTGTTCCTGTTCTTGAGAACGCAATATTGCACAGTTTGACCTT
The DNA here is from genome assembly GCA_022702515.1 of Ilyophis sp. 1 JC-2022. Taxonomy (NCBI): domain Eukaryota; kingdom Metazoa; phylum Chordata; class Actinopteri; order Anguilliformes; family Synaphobranchidae; genus Ilyophis; species Ilyophis sp. 1 JC-2022. The sequence continues at coordinate 25,944,665 of CM040397.1, forward strand.
TGTCCTGAGTGGGTGATCCACGTGTGTTTACATTCTGGTTCAGCTCATGAGTGTTGCTCTCTGAAGAAGCTGCGTTCGTAAATATGACTCTGACCACTGACGTGCCATATCGCAATGAAGTAGAATTAGGTTTTGGTGCCTTGTTGTAATGTTTTCAGTAGTGGTTTTGTTTTCTGGAAGAATGCAGGGATTCATATCCTGTTCTTATTATACCTCTCCCCACCCTCTCTGGCTGAGCCACTGTAAACATTATTTGCAACCAACCCGAAATTAAGCGTCAAAGAGCCAACTGAACGGATAGCTACAGTGCTATGGCAGGGCTTTGAGAATTTCATAGACTTTTGTTCTAATAACCAGACTGTACCGTTCGGTTATGTGTGCATTCATGTGACTATTGCAATCACTCTGAAAACAGTAGTTTGGTATTTGTGGGTTCTCAGTAGGAGTAATCTCATTTACAGAAGATATTGCCACAGGTAGGCTATTGCTTAATACTGAAATTGATACAGGTATTGCTTCATGCTGTAGCTTTAAGTCAGGAATTTAGCAATTATTTGTTATACCTGGTAGACTAGTCTGGTTCACTGAAAGGTGAAAATGAGGAACGGAAATTGCTACCCATCTTGTGAATAAGGTGATTTTAATACACTGGCTAAACTTGAGCCCCTTCCTGTGCTTGCCGGATTAGACAAAACACAAGATGCGGATATCCTCTGTGGGCGCTGCTCTTTCAAAAGCTGAGGCATTGTCCCGGAGGGACTCTTTATGCATTATGACAAGGCTGGGAGTTTCTTCCCAAAGCATGGTTAGCCTGTGAGTCTTAACAAGTTGACGCCTGTACTCCTGTGTACAAATTCCAAAGGTTATGGAAGCTACAGGGACTGTAAATCATCAAAAGATCATCGTAGAGAGAGAGAGAGAGAGAGAGAGAGTGTCAGTCGCTGTTTGTGTCAGTGCTTAATTCGCTGTGGCCTATAGGCTTTATTGTGTGCCTCTGTGAGGTTGTATCTCAATTCTGTGTGTTTGACTGAGGTTAGAGTCTGTGTCCAATTGGCAATGTCTGTGGGAAACCATAAAAAGTGGTATACTCTCTGTGTTCTCTGTATAGATTAAGCCCCAGCAACCTGTAACTTTTAGTAACTAGTTTAGCTGAATTGCAACTCAGTGTGAACATTTCTGTCACCAGTGGGCGTGTGGGCAGACAGAGAAAATTGATGTTATTTCGTGTGAGCACCACTGTACCTCCCTTTTTACAAGTTTCCCAAGTGTTGTTCTCAGGTTAGAATACACACAACTCAAAAGTACTTACAACCCACATGGTGAAAATTGCTTTACTGTTGCTCAGTGTCTTCTCGTTCCCACCTTAATTCCTACACCAATAATTATATAACCTGCCCCTACTGAACTTACATCACAACAAACTCGCAGAATGTCAAATTCAATTTTCATGAATCTGTGATGTTCAAATTTATCATAACATAATGCAATAATGTATCAACGGATAATAGCAATCCTATTTGGTGTCTCATTAAAAAAGGCAGAACCAATACATTGGAGGTGACAATATTTTCAGTATCTCATCCATATAACAAACCTATATAATCAATATTTTTAATAGCCTGCTGTGTTTGGAATCATCTCCTCAGGAAGCAGGAAATTTGTGCGCGTGTGCGTGTGTGTGCGTGTGCGTGTGTGTGTGTGCCTGCGTCTGTTTGTGTGTGTTTGTAATTAAGCTGTTATGCTCTAATCACATTGTATTATGATTTTTGCAGAATCTAACAAGTAAATTAAGATTACGTTCTATGTCTTTTCCTTTTGCTTTGAGTAATTAATTTAACTGAGATTTGTTTTCAGCAAAGATGCATTCACAGTCCCCATTGCAACTGTGCACATGGGCCTTTAAATAGGGCCTTTACTGCTTATCTGTCATAGTGCATACTGTAACTGTACAGAAGTTTTCATTTATTGTAATTATCTCTTTACATTCTGAAGTTGTTGATCTAATGCAGGTCTCTGCCTGTGTCACTTTTTCATAAATGTCAGCTGGATATTTTTCCCTTTTTGATTCACTACTTGCTGAGCACCAGTGCTGACATTTTTGCGCTGTATATTGCACGCCTGGATAATTAATCTGACAACATATGCTGCCAGGTCTTAAATCTTAAGAGTTTGCGAATAGCCTTAAACAAGATGCTTAATACGATGAGATGAACACCTGACTGCATGGAAACAAGGACCAGTCAGCCTGAACTAACAAAGGCTCAGAAACAACCAGAAATGCTGCTAATGGCCCTGTCACACTATTGCGTATCGTACTAGCGTATGCCAGCGTGTGAAAAATATCACTCATACGCTGATATACGCTGACATACGCTAGGGGAACGTTAGGCATAGGTTGTATACGTTTCAAGCACGGTCGCATACGGTGGTATACGCTGGCATACGGCGAGGCACAAAAAGTTTTTTAAGCATGCTTAAAGATTTTGTGCGTATTCGGACGTATGGTTCATACGCTCAGCTTACGCTAGGCATACGCTAGCCATACGCTGGCCATACGCTATTTTCAAGGGCTTTTTGTGCGTATGAAAATTATTTTATGAATTTACATACGCAACTCATACGTTTCTCTCATACGCAATAGTGTGACAGGGCCATAACACAGGAGAACTCCACCAAATGCCCTTTGTTATTATGTGTATGATCCATTAAATTTGTCTCTCACATTCTTCAGCATTGTAGTTTCCGTGGTCAGAATATTAATGGAACTGTTTTATTGTCCACAATAGGTCCATTGCAAGAATGTGTGCTCTCTTCATAATTTCATAATTCTTAGCCAAGTTTATCAGAAAAAGTCCATTCCTACCTCCAGTAAAATTGTTCTGCCAGCTGCCAAATGTATAGTGATGACATGTCTCAATATGCATATGAATTTTACTGCTCACTGCCAAGCATGTTTTACATATTTTAATGATTGAGGTGGTATTTCAGATTAGGAAATTAATTGTCCATCAGATCTGTATTAATGTGACCAACGTTGTTGAAAATATATTATTTATAAATTTTACCCATGCATTCCCATTGGAATTCCCAATTTTGGAAAGCTGAGCTCATCACTGCAGCCTGCTCTGTCTCTTTGGGAGAGCACAAGCAAGCATGCACCAAAACGTGATTTCAAGTTTCTGCGTCTTGTCATTCTGCAGTAAACCAGTTAAGCTTACATAGACATTGAGTTATGTAGCGATTGGAGCCTGCATCCTGACTGTGGTAAAAAGTTAAAGTTAAGCATGGTTTGGACATTTTTTAAATCTAAAGCTGGGTTGCAGTTGATTTCCAGTTACCTGCTTTAGCTTGCCCGGGAGAGCCCAGTTTAGTGTTTGATCTGTTGCAGTTGGGAATTCTCCTTTAGTGGACCAAGGGCAATAGCATAACCTCAGTGAGACTGGTCGTGTAGCTCCACCTGAACTCATAGTTTTTCTGTCTCTGTTTTTTGGGGGTGACAGTGTAGCGTCAATGGAACTGGCCTTGTTAGCTGAATGTGACTGGTTCCGTTTCTAGTCCTGTCTCTTAGTGTGGAACTTCAAGTTAATAAATGGCCTTATCAACGGGTACTATGACAGATGTTTTGTCTCATTTGTTCAGCAATAAATAAAAGTTATAATAGCAAAGCCATAAGAAATGTATTTGAACCACATTCACCCAAAATGCAGATATATAAATGGCCTTCCTTTAAGGCTTGGTGTGGTCAGCTTGCTTTGAGGATAATATGGGGAATGATTTGTTTGACGTTTGGTTAGAAGTTTCACAAGAGGACGGGAAGAGCAGATTCCCCATTGACGTACCTGACTTGATAAGTCATGAAGGACTCTGACTCTTGAACCGCTGCTATCTTCTCAGAGCACTTTTCTGATCTGCTTTAACAAACGTCAGCTCTCTCATCTCTCTCTGGGCTCTCTCTGTACACCGTAAAATACACTGTTTACTTCCTATATCATGTTATTTGCTGATGTAACACCTGTTTGCCATCTTACAATTGGTTATTTATTAATAGCCTCTTAACATTCAGGTGTGACAAAAACATTGTTTTCTTATCCTAATCAGCAGAATGCAATCTTAGTTATGTTGCAAACTTGACAAGTTGGCAAGATTTGTGTAAATTAGATTTTTCAAGAAATTCTGCTCGTTTTGGTTGAATCTCCACTTCACACAGGAGCATTTTTTCAAATGCTAAGGGATAATGCTACCTTCATCATAATAGTATTTTATAGCTCTGAAGGAAGCAGTATCCAGGGTATTTCAACTGACATCCTCGTGGCTAAATGTTTCTGACCATAGTTATAGTCATGCCATTCTAATCACTGAGGAGAAACAAGTGTTATTCTGATGCATCAGAAATTGTGACTGTCCAAGTCTTTTTCGGCACAGTGTCAACATATGTCGTATTATTCTAGTGAAAGAATCATAAACGATAGCTATGCAATTAAGAGCGCATCTTTGTTAACAAAACATGCACAGTACATGTTTTCCTTATATTGTTTCATAAATAGGATACTGAAAATATTTGGCCATTAGGTTATGATAGAAGCTAGTTTTAGCATACAGCAGAAGTTATTCAGGTGTGAAAGGGGTTCCCAACTTGCCTCAGGGATAGAAAACAAAGTTATCTGCCTGCAATGTTGAACTTGAACAGGCGCCTCAAGTTTCAGGCTAGCACGCATACCGATACCGTTTTGTACTTACAACTGTGTTTAGAGGAGATGTTGAGCACATGGGCACAAGGGCAAGTCAAGTCCATTAGAGGTTAGAGTAACAGATAAAAGGTAGGGGTTCGATATTTTCAATTTTTAACCCCCAATCTTTTCTTTTACTTGGATAACCCAGTTGTGTTCATAGACCAATCTCATCACTAAAATGTCATCTGTCAATTTTGGAGAGTGCAGGAAAGCACACGCTCTCCTCTTCTGTTCAGCGCCATCCACTAGCTGACCTGCACAGTCAGAAAAGTACACTTCATACCCATCTGCCGGAGGCAGACCACATGTGCCAGATCGACTAGAGGAGTCATTCTTGTGTAATGAGACAAGGGTAATTCCTTTGACAGAAACCTTCTCTCCTCTGTTCTGATTGTTGGACGTTTCGTGCACAATAGCCTTTGGCTTGAGGCATACAATTCAAGCTCTAGCCTTAGCCTCCAGCTCCACCCTGCAGCCAGGCCAGATCCCTGCCCTTGTTTCAGATTCAAAAAGACACCATATAAAATGTATATTTATGTTTGTAATTGTGAGTATACATGTATTGTGTTTATATCTACAGCCTCTGGAAACATAATCTCTGTAGAAGCTGTTCTTAAAGTGTATTCTTTGCTTTAAACCGCAAATGTCTCTAAGCCAGCCAATGTAAAGCCAGAAAGTTGTTAGAAAGTTATGTAAGTATATACAATATTCTCAATTGCACACAAAAACTGTTTGGGCAAATCAAAAACATACACCAAAACTGAAATTATATCAAAAACTGCAGAAACTGTCATGGTTCGTGGGTTTTTGTTTTCTTTTCCATTGCAGTTCTCGTCCTGGTTTCCCGATTGAGAATCTATCAGAGTTTTTCCAAGTTCCGTTCCAGGGTTTTGCTTCTCCTTACTCGTTATTCTTTTCACCTGTGCTTCTACCTGCGGGGTATTTAAGTTCCTCACTTCCGATTCCCCGGTGCTTCTTTGTCATTCTATATTACATTGAGCGAGGTACAAGTGACCTCGTGATATTAAACTTTGTTTTATGTTCACGAGGGACTTGCTTATTAGCGTTATTCTCAGGTATAGGATTTATGTCCTCCTGTTAGTGTTTCTGTGCTATTTATTTTTTTCTTTTGCTGTTCTCACTGAGTCAGTGTTGCATTTGTGGTTTCGTTTTGGTTTTACATTCTTCTGGCCGTCTTAGCTTACGTGCCGAAGGTGTTCTTTTCTTTTCTAAGTTTCCCGGTTTTGGCTCCAGTATTGAGTTTGGGAGATTTAGTTTGTTTTCATACTCGTATATTCGAGTTCACCCTATTTTCGTGGGTTGATTTTCTTTTGGCTGTTTAGCTACAAGGAATTATTTTTCTGTCTTTTCTTTCTTTGTATTTATAGTAAGTGTCATGGATCTGACCTTTCTTCCCTTATCTCCACGTCGTTTTATTCGTTGTTATCGTTTACCGGTAATCTATCGGATTTTCCTGTGTTCCGTCACGGGTTTTGCTTTCACCTCGTCATTAGTGAGTTCACCTGGCAGTTAATTCCGCTCACTATTTATACCCCGCTTCCGGACTCTCTCGTTGCTTCCATGTTATTTCACATGACATTCGAGCCGGTAAAAAATGGTATAGGAAGTTGTATTGCTATCGACCGCTTTGATTAGCAACGCGGGACTTGTTAGCAGTACAACTTTAGAAAGAAAGCAGTTCTAGTTTATACGCTCTTATTTCAGAGCAGAGGTTTCGTTTTCTTTTGTTTCTCTACTCTACCTACGAGTGTCTCACCCAAAGTTTTTGGGGTCTTTTCAGTTTGCTGTTTTTTGTTGTTTCACTCCACAAACGGGAGTTAGATAAGCGTTATTGCTTATTCCTTTGTTTTGCTCGATTATCAAGCTCCTCGGTTATATTGCGAGGTTTGTGTTCTTTCATTTTTAGTTGTTTCTCCACTACGGATTATTGTCCGTTTCTAGTGGTGTTCTTACGAACACTTTAAGATTGCCCAACTACTTGCACTTGGATCTCCAACATTCCCATCTCTGTTTCTGACAGAGATCCCTCACAGTAAGTACTCCCTCATTGGTCCTCACTGTGTGAGTGACTTGTTCTGAATCCATCACAGAAAACAACATTCAGTGATACAAAGACTTGTGCCTTTTGCATTTATCCATCCCTTTGTGACTTCTGATGAAATGCATCCTGACCGGTTTGGTTAAGAGTTGGAAAGAAATATGATTTAAAAATGGTCTGTAGGCCAGCTAACTTGTTTATTAAACTGAGTGCATGTGTGCAGTGAAGGATTAATAGAGGGGTTCTTTGTTTGGGTCTAAACCCTAGCTCTAGAATCAGGTGTCAAAAAGAGATGAAGTGTTCTATAGCTGTTACTGAGGGACTGTTTGACCTTTGACTCGGAAGTAGAACTGCATGACATCAATGATTGAACAAAGAAATTCTTGGGTGTCATATGAAAACAAGAGTAATGGGATTTTGGGCTATCCTGACAGAGTGCTATCACAGAGAGGAGTTTCAAAGGGGGTCGTGAGGTAAAACATTTTTTTTGGGTGGGCTGCGAGGTGGATGTTATGGTGAGGCACAAGAATCATACAGCTGACTTTTATATGAAGCACAAAGTGACAATAAATCAATTTAAATTAATTTATATAGGCTACATGTTTGTCATGAATTTACTCCTGCCCATTTTTTGTGTGCATTATATGTATGGGTGTGTACACATATGAGTCTGTTCACACCTGCCTATGTGTGTGTGTGTGTGTGTGTGTGTGTGTATGTGTGTGTGTGTGTGTGTGTGTGTGTGTGTGTGTGTAAATGTGTGATCATTATTTAAACTGACAAAGCCCAAGTCGCAGTTGCTGTATGTAACAACAGGCTGTCCATGTCATGATGATTAGCAAGGGCCCAGTATGTCTCTTGCATTAGCCCATAGCAGTGAGCATGAGCTAAGGAGCTGCCATGCAGTCTGGCCTGCTGAGCTCAAACACGACTGCTGCTGTGTTCTGCGCTCATCAACGAGCCACTGCAGACACAGGACTCTTTGTGTGACCAAAGGCATGTGCCCGTGTCCCAGCTGCACAAGCAGGCCCCGGAAATACACGGGGACCCTGACGCATCTGTGGACAGCAGAACTCAGTAGGGGTGTGAAGAATTGGGCCAAGACCATGAGAAATGATGGCCAACGTCTTTTTGTTCAGTTTGTCTGAAATGTGAGCCTGTGACCTGCGTATAGTTGTATCTTAATTGAAGAGTTTCAGCGGTGCAGACTGCACACGCAGATGCAAAACCAGCTCAGTGTTACACAGGAAGTCCATACTGCCCTGTGGCACTATCCAGAAAACAAAACTATTATTAGATATAAACAGAGATGGATTTTGGGCTTTTGTGTTTTGCCTGTGTTGGTAGCATTTGTAGTTTTTTTTTAACCTTTATTACTTCAGGCTAATTGTTTTTTGTGTCTGTGATGCACAGTCAGGTGTTCATCTCATTGTATTAAGCATCTTGTTTGAGGCTATTTGCAAACTCTTAAGATTTAAGACCTGGCAGCATATGTTGTCAGATTAATTATCCAGGCGTGCAATATACAGCGCAAAAATGTCAGCACTGGTGCTCGGCAAGTAGTGAATCAAAAAGGGAAAAGTATCCAGCTGACGACTTAATGCTGCTAAGTGAAATGTATTGGCTGTGCGGGAAAGACATTTCAACCAGATTTGAATCTAAACTGTTGGTAAGATATTTATCTTTTATTGTAGTTTCTTAACCACACATATACACTATCGTTCAAAAGACACTGAGACATTTTTGTGTTTTTGAAATCAATTGATACTTTTATTCACCAAGGTTGCATTAAATTGATCAAAAAATAATTACAATGTTACAAACTACTATTTCTATTTAATTCTATTTCTACTTTAGCTATTTTTATACACATACCCCCCCCCCCCCCATTTTAGGGCACCAAAAGTAATTAATATAAATTTAAATAAAGTCTTAATATTTCATATTTGGTTGCATATCTTTTGCATGCCATGACCTCCTGATGTCTGTGACCCAACAACACCAAAAGACTCTTTATATCTTATTTTCAGATACTTTTACAAGCGATACTATAATCTCTCTGTATTTGAATGGATCTCTATGGGAATTGGGGGATGGGACTAGATTAAGCTGTAAATTACACGGGGATAGTATGGAACACATGGTTGGCTAAATGGCTGTAAGTCATCAGGGGTCTGAGGTATCAAACAAGCTTTAAACCATCACTCTGCTGCCAGAAATACAGTAGATATGGATGGATCACTTTAAGGGTTGTTTCTCCTGACAAATTTTTCTATTGAACTCTATGGAAAAATAAGTCAGGAGACTTAATTGAACGGTGCATGTTGCTTTTCTGCAATGAACGGTGTGCACCTTTATGATTGCATGCTGGGTACAAAATTAACTTTTCAAGAGTGGCTTGTGAATTCTAAATGTCTCCAGCCATTTTCAACATTTTACCAGCCACATTACGGGCCAGATTCAGAGATGGCCAACTTAGGTCATGCGCTTAAGTGCCTCTCCTGCGCGGATTTAACACGGGATGAGATACGCCGTATTCTAACCTGTGATACACGGGTGCATTTCTCAAAATGTGGGTGGCACAGGGCATGACATTCTAAGGACCTGTTTCTTGTACCTGCCCCCTGGGTTGCCAGCTTTCTACTAAACAAATGTGTGTGGGGGTATACATTTTCAACGTGTCTGTGACATTGCCTTTAATAACCTATTTTTGTACATCGTAGTTGCTCTTGCGTGATGGGGAAGGCAGTGAACGTAATAATCCATCGCATTAATAAAATTATCATAGCTCCTATTGACTTGGATATACCCATCACACAATCAAAATAAATCGATTTTTGCCGATTTACCTAATAAAGTCATGTACCCGATGGTGGTTGAACACAATAGCCTATATGCAACATCTTCAACTTAATCATTTTGGAGAAGCTGTGCTGACACAAATCGCCTCTCTGTCAAAGCGAATATGATCCAGACACTGTCTATCAATTAATCCATCTAATATTGGTCTGGTATGATATACCAGACGGTCAATTATAGCCTACTATTACATTTTTTTTTAATGGCAGCTTTTTGATAATTGTAAGTAGGCTATGCAAAGGAAAATAAGACCATTGTTATTTTCAAAGAACATGCACTCATTCTAATATCCATTTTTGCGAAAGATGCTGTATTTTTCATAATCATCTATTGGCGGCGCTAGAAATAAAGCACCCTTTTTTCCGAACAAAATTTCACTGAAAAAAATTATCAAGTTTAAACTCTTGAGTACGCGTATCTTGCAGACACGCCTCCTTTTCATCAAATCTCCATCCCGCGCGCGTAATGCCGCGTATGTACTGGAGAGATGCTTAAAACAGTAGATAAGTCAAAAGTCTGAATCACAAATAGCTTAAGCAACGCAGAATTTTGGGAGTAAGTCCCATTTGCGCATGCTTATCTCAACTCTGAATCTGGCCCTACCTGTTACAATATAACATAACCTGGTTGGTTACTGGCCAAAGTGGCTGCTAGAGTTTAGCAGCCGCAATCAAAGCAAAATTTTACCAGCATTAGGCTGGTGGCTGGTGTTAATTTCACACCCTAATTGCATGCATTAGAAAAGGCAATGATTCAATAAAACTGTCAGGAAGTGGCAATTTATTTGCTATCCCCAAGGAGGTGTAGATAGCACATATTTTGCTGAGCTCTGTGTGTTTTAATTCTTGATTCGTCTGTTTTCTCTGTGTGTAGATCGCGCTGCGAATGTCAGCCATGGATTTGGATGCACTTTTTTAACCAACGTCTCCAAGATGTGATGATGGAAGAAGTGTGCAGCCCCATCACTAAGCACAAAGACCCAAATGGATTTGTGAACAGGGTGTTCAATGTTTCCCTGGATGTCAAGAATGAGACGGGCACTGTGCAAATCCAGGACCCTGGGCAGGGAGACGCCCCAGTCCCCTGTCCGAGCCTGGAGGATGGGGAGAGGGCGGCACCTGGTAGAAAGCCCAGAACAGCCGGGATCTGGAGGATTCTCACACGGAGGAAAACTGCCGTTGGACATGAGAAGCGGCCCCACTCCATGATCCTCCCTGGGGAAAAGTCCATCCCGCAACTGTCATTCGTTGACAAAGTCAGGTCCTTCAAGAAGCTGAAGTCACCCTCTGTCTTCAAAGAGAAGTCCTTCAAGCTCTATAGGGCAAAATTCAGCAGTACTCACAAAGCTGACCCTGATATAGAATCTCCCAGCCTTGATTCCCCAGGCCGAACATATTTTCAGAAAAGACCCTTCAGAAGCAAAAGCAAAAGGCACTCTTATGCTGGCCACACAAAGGAATTTGACTGCTCCTTTGAGGACATAGACCTCACAAGCCCCTCAGAAAACAAGCATCAGCTTCCTCAAGACATGTCCAGCAGTCAGAACGGTAGCGAAATGTGTGAAGGGGCACCCTATGCAAAGGTGAGAGCACATCCCAACTTCTCGAACAGCAACAACTCGTCTACTCATGAAGAATGTCATTGGAGGGACTGCCCCAAGACGCCGCAAGGTGGAAGGAGGTCGCGTGGAGCTGATGTTTGGAGCTACTTGAGAAAAATCCCCCTCATGGGAAAAGGAGCCTCTGCCATGTCTGAGAAAAGTTTAGACTCAGAGCTTCACACCCTGGACAAAACAATCGATTCTGATTGCGCCTCCACAGACTTTGAGTGCATCAGAGACCACAGCCCTCCATCCACAGCAGCTGCTGCTGACAGCAAAGGTGGCCATTTTAGGGGCCTGTTTAGGTTCTTCAGCAGTGTGGCTGAGTCAGCCAGGAAGTGGAGGGACTCCGCCCGGTCCTTCTCTTCTCCTGAGGGGGAGAAATCCCCTCTGGATTCCCCCTGCTATCAGAGGGCAGGACTTTTTGCCCAAGACATGTCTTTAAAATCAGGGAACGATGACAAAGGTGCTGCAGAATTGTCCCCCGACTCAGGTTTATGTAAGGAGACCTTCTCACTTTCCAGTCTAGAAGGAGATTCTCCACAGGTGGTCTTGAGGTCATGGAAAGTTTGCTCAGACTCCCAAGACCCCAACGGCCACCTCGTTGAGCTCCCGGTAAATTTAGGAACTCCACACAGGTCCCCTTGCTTGCCTAAGGCCTTGGTGGAACACCATGTTAGGTGTGAGATTCTAGAGAGCAGGACTCTCTTGGAGATGGAAACTGGGTCAGATTGCAACACTACTGAGGAAGCAGGAGATGCAGGAAATGATAGGAATTTTACGGATGTCTCCGTCTCAGTCTCTGCTGATCCGAGACAGGATCACGGGAACCAGAGGAATGCAAGCAGCACAGAAACCTGCTCAGATACAGACTCTGCACCAGAGGGCTTAACAAATGCCCTGAAGGTAAGGGGTTGTATTTATTTGTATTTATTAATTTGATTAAAACCCAGTTCAGCAAAACCATACCCCCCTCCAAAAAATCATTATGTACTTAATAAAAGTATTTAATATTTTGTTTGCCTTGTGAAGTGGTAATACACATCAAGATATATGATAATTGCCATTTCAAATTACAGGACACATCAAGATCAGGATTAGGACTATGGGGATCCAAGGGTAGGATGTGGGATAGTGATTTGCATAATAACGATGCCTTTAGTAAAATATATTTGCCACCATTTACCTTTTATTTACCAGTTTATTGTGAATGCAATTAAGAATATGTTTTAAAACATATGGATTGCTATGTTAAATTAACATAATAATCTTTCTAATGTAAAAAACGTAACCAGTGAAAATAATCGGCCAATAAATCCTTCAAGTCAATGTGACACTAGAGGTCCACGGGTGGTATTATGCTACTGGCACAGCTAAATGAAGCAACATGTGTTAAATTAATGCTAAATCCATTCATTTTAGACTTCTGCGCTGTAGAATAACCCTGGCGGCCAAATTGTGAGATAAAGACTTTGCAATGAATAACAGGCTAATGGCAGGCAATTTCTAGTTTTTGTGAAAAAAATAAAAACAGGAGCATCGCCTCAAAGGTCCCTAGAGACAGCTTCCATGTTAATATTGCCTTAGATATTAGTTTCCTGCTCAATATAAATTATACAAAGCTGAAATACGGCAAAATGTAATGGAATTTGCCTGAGGAACCTCGTAAAGATGTCGAGCAGATCGATCTAATAATTCTGCCGTTCAATTAACGGCCAATTTGTCTTTATTTGACAGTGAGGAGAGTGGCCGTTTTTACGACACCTCATTTTCAGAACGTGAACAGCGTCATTACATCTCTTAATGGAATCACTTCTTCATGCCATTACTGCAGTGCATTCTGCCGTTCATTGCTGGGTATGATCTGTCTCATCACTGCATCGCTTCCACCTTGTTTGCATCTCAGAAATGATCAGTCAGCCCCATCAAAAATTTACCAGTCATTGTAATCTCATTACCACGCACTGAGAATGATTCGTTTTTTTAAAAATCAACTGACAAAAAGCGAGGTTTAGACTTAAATTTGAGGAGATCCTGAACGCTTACAGAATTCAGTTTGCTCCATCTACTGGAGAGTCCAGGTATATAAATCAGAACAAAACAAAAAAAACACGTCTAGCCCACACACACCAACACCCCCCACATGCAATTTTTCATCCGTGGACAAACCTGTATTTAGTTGTTTAGGAACAATGACGAGACCTACTCTGTTTTTGTTCAGTGTAATGCCGAGCTCACACTACACAACTTTTGCCCTGATTCGAACGTCAAAGACGAACTCCCGACAAATTTTGCAGTCCTATGATAATCTTTAAAAAATCTGCAAGAAATCTTGGTTCTGTCGGCTGGAAGTGAGATGATGTGAGATGGTCAAAGACGTGATTATTTTTGTCGTGAACCAGTCTGGACCTCGTCGGGAGAGCCCACGATCATTTCAAACTGGTTTGATTTTGTCGGGAGTCCTGGCTGACCTGCAGTGATGCATCGTTCTACTAGAATGTCAACAGCCAATGAACGAGCACACTACAAACACAACGAAAAACGGTTTGAAATTATCCATACTTCCGTAGCCTTGGCAACCGTGCGCGGAAATTTGACCTCTTGATTTAGTCCTGTTGAAGTCGTGTAGAAATCGTGTGATGTGCGACCCCCGAGTAATTCTCTGTCTTCCTAAAATCGCCTAGTGTGCGCTGTATCGCTCAGCGATTTTTAAAAATACTGTCATTTGACAGTCGTTAGATGTGAGCTGCTCTTCTCGGACGGGACTTTGTAAAGATTTAAAAGTTGTGTAGTGTGAGCTCGGCTTAACCAGGCACTCCGATCTCACCGGTGGGTCCTGCTCTCCAGGTGTGTGATTTCCGTCCTCACGCCGCGGTGCCCCTGTGACTCATCTCACTGTAATTAAAGGGAGGGACTGTTCATGGACGTGGAAGACAGGCCCAGACGCTCTGTCAGAATGGCTCACACTTCCCAGCCACCTGGGTTTCCGCAGAATGTTCCTTGTCACCTTGCATTCCAGAACACACCGGCTGTTCTGTATTATATAATTTTGCGCATAATGTGCCTTTTTTCATTAGGAGATGGCCGCTGCTCGACATAGTGAGGTCACGCTAAGTCCGAATATAAAATGGTGGGATTTGTGTGCGCTTTTAGGGCATTTTGCTGATGTGTGACAGGTGGCTGCCATTACGGGCATCTCATTGATGAGCCTGTATAGTTATCTCGGCAGGCAATAATTTTTCTCCCTTATCTATTGGCTGTACATTAGGATGTACCGGCTGAGCTTTGTTTTGGGAGGGACGGTCCGGCTGACCTTGGCGGTCCCCTGGTGGCAGCCACCTCCCTGACGGGGATGAAACGCCGCCCGGTCTCCGTCTATACCCCACAGTTGAGCTTGCACTGTCCCGTCCTCGAGGAAGGGGTGGTGTTCTCAGGGCAAGATGGGCTCTGCTCCCCACTGTGGAAGCGGCGGGGCGGCCCTGGCGTTCCGGGTGAGCCGGTGACGAGACGACCACTGACACGCAGGAGACCGCATTCCGTGGTAGACGGACGTGTTCCCATGGAGACAGAACCCATGCACCCTCTCAGAGTAAGACATGTCTCCCATACTGCTCTCTTCCTGGTGTGTGGCCATTGGCAGATCCTTTTCCCCTGCTGTCTGCTCTGTCCTCTTCCCTCGCATCAGGACCAGGCGACGTACGTTTCCATAGCAATTGGCAAAAAAAACTTTTACCCATGAAACACATGCCTCACTGTTGACCATTCAAAAGGAGATGCCAACTATCCACTATTAAGAGATATTAAGAGGTTACGTCATTGCAAACAAAAGTATAAATAATATTGACCCCTCAGCACAAAGCTCACAATAATTTCCAGTGGTGCCATTTCTGTGCTAAAGCCTTTCTTTTGTTCAGATTTTTATTCTAAGGCTCCCAGCTCAGCACTTTGTATAATCCAGTGAAGATGTGACAATCCAGAAGCACTAAGCCTGCGGATAGATGTCATCCTGTGCTCGTCTCAGAATGCACTCGGCATGAGAGGGTTACAGCAGCGGCCATCTTGATGCTTGGTTTCAGCAAAGTTACATAATAGATCAATTCTATTCAAAGAAACACCTGGCCCAATAAGATGAGAATGGAGACCCATGTTTTGGTTCATGATTTCATGGACATTTAACATTAGTCTCTCTGTGTTTTTATAGTGCATCTAACATGTACATTAAAAATAACCAAGCAGCAACCCCTTCTTGGCCATTTTTATTTTAACTCTACCTCATTACATTTGTTACAGATTCAGTTAAAAGAAAACTATAATTTATTGTAAATATAATGTTATCTTTTTCAATCCCAGCCACATGAATTAAAAATGAGTCTAAAGTGGCATACAATGAATTAATTTATATAATTTACTGTAACAAATGAGTATCTCTCCACTATTAAAAATATGATTTATGACATATGAAGCTTGGGTTCTAAATATAGTGGCAGAGTCTATTTTCTCAATACCAACTGTATCCGCATTGCGATTAAAAACTGTGATTTTATTGCAAAACCTGGCGAGTTTACTGCAAAGCATGTGAGGTGACTATTTGACAGTAAATATGAAACCTCATACTGAAAGCATTAGACTGGAGATGCATGCCCACAACCCATCGCCCACTCAGTGACAAATATAGCATCGCCTGCTGATGAATCCACACCTATAGGCTTTAGCTACAGTAATGAGGAGACACCAAACTGCCACTTACATGCAATAACAGCACATGCAGTGGGATTCCTCCACAAAAGTAAGTAACCTTTCACGCTCTCGCTTGGTCACCCAGCTGCTTGCTTTTTATCACTTCCATGCATTCATTTCCATCTTCTCATCCCTCCATATCCCAGGGCATCGAATTATGAAATCTATTGTGGCCATTAATAGTAAGGGTTATCTTGACATTTATTTTAAGGCGTATATTGTGGGAGGTTATGAACATTCAAATCTACGTGTCTGCCTTTCTGTCTGTTTGTGAAACAACAGTCGATCTGTCTTTTATTTATGTATCATTACATCCCTTTGCCATGAATATGTTCTCACTCTGTCCTGTGACCCTCAGCCCATGTCCCGCCCCCCTGGCCTGTCTCCACGGGATCCTCCTATGAGGCCCACCCTGCAGAGGTGTCAGTCCCTCCCCCTGTCCCAGAGCACACCCACCGGGCTGGAGCGAACCGGTTGGACATCCACCTCACCACGGCCAGGTCACTGCTTCAGAAGCACCTATCTCCATCCCATAAATAACATCATCCTTACAGATATCTACATGCTACTAATAAACATGCACATGAAGTATATCGATATGCACATAAGGCCCTATTTAAAGTACGTGCAAACTTAAAGTGGTGTAATGTGTGATGAATGGAGAGTTGAACTGCACTGCTTTAGTTGAAACCTACAGCTGAACATAACGCTGCTGGACTGCTGAACATAACACTGCTGGACTGCTGAACATATCACTGCTGGACAAACACATTTTGCCTCTAACTGTGAACTTGCAGCAGCCCAAAGGGTGACCGTTGGGATTCTCAAACTCTGTAGTACTAGTAATAAACAAAAACAAAAGCTTTAAAAATATGTATACAAAGATTTAGTATTTTTGTAAACTAGACATGCATTTTTACAAAAATCTTAATTTTTGAGCAGTTTGAATTAAATTTTATCTTTGTTGACTTTAAATGCAGCATTTCAGCCATGGTAAGAGCGCCAACTTTCAGTCAGTGCAGTTGTACTCTGAGGATCGGGGTTCGCGCCCCGGTCCTGCCAGATCCAAGCATGGCCGGTGCTTTTTGGGAACGGCAATTGGCGGCTGCTTCCGGGTGGGGGGGAGGGGCTCTGAGAGAATCGTCGCACATAAGACAGCCCTGGGAGAGCTGGACTCACGGTTAGGAGCTTGAGGAGTAGCGCCCTGAAGAGGACGTGGCGCCCTCTATCCTGCTACCGGACGAAGGGGTTGTAGCGGCGGTTCTCTAGCGCTTGCTACACGAGGGGGAATTGAATTACACACGGTCTAATTGGCTACCAAATTGGGAGAAAAAGGGAAAAAATCTGAATAAAATAATGCAGCATTTCTTTTTTTTACCACAGTGGGTAACATATGTGAAAAGCAAGGGTGCCTAGGAAATAATGTCATGGATTACAGAACGATTACAGGCGATTTTGCTATGACTGGAGCTGATATGCCAAGGTGGAAAATCCAGGTTCAGAAAGTAAAAGTTTTCCACAGTATTTAATTCCAATCACCTGGATTTACTAATTAGCCCAATTCATCAGCCAAGAGGTAGAACTAATGAGTAAAATCAGCTGGCTGAGTTCAGGGGTCGAAGGACTTTTACTTTCTGGCCCCTGGACTTTCCACCTCTACTGACATGTGATGCCAGTGTCCTTCTCTCGCAGGAGATGTTCTGCTGAAGCTTGGACCGGATACGGTCTGGCTGCACGACGGACACACGGGCACCACCAGGAGGAGGAGGCTTCTGCGGCCTGGCTCAGAACAACTGCACGTCAACACCGTGAGTCACAGCCCTGCCGCCAAATTAGCGGTCCCCCTCTCCAGCTGCCCTGTCCCATTTGAGGCCAGCAACATGTTTGCCACAGTTCAGAAATAGCTGGAGAGGGTGGTTTTCAGGATACAGGGGAACATTATTAATTGATCCTATTTTTACAGGCGTGCTGAGTGGATTCAAACCAAGCAAGTGCGATTGGCTGGACCTTGTGAATACTTAATACGTAGGTTGTTTGCGAGGTAGATAAGAGAGACTTTTCTCAGTTTTTAAAATATTTATTAAGCGTTTGATGTTGTGCGGGTGAGATTTATCTCTCCGTTGCGCTCTTCTTTAAAAAAAGTACGTTTCAGCATTTTGGCTTTAGTGCGGACTGAAGTTTGTTCAAGGTGAACTTGGGAGTTTGGGTTTTAAAGGTGAACCTCGAGGCCCCCCTGTTGACGTACATCACTCAGTGGAGGGTAATTCCATATGACACGCTATCCACAGGCAGTGCCCAACCTCCCTCTGCCTCTCTCTTACGTTTTGGGCCGGGCAATTTTAAATCGATGGGACTGCCGTCTCGCCGAAATCCAGCGCGGCTTCCCAACAACTGATTATGCTTCACATAGGCTCTGGCAAATGAGGCGAGGTATTTGCAAAGGCAACTTTGCTTCAGGGTTTTTTTTTTTTATAGCGGCACAACCGATTTGCACATCTGCAATTTCTGTGTATCTGTGTGTGCGCGCATGTAAGTGTGTATATGTGTGCACAAGAAAATAGTCTGATAGTCTTTCATGAAGGAGACCTTGGTTGAATTTGATATTGAAGTGATTGAACATATGTGGCTCGAAGGCCTTTCAGAAATAAACAACATTAAACCAATCTATCTTTAGTGGCTGCCAGAGTTAAAAAAAAAAAAAAAAGTATTATTCGTGGAGCTTCTGTCTTGCCCAGCATCTGGGGTTTTATTCATTTTAATCTCCTGCTTTTAGCCTCCCACTTCAAAGGAGCTCACGCTTAATTCCTCCCTTCCCCACAGTGTACCCTGGTCACCTGATTCACAAACGAGCTCCACTTAGGAACCACCTGATTACCTACTTCTCAAAGAGGCCCTGTTGCCATGACATAGCGGCCTTGTTTTCGTTCCTCAATGTTCCTTTAGAATTCCTGTGTAAATGTTTGAGAGAGAGAGAGAGAGAGAGCGAGCGAGTGAGTGAGTGAGTGAGAGAGATTTCTTTCATTTTAATTCCACTCAGCTTTTTATTTCTAATGGGAAAATGACAGTTATATAGGGTTAGGAGATTGAATATGGGTTGGTCTGTGCAACACAGTTTCTGAACTTTAAACCGCTGTGGCAAGCAGCAGATCAGCCCTCTTTTAGGGTTGTTGTGTCCTGTTCCTTTTGGCTGTTCCACAAACCTGGCACACTCTAATTTTGTGATGTGTCCTGAGTGGTCACTCAGCTGCGCTGTGAGTAAAAATGAGCAAATTCCATGATTATGTAGCATGATATTTACAAGCAATAGGTGTGCCAAAGTTTTTACAGTCAGATTACTCCAGAACATCATTTTGGGAAACTGTTCATTTATCTTTAGATTAAGTGACATTATTACCATTAAATGTCTTAATTTGAATTAGTTTCACAGAGTCACTGAAGGAGGAATGAAACTTGTTTCTGTGGTGCTCATATTATGCAACTGTACTTATTAATAGATGAGTCAGCAGCACACAAATAAACACAGGACAGAGGATGGGGGAAAAAATGAAAATAAAAAATACACAGGGATGGAAAAAAACCCTTCTCTTCTATTCATGCGTGTTAATTTAATAGCCCGCTGCCCAGATGTTAAGGCGATGCCTGCCTCCTAACAGGAGTGGTCGTGTTTCTGAGGTTCAGGCCATGAAAATGCTTTGGAAATGTAGACACTGAGCACTCCGCGGGTCCCTTCTGAAACCAGGATTATAGCCTGAGGGAAAACATCACGCGAAACAAAATGGCCGAACCTGCACTTCCCTGTGACGATTCCCGTCTCAGTGATGTGCATAGCTCCCTTCACTCCTGTTCCACTTCTTGACTGCATCATTTGACCAAATCCTATTTTTGACTGCGTATTTTTCTTAAGTGAATACCCAATATCGGGAAAACTCTAAATTATACCTCTGTGTGAAGATTCCTTTGATAGCTGATTGTTTAGAGAAATACATTATTCAAACTATGATTATGTAGGATTGAGGATTACATTTATTTTTTCTCCATATGTAGGGTCCAAAACAGAACACGTGGTTTATCACATAATTTCTAATGACTTTTTTACTTTTCTGACAAGTGTATGTACAGTAGCTATATACTACATGTATATAGCTTTTGAAGAATATAACTATGCAAATGTCTCCTAGCCAAAAAAACATTCAAATCAAAAGTGCCTCCTAGCCACTGTTCTTACATGCTTTTTTCTGATTTAATAAAAAATTAGATTCAGCTAGCAAAGAGCTGGTTAACTATCTAGTTGTGTCATCTGTGAGTCATAGTTCTTTATTTAAAAATGGTTTAATAACCTGCTAGTGTAAGGTCTGTAACTGTAAGGGTTTAGGTTTGTAACGATGAACCAAGCGTGACAAAACAAAACACGATTTACAGAACAAGTCACTCACGAACGTGAGGACCACTAAAAGAGTCTCATTAGCCAAATAATAAACAACCCGGGTGTGGCTCGTTGACACGAGCAGAAAAGTGACAGATCTGAGACTCCCAAACAGAATTACACAAGCATACGCTTGAAAAGGAGAAAACAAAGAATCACCTTCGGAACGTAGACTATAATGCCCGATAAGAGGTGGAAAATAAATGAAATAAAAATAAACCTCTCACTCTCAATATATCAGAGAGTGGAAGAGAGAAAAGAAACAAAAATAGCAAAAGGAACTATTCCATAAAGAGCTTCAAGAGCAGCTAAAGCCAATCTCATAGTGAAAATATAGAGCAGCTATAACCTAACCAACCCTGACTATGTGAAGGCACAAAAGGACAAAAAAGCGCCAGGAAGCGGAAGTAAGAGACTTAAATACCTAGCAGGTAATAGACAGGTGAAACAAATGATTAGCGGAAGAAGCAAAACCGTGAGACGGAACGCTAATTCCGATAGATTGCTAATCGGAGAAAGAAGGCGAAACCCGTAGCAAAAGAGGGAAGCTAGCCACGAACCATGACAGTAACTAGCTACTTATGATACATATGGTACCACAGCAAAGCCATTTAGTAATCTCTGAAACATGCCCTGTGACTGCTAACCTTTTTCATACTCACCTCCCCTGCCCCATCTTACATATTGCTATGGCTGCTGGAATCTACTGTAGCAGCTGTCTCCATATCTCTGGGTACTCAACATTAAGATGTTTTGTTGTGTTTGATTTAAGAAAGGCAAAACATTAGCCTCATATCCATTAGTAATGTTGGTATGGGTTTGATGGCAAAGTTTCTCACCTCCCTTATGGGAAGTCATTACTCTAAATGGGAAGTAATTACAGAAATGAGTAACTTACCCCCAGCAATGGTAGGGAGCAGTTATTGATCCAGTGATATCATCTGGTCAAGCCATTTCCCAAGCTGCAGGATTAATGTACAATTTCCCAGCATGCAAGGGAAGACTGCATACACACACACACACACACACACACACACACAATGTTAATGTGAATTTCCAATCAAGACTGACAGCCTGATGAAGTGCCAAATTTTATGTGTGCAGTAAATTATCGATACGCTGTACTTCCGCATTTGGTGTAATCTAGGACTAGTGGACCTCCACAGCCGTATGTGATTGACTTTTAGATACTGTCAAACAAGGATTAATTAATTTTTGTACACAAATTCACCTTGTATTCTGTCATTTTACTGACAGCTTGCAATCTGTTTCCTAGTCATTGCGTTTCATTTGATTTATTGTTGCACAATGTTCATGTTATGCCAATTTTCATAACGAAAAATAGCATTTCATACCGTAACCAGTGAAATAATATATTTTGCACATAAATAAGAATTTTCCAATGGGTTTGTTGGATGTTGTTTTTTTGTTTTTTTGTTTTTTTGTTTTTTTTGTTGCATCAATGAAATGTGAAAACTGTCTATTGGTCTGAATACTTTTTAAAGGCAGATAAAGGCAATCGGTTCTTTGAGTTTTGCTTTCCGCCAGCATGGAAAGGGTCACTCAGACTGGCAAAAATGACCTTCACTGGCCTGTGCACAGAAGATGATGAGCTGAAAATATTCCTCCCCGAAAAGCTCTACCAGGGTCTTCCTTTGCTTGCTCTATACCATGCAGAATTATTTGATCTGGTCAGAGTTACAAAGACCCAGAAAGATGCATCTAATTAGACAATAATCGTAAATCTACACTGCCTCATTGTGACTGCCTCTTTTTCATCCCCACAGTTAAAACATATGCTTGTTTATGCATGAACACAATTTAAGATAAGTCAGGTAGTAAAGTGAGTTGTTCATTTAGAGCCATTCTGGACCTCAAGACACTGTCTATTAAAATGACTGGCTTTTGAAAATGTATTGTAGAAGCAGTTGCAGATCACAGATAGCAGGATAAAAAAATGTGTTTTGAAGTTGAGTTACAACAGTGCTAGTGAAAAGTTGATGATGAGGTAATTTATTCTGAGCACATTGACCGGGTGCGTGCTGTCTTCCAAACGTAAGCACAATGCAGTCTAATTATTCTGAGCACATTGACCGGGTGCGTGCTGTCTTCCAAACGGAAAGCACAATGCAGTCTAATTGCTTGTGCTACATTGCTAATAATATTTACATACCTTTTTTGAACTTTCAGGTTTGGAAGCTCATTAGTTAATGATGGAAGAAGGAAAAATAGAAATGCTAAGTCTCCTCTGGATACTGATCTAAAGACGCTTTGATGACAGATGTACGGCCGTGCTGTGGCTTTAAATAAACTGGCTGTCAAAACGAATCCTACACCTTCTGTAGAAATGTGTAGCAGTACTGAGTAGCGCTCTTTTATACGTGAAATGCATAATGGATTCATTGCCTTTTGCTTGATTAGTGCAGGCAGAATATAATGTTTCCAATGTGGTAGCATCTTCTTTTTGTAGATCGCATATAATGCTTGGAATTGTGCCAAATAGGTTGGATTACATGAAACATTTAGCAATATAATAAAGTTATGAAGATGAAATGCCATGTAAAACAAGCAGGAAAATTAGGAGAAAAATTTACATCAAATGGGTCAGTAAAGCACTTTGAGATCCATAAAAGGCACTACTTGCATCAAATCCAATATGATTATGTTGATGACGGTTATTATGATGATGAGGATGATGGTGATGGTTGTTATAATGATAATTATATATTTTTTATTTATTAACCACTGTATTGACTGTTCTCAACCTATTTTTTAATTCAGGAATACATCTACACTGTACTTGTGAAGTTCTTGTGAATTGTGGACAGGGAGTTTTATTTACAAATGTGTTTGTGTGATATGTATTCTGTTTTTGGTGAGCTGCACCTATTTCCTCTAAAGCGTGCAACGATGCTGTAGTACAGCAGATTCACTATATATACCGTCGCACAATACAATTTTAGTCCTTTGGGTTTTGCGTTTTTTTTTAAGAAGCAAGCAGAATTATTTTTGATATGAATCGATTTCACTGTCAAGCCATAGTAAAGATAAAAGCCAAAGTGGAACTGAGTTCAACAGACAGGTCTCTGGCAGAACGTGCTTACTCAGTACTCCTCTAATAGAAATGTCCATAGGCCCAGAGACACAAGTGTCCTATTTTAAAAATCAGTTTTTAAGAACTTGAGTTTTTTTTTTATTGTAAAAATCTCTCTGCTGAATGCCTGCTCATCTTTTTTCTCGGTGGTGATGGCTCATGAATGCTGTAACATGCTGCAGTTGGTTTTTTAAAGCGTTGCAAAATTCTGTGATTTCTTTCACGTTATTTTCACGCTTACGTAAATAGATTGCGGTTAGATTAGCTGGGCGAACGCAGCAGATTAAAAAATTATGTTCTTAAAATACAAGGGAGGACATATAATCTGCATCTGCTCCGCTCTTATACATTACTGAACTTTTAGCATGTGTATGTATGGTGTTATCCAGAATGCACCTGCATTACATTTATCACTGTGTGTTATGGCTTCATGGCCAGCGAATGGATTTCTACACAGTCTGTAGAGATGTGATTCTGTGATTCCAGCTGCACCTGCCTTTTCTGTATCGCCAACTGGAAGTGGCTTGTGGATTGATTCATTCCAATGAAGTGTTATTCAAGGTTTTAACGCTTGAGATGTTTACTATGAGAACATTTTATGCTTTTAGACAGTGACACAGTTATGGAGAAAAAATCTGATAATCCACCTCCGTATTGCAGTGTATCACACCATGATATTTACAGGTGTGTAGTTGTCAAATCATTGTCATAGAGTTGACAGGATGCCCAGGGGCTGTGCTCTGACAGGATATGGCGGATATTTACACTTGGCGTTGTCTGACATATGCACATTGAATTGGAAGCCGCCAGTTGTAGGACAAACTGCAAAATCTGCCAAAATAAATACCTATAAATGTATATGTGATACCAGCTGATGACCTTATATTTATTGGGTTGCATGTATTTATAATTTAAATTAATTACAAATTTCATAGAAGAGTTGGTCTTCAGAAAATGTATCAAGCGCATCCAATGTCTATGGCACTATCTATGACACTATCTACGTGTTTTGTTTAATTGCCTGTCCCAGGCTTTATATTTTCAAACTAACCTCACGTGGTGCCTTCTCCAGTGATATAAAGGTGTGCCAATATTATTATTTTTTTTAGCCTTGACATAAATATAAAAAACAAGCTCATTTGAAACTTTTACCTCAGAGTTCTTCTCTAACTTTCCTAAAGTGTACATTCTACATTCTAAAATTACATCCTCTGTTTATAAGTACTTACAGTTTTCAGTTTGTGCTCAACTTTACAAAATGCTCTAGGAAGAAAGGTTGACAAGAACATAAACCGTATGTTTCTATGAAAAGAAATAGTTTGTAATTTAAGAAAGAATCAAAGAAAGAGAACTAGCACACGAAAAGTCTCATGAAGTACATGCAAGTTTTTGTATTAATGTAAGTTCCACATGAATGGACAGAATACTCATTTTTGTGTGACCGTAGGGGATGCAATTTGAAATGCCAACAGATCTGTTACAACAGCAGCCTTGACAAATTCAGATCACAGAAATTTCAAACCTCTCATTGATGAGGAGCCACACTCCTGTTTTAGGTATCTGCCATTTTTTGTGTCACTGAAGAGAACATCAGCAGTCTCATTGCTGTATGTGTGATGATCAACACCCTCTACCTGTCTTCACATCTCAGAGTGCAAAGCTTCGTTGATGAGTTTGTGTGAATTATCTGGGACGCAAAGCTTAGGTAACTCATTCATCACAGTAGTATGAAACATTACTGGGTCACACTTTAAACAAAGTCTCTCATCTAAAGGCTTTATATAGCATATATAAAACCTTAATAATCGTGACATAATGGCTTCATAAATCATACATAAGCAAATGTCATGCTTCATAAAGGGTGACATAACACCTTCTTATGCAACATGTTATGCCAAATGCGTCACAGTTAGCCTAGCATCCTACATAAGCATGTTTTATGTCACCCTGTATAATTTTTAGCCATTAGCCAGGTGACATTGTTGGTTATGTCACATTTGGCATAACATGTTGCATAAGAAGGTGTTATGTGTCACCCTTTATGAAGCATGACATTTGCTTATGTATGATTTATAAAGCCATTATGTCACATTTATGAAGGCTTTATATATGCTACATGGTGGATCAGAACTAAAAGTTTCATACTGTGTCCTGCTGACCACACTTTGTTTTAAAATGTGGTCTCTTATGGACAGATAGAGGGTCTGCTGGAATATTATCCTGTTATGCTCAGCCAACTTATTCTTAGAACATATTCTGAATATATTGATGCAAACTGTTATATTCTGAAAAACCTGACTATTCCATTACTCTCGATGCTTAATGCATCATTAAGGAGAATAGCTCCATGACGTTAGTGGTCACTTGCCTCAGTGTTAAAGCCGGTCAGTGCTGAGAGGCTAGAGAGATGGTGGGCACACCCTTCAACATACATAAAAGCATACATTCAGTGAGCACCATAATTTATTGGACAGTGACACATTTTTTGTTATTTTGGTTCTGTACTCTAGCACTTTCAGTTTGAAAGGATACAATGACAATGATGTTGGAGTGCAGACTGTCAGCTTTAATTTGAGGGTATTATCATCCATATCGGATGAACCGTTTAGAAATGATGGAACCTTTTGTACATAGTTCCCCCCATTTTCAGGCATCAAAAAATATTGACAGTTTAGCTTAATATATATTTTTATATTTGGTCACATATCCTTTGTATGCCATATCTTTCTGATGTCTGTGACCCAACAATATCAAAAGACTCTTGATATCTTATTTTCTGGTACTCTTACAAGCGATACTATAACCTCTCTGCATTTGAATGGATCTCTATGGGAATTGGGGGGTGGGACTAGATTTAGCTGTAAATTACACTGGAACAGTATGGAACACATGGTTGGCTAAATGGCTCTAAGTCATAAATGGTCTGATGTATCAAACAAGCCTTAAACCATCACTCTGTTCCCAGATATGCAGTAGATATAGATGGATAACTTGAAGGGTTTCTTCTCCAGACTTATTTTTCCATAGAGTTCAATAGGAAAATTTGTAAGGAGAAACAAACTTTCAAACTCAAATTGCTAGACAACAGAACCAAACTAACAAAAGATATGTCACTGTCCAATTAATTATGGTGCTCACTGTAAAATAATGTATTGCTGTTTATTATGTCCGGGTGACCAACTAATGCCATTTGCATTTTTGGGCATTTAAAAAACATCAAAAATAAAAAAGTAAGAAATCCAGGTTGGCCTACAGTAGAGTGCGGATCGGGCCGCATATTTCTGTCCGAACCCGACCGAGCCCGAGATAGTAGTAACCGAGCCCGACCCGAACCGACGACAGGAATTTTTTTTTTTTCCGAACCCCCCCGAGCCCGACGCAGTTAATGTAAGTAAGAAGAGCGCTGACTGTGTGTTTTGTGTCCTCCCTAGTTGTTTTGTTATGGTTACAGCTTCTCTGTTTTCTGGTGTGGTGTCACTGGCACCGTCAAAAGGCAAAAAATTTGTTTTATTTGGACAGACACACACACAACACACACATTCATTTTTATTTTTTTTATTTTTTTATTTTTTTATTTTCACCAAAACACAAGAAGCCAGCCAAAGAAGTAAAAACACCACCAGTAAAGTAAGTACAGTCTACCTTGACATACAAGTTTAATTCGTTCCGTGACTCGGAGCTCGTACTCGGTTTTCGGTTTACTCAAAAATCAATTTCCCCATTTAATTTAATTTTTAAAATAATACCCCCGTTCCCAAAAAAAAAAAAAAAAAAAAAAATTTTTTTTATAAAAAAAAAAAATGAAAAAAAATATAAAAAATATAAATAATAATAAATACAAACATAATAAGATAAAAAAAAAAATAAAATAAAATAAAAAAAACTAAAACTAATTGCTATAATTTTTATTCTTACTTACACTTAATCTTTTTCAATTCTCTTTTTCATTTTTTTTTTTTTTTTTTTTTTTTTTTTTTTTTTTTTTTTTCTCTGATTTGCTCTGCTGATCTGCGAGCGTTTCGATAAAAAACCTGTTTCCTTTGGTTTTTTCTTTCTTCTTTTCCAGAATTTTTTGCATTCCCGATGCAATTCTTTCCGCAATTGCTTGCTCGCTTCGTCTCTCTGCTCTCGTCTCGTAAAGCAGGCGAAGGCGAAAGAAGCCCCGAGCCCCGACCCGAGAGCCCGAACATCATTTTTAAAGTTTAGTCCGAACCCGGCCCCGTCGTCGGGTCCCGTCGGGGTCGTCGGGTCCCCCGGGTAGCCTACAGTAGTAAGAGCGAATAACAGTCTTGTGCAATTATTATTATTTTAACACCTGAAGGGTCACCCATTCTGCTGTGGAGCCCATTGTTTCTGTTTCCCTGGGTACTGAGCACCGCAATGTGCTGCAGGCCTCATTTATATGAATCATCCCTCTTGTGTCATTGTAGCATACCTCTGGTGCAGAACCCATGTGCGAACAGCTGGCTGTTTAATACGATCCGTTCCTGTGTTCCAAGTGTCTTTGTATGAAATCTTCTGTCTCTAAATCTAAGCCATAAGGTGTACTCACATGGTGCTTCATTCAAGCGCCATATGAATACCATGTTACATGCACTGAGAACCATTGTTTTTCAGTGGAGCCCTGGCACTGGCATACTTTGTATTGTTTGCTTTGAAGCTTTTGGTTAGTGTCTAGAAAATTGAGTCAAGTCTTCTGTGAGCCCACCTTCAAAGCTCCATGGCATTTAGCCATTCTAAAAACAAAATGGAGGGGACTACCCCTCAGAAAATCCACAGAAAATGTATATTAACTTTAGCTAGAAAATTTTGTGGTGAATAAAAAAGGTAGCTGGCCTAATTCGATAGCAAGTAAGTTAGCTAGATAAATAACATATTTAATAGCAACTTTGCAAGCAATAGTCTTTTAATGAAATGAAGACATACATGACTTGTTATGTTTAATGGTAGTTTAGCTTATAGCTAATCTTAGTTACACGACGTGAACATTAGTTCTGGCCAGCTCAGTAGTTTCATATCAGGTAGTTTAGTGTTAGCATCATTCTGTAGCAGTCAGATGTTTTGTGCAAACTACAGTAAATGGTACCTATGCTGTTTTAAATCTCCCTGGATCTCTTCACTGGAGAACAGGCAGATATCAGCTGCTTAAAGAAATATTCTGCAGGCTGTGAGGTGGCAGCATCAACTAGGCCACATACACCAATAGCCACTGTAGAGCTCAAACCAGGCTATCTCATTATATCCCTTTTTCGATATAACAAACCGGCCTGTTTTAACTCTAATGAAATGGGGATAATGAGCCAATCTGGTTCCAGCTCTGCAGAGGAAAAGAGAAATAACGGCATGTCTGGTATACTGTACCTCCGACTGTACATAGCCCCTCTATTCATGACATGACACTAAATTCACATACAGCAAGGGGTGTGAGGAAGATCTACTTGAATTATACTGTTCATCTTTTAACTGATCCAGTGGTATATTGCTGGGTTTGTTTGAAGCGCTCTTATCTTTATAAATGAAAGAAAAGGTGTCTTTTTTATTTTGTGGCTGTGTGCTGTACCTATCATTTGCTTGCATTGCCTCAACAGACATCACTGCCTCATCTCTCTTGTGCCATTACATAATTGCCCTATTTGTATCATTATGTCATTGTGATTTTTTATGGGCACAGCATAAAGAACCTGCATGTGTTTGTGCAGCGTGCAGCTCTCCACCAGGGGATTGCGAGAAGGATATTTAAAATATTGAAGCTAGAAGGCACGTAACCTTCTATAAATAGATACAAACATTGTGCACATGTACGTATGTGCTGGCGACATTATTGAGAGACTGGAGCTCTTATATATGAGGGCAGTATTGAGAGAAATTCTGTTGCTTCACTGGTTGCCACCCCTATAGTGTCCTACATGTATAAGATAAGATATCCTATGCTAATCTTCTGAACAAATTTACAAATTTTTTAAATAATGTCCTGGGTGCTGGCACAGAGGTTACCACAAAGAGTATATGAAAACTGAATTACATTTAATCACCAGTAACTTTAATAAGAAGAAATACGATGCAGTCATGCTATGTCGGCTCCAATATTTGGTCTCTACACAGTTGAAGCATGTCAATATAATTGTAATAGCTACTTGCATCTGAAAGCTCTCCGAGTTGGTCACTTCTCCAAAGTGAACAACAGCAAGTATGGCACCACCTTTCTTATGTTAACCGTACAATCTATTTTCTAACAGCTGTGAGAACGATACATTTTCTAAGACGTCCTATGGCTAACCCATTTTGTAGACAAAGGAGAAGTGGCTCCCTATTGGGCAGATAAGCAGCTGGAACCTCTCTTCTTCCAGGGAGAGTGAAAATGTGCTGATTCTCTGTTCTGTGAAGCGAGGGATCCGCAGCCCGAACCCCTTCTCTGGGGTTGGCCTGATTTAAATACTGCGGAGATACATTTCCATATCTTTGTCTTCGTATCGATCACTGGAGTACACAGCAATGATGCGAAATCATCGCTCACCGGAGGGTCACGGCGAGGTTTCCCTCTGGATTGAGTGCCGGGCCACGGAAATGGAGACAGCCTTTTAACACCAGAGATAAAGCTCCAAAAGGCTTATTTCACCCTTATTGATCATGAGGCTGTCTATAAGGGCTCTGCGAGATTGTGGCTGGCCGAAGGTCATGGTATGGTCTCTCCTCAGACACTGAACCGCACGCTGAAATGGAGAGGGCCTTTTAATGGAAACCTAATGAATCTTAACAAGCCCTGAATTTTATTGGGTTCCAATCTGACTTGAGCAGCGTTTTGTGAAAAAATTTGGCGCACATAAAAAATTCATAATGGTCACCATGGAAATGTAATACACATCTCTAATAATCTATAATGATAATAAATCTAAATTTCCATGTCTAATACCCTTGCTCAGTACCTACCCTGCCAATATTGTCCCATCTTTTTAATTAGTGATGTGATTTTAAACATAAAGAATTTTGGAATATTGCTTTTCTTACTCGATGGTCTTAAGTAGAATACCGCAGAAACATGATACTGGTTTGTGAATAGTAATATATTAATAAAACTTCTGGCATTCTACAATCTTGTGTAAATTTATGGTGAGACATAGTTGTGATATGAAATTGAAAATACATTTTATAGCAATCTTGCATTTGTGTATTGATAGTAAAATAAAATATTTACATTTCTACATTTCAATCCCCCATCATAATTTTTGACCTCTGCAAATATAGTAGATTGTACTTAGCGTTTAGTTGGTCATGTGACGTTCTGTACAGATTATTTAATAGCAGGATTAGTCATTACAGATCGAAATTCAGATTGAAAGCTAAAGATCATATTCTGGTACACCAACAACTTTTTAATGTATAATTTTGTATATTTGAATGGAGAACTAGCTGCTGTGGTTTAAATTATTTTACTTAGCTGTGCACCTAGAGACCGAGCAGGTATTAGGTATGTAGTGATCACACAGGATACAGCCAAACTCCGTGATATATTCTTTAAAATAAAATTGGTTACATACAAGAGATATTAAAAAACAGATTTACATGCATGAAAAGATTCAAAAGAAGCCTGAACACAAAAAGCCAGACAGGACGGACAGCGCGCACGTGAGTGTCCGTGTGTATGAGGTGGCAGCTTAAAACGACCGTCCAATACTTGTCAGGATCATGTGCCTGAGGTTATTCCTCCTCTGCCCCTTACAAGGGAGTGTTTAATTTTCACTTCCAAGATTGCTTCACAGCGCAGGCAGTGGTGCAAGTGCAGCAATAAATCTGAGACCCGCTGCCTCTCTCCTTCAAGCCTCTCAGCAACAGCAATAAAGCTCAATAAAAAAAGACAGTGATTCATATTACGCCAGCTGCTCTAATAAGATAACTGTTTCTTGTCCAATAAATAATGAAATGAAAACAATGGCTTGCCCGCAGAATTACCTGGTCAAGCATGATGGCCATTTGGGCAAACTTTCTAAAGGGGATGTTAACCGCCGGTCGTTGGTCTTTGACTCCGCCGCTCCGCTCATTGACTCTGAATCGCTTGAGTTGAACAGCAGCGATATTGTATGGCGGTAGTCACCCTGTCTTTTCCTGTCTTGTAGTGCTCTCTTCAGAGTAGCATGATGAGCACATTGAGCATATGATCGGTGGTTTTTAATTTGCGTTTTATCACCCTTGGCCAGAAAAGACTTCACGACCGAATCGTTACAAGATTTTTACATCGCCATCTTGTGAGTTGCGGTCACCAGCCTAGAAGATCAAATGACTGTTAAAAAATCAATGATCCATCTGTCACCCTGACCGAAGGGAACATTGTGATGGAACAGTTAGGAATAAATGATGAGAAATATTCAATTGCCCTGTTTTAAAACAAGGCAGGTATGTTAATTAGATAAATCAGAATTAAATATCATCATAAAAATAAGAGTCTGAACCATACATATCCCAGTTATTTTTTATCATTACCTCATGTTGAACAGTACGTACCATTAAATGCAGTGCCTAGTTGCCCTGCCCACATATACATAGCCTTTGGGTAATAAGTCATTCGGTGAACTTTTTACTATGGTTTCGATGTTTAGATTGGCACTAATACACACTTAAACATCCAGTGCCACACAGGGGGGAGGGGAGGGGGGGGGGGGGGGGGGGGTTTTTTTGTGTGTGTGACACCTGGATTTTAAAAAAAAAGGTTTCTTTAAAGCCAGTTTTTTTTTTTCCAAAAATTTTCTCACCAAGGCATATGGAGGAAATGCTGTCATAAAATGTCTTGTTGTGCATTTTCGTACGTGACTACGTCTTGAGCTCATGAATCTGAAAATGATACTGTCATGCCCTAGGTTGGTCTGCTTTTGGAGTAACTACTGCTTTTAGTGTATTCTTTGCAATAATTTATCAACCAGTGGTTGCCGTTAAAGTGATACTTCAAATGAACTTTCACGTGACGTCCCCCTTCAGTCATTTGACGCTGAAGTACTCAGTCACAATCCAAAATGAATACAATTGTAACTGGTAGAGGCCATCATAAGGTTGAGGCCAATGATCAGTGTAAAAATGACATTTCAACCCTTGCTATTGTAAGCTCAGGATTGACAGATTTACCAATGTATGGGCGTTCATTTGACAATGACTCGATTTACCTGGCATGTGTAGAATCGCTTGCATTCACTTCTGGATTTTTGAGGGGAATGTTAAAGTTACATTTTTGGGCTGATCCATTACTTTAACAGTTCAGATGAGAGCTGCGAGTTAGAAGCTCCCAAAACACTCAAAGGGCACAGTAAAATGTTATGTGTTAAATTAACTCTGATAGAATACATTCAATCCCTCTTGGACTCTAATACACTCTGTTAGAGTTAAATGAACACTAAAATGTTTACTGTGTAACTACTGTGGCTTGTTTGAGCCCCCAGGCATTTAATTCCGAACTGGTATGATCAAAGGTAATAAACAATAAAAACATTATTCTACCCGTGTCTTTTCAATATATAATCTTACAGCATAAAATATACTATCATTCTTGCATTTGAGAATGTGCAGAAAATCCTGATGTGCTGAAAAGCATTTTATATGATCTGAAATATCTATAAGTTGGAATACTATCAATGTTTTACTACAGGTGGAAATATCATAGTCCATTGCAGGCAAGGCAATAGTATTAATAAGCAATTTATTAATTCAGCAACTTGTGCTTAGTTACTGGCCATTCATGGACAATTTAAAGCAATAAATTAACATGCAAGGCCAAAACATCCAATATCCAGTTTTTGCAGGAGCAAAAACAACTTGCATTTTGTACATAATTATAGAATATGAATATGTGCATTTCATTATCTGGTCATTAATGTCTGTCTAAAATCGTTTTATTGAATTTATTCATTCAAATCGAGATGATTTAAACTCCTTCTAAAAAGGAGCAGCCGTCATTGCTTGTCTGTGCCTAACACAGCCCTGAGAACAGCTCCTCATAACCATAGGGTATTATGTAATTACCAACCTGGCTAATTTGTTTCCACATCAAAGGCTGGCAGTTCCTGACGTCAGCAGCACAGAGCCATCATTTCCCATGTGTGGTGGGCTACCCTTCCTGCATCTCA
Organism: Ilyophis sp. 1 JC-2022; assembly: GCA_022702515.1. NCBI lineage: Eukaryota > Metazoa > Chordata > Actinopteri > Anguilliformes > Synaphobranchidae > Ilyophis > Ilyophis sp. 1 JC-2022. Next base: position 25,978,273 of record CM040397.1, read on the forward strand.
GATGCTTATAGGAATCTGCTGCTGACTTTTAGGGGAAGACTGTTGTCACTGCTTCTCACCCGGTTTCCTTGCCAAGAGGTGTCAGTCTCCTTGGTAACCAATCCAAAACCACAACCAGTATGTTGTTTTTACTCAAAAGCCATAAAGAGAGTGGGCGAGGAAGTGTGTGTGCGGTTTATGACCAGATGGTTGCAGACTAATTTCTTTGCTGAAAGGTAAATTCTGCCATTGCACCTTTAAGATATTTATTGAACGTGAATTGATTCAACCAGCATTTGACTAGGTAACAAATGATACATACAATGTAAAGTAAGCAAGTCTGTAAAGCAAATGATTAAAGTAAGTCACGTTACGTTTTAATCACTTAGCAGGCATTCTTATCCAATGTGATGTACAGAAGTGGAGAACATCCGTGTACATCTCATGAATATAACTGCAACATCACCAAGAAGGCACACTATCAATTAGTGTGTTGTTAACTAAATGACAGTCATCTTTATAGATATTTTACAGTGAGCACCATAATTTATTGGACAGTGTCACATTTTTTGTTATTTTGGTTCTGTACTCTAGCACTTTGTGATTGAAAGGTTACACTGACAATGAGGATGAAGTGCAGACTGTCAGCTTTAATTTCAGGGTATTTTCATCCATATCGGATGAACCGTTTAGAAATTATAGAATCTTTTGTACATAGTCCCCCCATTTTCAAGCATCAAAAATATTGGACAGTTTAACATAATGTAGAATAAAGTAATCATTTTTAATATGCGGTCACATATTCTTTGCATGCCACGACTTCCTGATGTCTGTGCCCCAACATCAAAAGACTCTTGATATCTTATTTTCTGGTACTCTTACAAGCGAAACTATAACGTATCTGCATTTGAATGGATCTCTATGGGAAATGGGGGATGGGACTAGGTTTAGCTATACATTATGCTGGAACAGTCTGGAATACATGGTTCGCGAAATGGCTGTAAGTTATCAAGGGTCTGAAGTATGAAACGAGCCTCAAACCAACACTCTGCTGCCAGATATGCAGTAGATATGGATGGATCACTTTAAGTGTGGTTTCTCCTGACAAATTTTCTATTGAACTCTATGGAAAAAGAAGTCAGAAGAAACCCTTAAAGTGATCCATCCATATCTATTGCATATCCGGCAGCAGAGTGATGGTTTAAGGCTTGTTTGATACGCCAGACTCTTGATGACTTAGAGCCATTTAGCCAACCATGTGTTCCATACTGTTCCAGTATAATTTACAGCTAAATCTAGTCCCACTCCCCAATTCCCATAGAAATCCATTCAAATGCAGAGCGGTTATAGTATCAGAAAATAAGATATCAAGATATTGTTTGGTCACAGACATCAGGAAGTCATGGCATGCAAAGGATATGCGACCATATATTTAAAAATATATATATTTTATTCTACACTATGTTAAACTTCAATATTTTTGACGCCCGAAAATGGGGGGGACTATGTACAAAAGGTTATATAATTTCTAAACGGTTCATCCGATATGAATGAAAGTACCAAATTAAAGCTGACAGTCTGCACTTCAACCTCCTTGTCATTGTATTTTTTCAAACTCAAAGTGCTAGAGTACAGAACCAAAATAACACAAAATGTGTCACACTCCAATTAATTATGGTGCTCTCTTTATCGATGTACACCAAATACAAAAAAACATTCACTGCATAGTATTTGATTATAATATAAATTGTAAAGTAATCGTAAGACATCTTTTGTCGTTATGTATTTTTTCCCAAATCAAACAGAGGATGCTTTAAAATAAATTGCAATAAAATAAATGTTATGTCCAGTGTCCAGTAAATTCAGGGAGCGAATAAGTGAGCAATTCAGACAGGATTGCATTGGCGAGGGGCTGCGCTTGTTATTTTTAGGCTGTTGTAGATGGCCTAAGAGGCCCCAGGGCAGGAAGCAGGAAGTTGGCGTGGAACAGTAGAAGACAGAACTGGAACAAAAGAAAGGGAGAAAAAGACTGCTATGTGGGGAGGAAATGGGTGGAGTAAATGGGTGGAGTAATCTTCCCCTGCCACCCCTATACCATTACCAAATCCGGGGTGAAACACTACTAACTCTCTTGTACAGAGTCAAATGCTCATAATGTTTTCATACAGTCTCATGTGTCTAGATAACTTGAAGGTAGTCAGGTTCCCAAGCAGTCGAGGCCCCAACCTGGATTCAATCAACTTTTGTTGTTCATTTTAATTTTCATATAAATGCTATGAAGTGCATTCATTTACATATAAAGTGCAAATTTTTCCCATCACAAGTACAATTTGGCAAGTTCAGTAATACTCAAAATGAATTTGCCAAACAGTGTTAGTTAAGAATAAACAGAAACAAAAATGTGCATTTATTTGTTAATAATAATAATAAATATTTAATGTTAAGGACACATGCTGAGTGTGGTTGCCCAGTGCAAACGTGCAGATTTGTGTCTATCATGTTGTGTAGTTGCAAGGGTTTTTGAGGACTCTGTGACCACTTTTTTCATCAATTATAAATTGCTAAAAGAAATAGGCAAGTATTTACATGCAACAATGACGCCTTTCTTTCTTTCAACAATCCCTCTGTTGTGATACGCTTGAAGCCACCTACACATTGAAGGCCTGGAGTTTTGGATGAACCGATTTTTCTACCACATTAAATATGTCACAACCATCTATATTGATCTATATTGTCTGTGGTTTGGTTTGTTTTGTTTTTATAAAACCATCCCTGTGCAGTCATATCCATGAATTACGTTTTCCAATCCCAAACTGTCACAACCTTTCAACAAAGTCTTTTTTTGAGATAGTTGGGAATGGATTCAATCAAATTGCAGCCTTGAACTGTCTGAACAGCAGCCATTCAATTTTGTCATTATAATGAAAGAAACGACTAAAATTCTAAGCGCACCTGATGCATTTACGATTAAAATTGATTTCACTGAAGAATTTTAATATGGGTTTAAGATATGCTCATTTAAGTGAGCTTGAGGTAACTCACTGCTTGTCATGGTGTTGTAACTTGTCTCAGTGATTCGCTCTAGGGTTTAATTCTATGCAACTCTGAACGCTAACAAGGCTTCCATCTCAGCTTATGATAATGACATAGAAAACACCAAATTACTTGTTTAACGCATTTAGTTTGTTTATACAATGAAGAATGGTTAAACATGAATTCCACAAAGCTGTTCTCGCAGCAGACAGATCACAGGCAATGAACCTCTGCTAGCGAAGTTCAAGAAGCATCATAATTTCATATTTTACGTGCATTGACTGCATTCTAACATTGATTAATAACATACATAGCGTTTTACCCTAATGATGACACTACATGTGATGTAGACAGATTAGACAGACAGATGCTGTTTCTCTGAGATCTGTTGGGCTGAACCAGCCCCACCAAATATGTCTTGATTGTCAGTGGCCCTCTCTTTTTTTAAAGAAAATGGTTGTTATTTGAACTCTCTAAAAAAAAAAAAAAGACTTGAAAAGATTATGTTCAAAGGTTGAGACAGTTGGAAATGGCATGGTCATGCATTGATATGATATGACTGCATTGGAATGGTTTTAAGAAACAAATTAGATAAAACAAGTGGAAATGCAAATAACAGAGATCAGAAATAATATCGAGGCATTAAAATAATGAGTGGGAGTTTGGATAAATCCTGGGTTATGAGGTCAGTTTATACCCTCCTGTATGTTCTCTGCCCGTTTTATCTCCCCATGTGTGAAACACACCTGAATCTCGGCCAGGCATCTGAGGAACAGTGTCTACAGCAACCTGTTTGCATCACAGGCTTCAGTTTCAGCAGATATGGAATTCCCCATGTACAAGCATCCTCCCATAGGAAACCATTGTTTCTACCCTGCAATATAACCCCCAACCCCAAATCTTCCATTCCTGAGCTTATCTAATGAGTACAAATGCATTATTTAAAACTGCTTTCTACCACCAGCAAAAAAGTAAAGGAAAGTGGAAACTTGCTAACACACACACACACACACACACACACCTAACACAGTAAGTAAGAAATACGTAAAATGTAAATTCATGTAACAATACCAAAAGCAACGGATTCTGTGAGAGATAAGTGACTTATCTTTGATGGTCATGATCAAAAGAGGCAAAGCATTCCTTGGAGAAAGCCTTGTTTATGTGGTTTTCTTGTTCTCCAAAGAAATGTTCCAGTTACCTATTGTAAAAGAAAAGGCTAATGAATTGGTGAAAAGTGTATAATAATAGATTAAATAAAATTTGCCATAAAGGCCACATACTGTATGTGTTTGTTGGCGATAAATGTTATGAAGACTATTATATTTATGTTTTATTAGGATATAATGCACTGCAGGTTTATGCACTCATTTTATCACCAACCCTGCTTATTGCCAACTTGGTTTTTAACTGGTGGCCCTTGCCCTTGGTTTATAACTGGTGGTATAATGTGTGAGCACTGTGTTTTATGGTGTAAATGAATATGCAATTCTAAATGGCAGACTGTATATTTGTATATATCCATGGCAAAGAGTATATATGCATGAAAAAGTGCCTCATCGCACCTCTTCAATATTTCGTATACATAAATATTTCAAAATCGAGTGCTATTGAGTTTAACATAACTAGTTCCGGAAAATCATATCCATTAAGTTTGCTTTAATAACGTCTATGGAAGGAGACATTTGCTTTGACACCTAGTGAACTGTGCCCAGAAACATTTTTGACAGAAATCATAGTGTAGTTAAAATAATATCAGTGTATATCAGATGTTTTATGGTTTCCCCTGCTTGGTTAACTAGCTAGGTGCATTGTATTAGAACGACTGTGAAGCAAATGAGTCAATGAAGCTAAGGTAAATGCTTTTGGGACCTGTATTCCTGGAATCGGTTCAGGCCTCATAGACCAGAGGCAACACTCAAGAGAAGTATCCTGGATTAAAGTACCAGCAAAGGCTAATAATCCTAAGGATTACAACAGCAATCAGCCATTTCTGATTATTGCCCAAAAATTATTATTTTTGTAGATAGCTATTGGGGGAGGAATCATACATGTGAGAAGATGTAATCTTGTTGCTCCATTACATGAAATCTGCGGCATTGGATCGGTGCATGCAGCTACAAAGCAAGGCCTCCTTCTGCTCAATTCACGAGCCATATGCTCGTTCCTTGTGGGTGCGCACCATTGTACATGCGTGCCAGTGTATAATCTTGTGCATTGTCCTGTGAGCTTTTAAACAAGGTCTGTAGAAAATAATATTAGAGCCTGAATATGTTGACTAAAATAGTATTATCACACCACTGTAACATAGTATTTTACAACAGGCTTTGAGGGCAATCTTGCATTTCCCATTATGCTTGTTAGATTTGCAATACCTCCATAAACCACTGGGGCTTGTGAACTTTCCAGCTTTTTCCCTGGGCCCCAGACAACCAAGCTGCAAATTGAGAAACTGTTATTTAAACTGTTTCTGCTTTAATCTTTAATCTTTTCTGAATTCACAATTTAATTAAATAGTACAGTTACTCTTTGTTATATTGCTCAAGGTAACCACTGTACCTGTCCTTGGGGGAAATTGCATCATATTGACATTCCCAATCATTACTTAGAGAAACCAAACATGGGCGTGACATCAACAGTTTGTTGTTGTTCAGTAACGTTCAAGGACATCATACATGAAATCAGTGGCACGTACCTCTATAATTATAAAATGCATTTGTGAGCTTCTGTGCAGTTACAGAGCCTCACTCTATACCAATAATTAGCTTCACACCCTGTCAACAGAAACGGTCACTCATTGTCCTGATCTGCAGTTCCTGCAATAACTCTGTAGACTTGAATTCACGGTTATTGGAATTTGTTATTTTTCAAAGCTTTATTGATACTCTGTCATTGACCTACTGAAAACAGATACAGTTTACATGGACAAAACAGGATGGACTCATGCTTTAATTTCCTGTTACTGAACATGGCATGGAGATAATAAAAAAGGTAAATTTATTATAAGAAAGAAAAAAAAACAGTCAGTCAATAAGTCTGAGATTCTTCACTCTGCGATTTTTTCAAGAAGCCCTTCCTCTTATCCATCAAGAAAACCTACATTTGTAGTTGGATTGTAATGGAAAATTGACAGCCATTAGACAACATCTGACTTTTCCGTATCGGAGTGTTGCTTTCTTTCAATTCATTTTTACACACTTGATTATCCTCAGAAGTAACAGAACAGTTGTGTTGAAGTACAGTGGGAGAAAAATAGGCTCTTGGCCTCACAGCTGTATCGATGCATAATCCTGATGAGTCAGGATTCAGTGGGAAAATAGCTGCACGGTTTTGGAGGACCAGAACCTTGAACTCATTTTTAGAATCTGTAAGCTTAGTTCCACCATATAAGCTAACAGATCCTTATGTCATTACTGTTTACATTTACATTCAAATATTTGTTAAGCGATTTTTATTTAGCTATTCCTTCGACAACCTGTAGCAAAGACTATACTGCCTTGAAGTACCTGTGGAGAGATTCAAGACCCTAAAATCCACAGACTGTCTGCAAATGCTAGATGAAAAAAAGGTGTTGAAAAAGAGGCATTTTAGCAATGCAAACATATGTGGTGCACATGGTACAACTAGGAAGGGTGTATTATGGGTTTATTATTTGATGATGTGGAGGAGTGATCATGCACTGACCAATCAGAATATGTCAAAATTGTGTCCTTAGAGTGGTATTCATGTGCGAGTCTGTGTAGTAGATACCTCTGTCCATGTATTTATGTAAATTAATTTGGAAATCATGCAGGAAAAGGTTGATATAGGAATAATCTTATGGTACCTTCAGTTATAAAATGAGTCTCTCTGTTTTCTCTACAAAACAAATAACTCTGGATACAGTATGTAGCTTATGAAAATAACAATAATATTATTGGAGTTGTGTAATATTATAATTGTAATACATCACATGAATCAGAAACATATACATAATCCTTTGGAATCTGTGGTATTATGTTAATGATGATTATGCACCCAATACATTAAAGCTTAGTGATGCTATGCAGTTCCTGGGGGAAACAGGTGTGATTTATTCATCCAGAATGAAAATAGCTGAGTGTTTCTCGATGCCTTTCAATTTTGAGATTTAATCAATAAAACATTTTTTTTGGGTTTTTCAAACCTCAAAGTTTTTGAATAATTTTTACAGGATTCACATAGAAAGTAATATATCAATCAGAAACGAGTTGTCCTGTTTAATACACACCGCTTTGCACTGCTCAGCTGTGGATGAACTGCATTAAGAATAACTCTGCATTGTAGTCAACACAGGCAGATTGCTAATTAGCAATTAGGGGCTTTGTGCCTGAAGGAATATTGGCAGTAGTTTTGCTTTGGCCTGAGGCTGGGAGTGTTATTATTATTTTCTAGAATGTTTTATGCACAAGTACAGTGCCGTCAAAAAGTTTCACCCTCCATTGATTTTTTCTTGTTATGCTGCGTTGCAAAGTCAAATTAAAAATCTATTTAAATGTGATTTTTAAAATATATCCTATATAACTCCCTGTGCATCCTCCTAATGCTTTTCATTTATAATAAAATATTTATTTAGATCTCTTCAGAATTATGTAAAAAAAATCCATTATTTTGAGACACTACCAAGATCAGGCCATCCTACCAAACTGAGAAACTGGACTAGAAGGGCAATTGTAAGAGAAATGGACAAGAGGTGAGCTACAACACTGCTGGTTGCAGAGGTCAGATTCTTTGCTTTTTCATACTTAGATATGTATACTAGCAGTAGAGCTGTGTAAGTGCACACTATTTGCATCTTTTCTTGATCTGTCCAAAATAAAATAATGAAATATACTGTATATACTGTATATATATATATATACTGTGAGCACCATAATTCATTGGACAGTGACACATTTTTTGTTATTTTGGTTCTGTACTTTAGCACTTTGAGTTTGAAAGGATACAATGACAATGAGGTTGAAGTGCTGTCTGTCAGCTTTAATTTGAGGGTATTTTCATCCATATCGGATTAACTGTTTAGAAATTATAGAACTTTTTGTACATAGCCCCCCATTTTCGGGCATCAAAAATATTGGGCAGTTTAACGCAATGTAGAATAAAGTAATCATTTTAAATATTTGGTTGCATATCCTTTGCATACCATGACTTCCTGATGTCTGTGACCCAACAATATCAAAAGATTCTTGATATCTTATTTTCTGGTACTCCTACAAGCAAAACTATAACCTTTCTGAATTTCAAGGGATCTCTATGGGAATTGGGGGGATAACTTGAAGGATTTCTTCTCCTGACTTATTTTTGCCATAGAGTTCAATAGTAAAATCTGTCAGGAGAAACAACCCTTAAAGTGATCCATCCATGTCTACTGCATATCTGGCAGCAGAGTGATGGTTTGAAGCTCGTTTGATACCTCAGACTCTTGATGACTTACAGCCATTTCGCCAACCATGTATTCCATACTGTTCCAGCATAATTTACAGCTAAATCTAGTCTCACCCCCCAAAGGATATGTGACCAAATATTAAAAAATGATTACTTTATTCTACATTATGTTAAACTGTGCAATATTTTTTGATGCCCGAAAATGGGGGGGGGAGACTATGTACAAAAGGTTCTATAATTTTTAAATGGTTCATCCGATATGGATGAAAATACCCTCAAGTTACAGCTAACAGTCTGCACTTCAAATTCATTGTCATTGTATCCTTTCAAACTAAAAGTGCCAGAGTACAGAACCAAAATTTAAAAAAATGTGTCACTGTCCAATTAATTATGGTGCTCACTGTGTGTGTATATATATATATAGTTTTAAGCACAGTCAAACCACAAATAGATGAATGCTGGCAAGTAGAACTGAGGAAGGAGTGCTGAGCTCATATGGGTTGTTTGTTTGGTAATACCAGCCAAAGTCTACGTCAGTCTACATCTGACCATAGTGTCCCCAGAGCTAACACATTTAGACACCCTTTGCTGTTACTTATATTCATGAATTCATTAGCATTTCCCGGTCTTCTTTGTAAATTTAGAATTTCAGATATGACCTTTTGCCATCTAAATGTCACGAAAGAGCTGAGCTGGTATCACAGTGAGGGGAAGCATGTTGAGCATAATTCAGAGCTTACATGAGTCCCCTGCTTAACACGGTAGAAAAGAGTAGTGCTTTTAGGAATTCAAGCACATTGTGCCTGTGATCATTGTGCCATGCATTAAATCTGTATATCCCCTGTGAAGTCTAAACTGATTGTACAGTTACATCATCAATTTAAGTCAAATTTAAGTCATGCTGTAAGGTGTACTTAATTGGATCTGGATTCATCTGATACTTGCGCAGTTAGTGCACAATTAGTCTTAAATATGAAACGTATGACTTGTTGGGTGTGTGTGTGTGTGTGTGTGTGGAGGGGGGGGAGGGGGGGAGGGGGGGGGGGGTTTGAAATCTGAGGGGTGTCTAGCAACAACACAGATGGCATGTATGGAAAGGGAACCCCCCACCAACCTAGTCCATTGACGTCAATGAGAATGACTTCATTAGAGGGAACAGACATGTTGGCAAATGCTCTGCACTTTCGGAAGAGCTCGCCATATGAACTTCATTATGCAAATGCACTCACTCCCTGTTTTTATATCACTCCCAGCTGTATAAAGCATAACATAATATACAAATTAAGCAACACCTAAATATATAAATAAATCATTTGTTGATTAATGGATGTAAAATTCAATAAATAACTGATTTTGAGGAGTATAATGGAATTGTGTATGTTCACGTTTTACTCAAAGTTAAGTATGAAGTATGCTGAACCTATTTTTATACAGTTTATGGGCTGATCCTTCTTCACCAAGCAGTAGCTGCAGATTCATACATTTTGAGGGGGAAATTTGTCTTTTCTTGCTCAACTAGTTACGTAAGAATAGTGTGAAAATTTAGCCTGTATGGGCAGTTAATGCAGTAGCACTTTCTGTCATGGTTTCACAGGTTTCCGCTTTCTCTTGTTGGAGGTGGTTTTGCAGCTTCAGTCAGACTTCCACGCCGGGTTTTTTCAGCTACCTAGCACTCATAGCCAACACCTATTCAGGTGTTTCCGCTGGCTACTTAAGCTCTGCGTCTTCCGGTCTCGCCGCTTCTGTGTTGTCATTGTACGCCACCATGAAGCCGGTATCGGTTGTTTGAGACTGAGGTGACCACTTTGCTCCACCGCTATGCTTTGGAGTAAATGCTTAGAGTTTCTTGTAGGATTTGTTTTCTCTTTTGCAATTTCTGTTTCCCGTTCTGGTTTTCCTTTCTGTTCTCTCTGAGACAGTTTCTTTCTTTACCATTTTCTCTACCTCTCTATTAAGCGCTCTCTCGTATTGAGAGCGAGAGGTTTTCTCTCCTTTTATTTCTATCACTCGAGTCTTCGAGTTTTTTCGCCAAATTGTCTGGGTCGCTATTATTTATATTCTGTTTTTCTTACCTCTGTTTAGTGCTCTCTCTATATTGAGAGTAGGGTATTTTTCTTCCTGTCTTGCTCTGCTCTCAGTCTCGAGCCCTCGCCCCACTTTCTCTTTTTTTTTTTTTATTTTTTTTTTTACTTTTTTTTTATTATTCTTTGTTTTTTTTTTCTTCTTTTTTGGATTTTTTCGTTGTCGTGGACTATTTTCTTTCGTGGACTTTAAGATTCCCCTCTATATGCGTGGTCTCCTTGCGTCTGCCTCCCATTATTACATTTCAGTCTACATGCTCAGATACATTCATTCACAAGGCCTACAATGGACAAACTTAAAGGCAGGTCCAAACACAGGGGGGGGGGGGATGGACCCTGGTGGTGTGACTCTGGATTGACATGTCTGGCTTACACTGTTCTGGCTGTTGTGCTGGGAGTCACCATCCCATCACCCCACCCCCCCCCCCCCCCCCCCCCCTCCCCCCACCCCCCCCACCCCCCCCCCCATCCCCAAAACCCCCAAACCCAAACCCCAAAAAACCCCCCCCCCCCATAAAATAATCCCCCCAATAAAAGAAATAAATTAAAAAGATTTGCTGAGAAGCTGATATATCTGGAATACTCATTGCTCATTGAATCAATATTGAATAGTTGACTGAACAGGTCAGCTCTTGATCACATTAGGCTATTGAATCATGAAGATGAATTATCTAATTCTTCTGGGTGTTTGTTTACCTCTTTTTGTGATTCTGTGTGATTTTTGTGGTTAATTGTCTAAAAAATAAGCTTAATCCATGGCCTCATTCCTCTTTTCTCTCCCAACACCTGATTTTATACACTGATCACTGTCAGTTGGCTCAGATCTGGTTTTCTGCATGGGAAAGAAAATGAATACTTTATTGTTTCCATCATGAAAAAAACCTTAGGCTTGTAGTTATGGACATGCAGGCTGGAAACAGAAAAAGATAACAAAAAAGACAAACAAAAACTGCCCTAAAACCAGCCTCCACTTTCTCCACTCCATGACAATGGCCTCCCACTTCACCACTGTGGTGCCTTAGTGGCAGAGAGATGGAACCTTCCAGGGAGAGAGAAAGAAAGAGAAAGAGTGTGACAGAAAAAGACAACTCAGGCTTTGGCACTAAACCTGAGCAGGGGACAGCGCATCAGCAAGAATATTTGCAGTACCTTTGACGTGTCTGACATCCAAATAAAATGCTTGTAGATAAATGGTCCACCGCATTACTTTCTGATTTGGATTATGCCTTGATTTTTAAAATATTAATGGATTGTGGTCTGTATAATGGACCAGAAATAGAGCCAATGTGTACCTCAAAATGTTGAAGTTCCCAGAGCTTCTTGTTCAATAACTGAATATTTGGTTTGACAGACATAAAAATTACATGAGAAAGATTTCATAGGATGCTCAACCCCTTCGTGGTCCTGTTACTATAGGACGGTGCCAGCGGCAACCCTGCTAGCGTCAATCTTGCAATACAAATGGCCTATCAAAACGAGGAGCAGCGAGAACAGAAGCATAGTAGAGCAATTGGTCATGCTCAGAAAAAGCCAGGAAACTTATTCATGGCTCCAACAACACCAATCGGGAGAACCAAACAGTGAGCCATTTACCAAATGCACTACCAAAAATAAATATTCAGAAACAAGCCCCCACAATCATATGACGACTGGCTCAATGCCAAAACATTATTCAGAGAAACCACTGATTGAAAGTGTAACAAAGGATTTCATTAAAATGAAGAAAAAATATATACAAAACTAGTGGGGAGTAAAAGTATGTAAATGTCAGTGTGATTGCGGGTGTTGGATGGGTGTATAAATATGCTGTGGGGTGTTTTTAAATCAGAAAACCAAAAAACACAACCAAACATATATCATAAAATAATATATTTTTCCATAGGGAAAAAAAATAAATAGATTTGACCCCCACATGCTACCACCAGATGTTGGGGTCATGGTGGGTTTGGGTTTTTCACGTGCTGGAATCCCTTCAACCAGTGGGACTGGAGATTAGTGTGCGCCATGCTGTGGACATTCTGTCTTTTTTTAAAGAATAAACAACGTTGTTTGGTTTCAGGAAACAGCTGAAACAGTTGTCTGGTGTTGTTACTCTCTTCATACAGTTAATATTGTGAAAACTCTGACTTCAGTGGGTTACTCGCATCACAAAAGGCAATTTCCAGTGCCACACTGAGCGAAATTAAAGTTAAACAAGGATAATCACAGTAGTCTCGGAGACATGAACCTCAGATTTACGGACTGAAGTGAGCCGAACGCGATATGAACCCAGAAATGACATTCAAGCTCCTTATTATACAATGTATATATTCTTTTTGTTATTATCACTGGTGCAAAGAAATTGAGCATTAAATGAGATGTAGTCACACTGTCCATTGATTTAAAAACTAGTAGACCTCTAACTCTATGATTGCATATTGGGTCCATCTAAAGATTCTGAAGGAGTGGCATAATAAAAACAATGTACCTTTTGGTGTATATTAAAACTTTTGTTTTACTGTGTTTCTCAAATCATTGACAGATGCATTTATTAACAAATTAAACTCTGAGTTTGCATGTGGTTGTACTTTTCACTGTATAATGTGTTGTGTATTTAGGCATTGTCACGTGTGGTACTGTATGATAAGGTGCAAGACAGCTCATCTCTACAGAAAGACAAATATATGATAGACTATTGTATGGTAAAGGTGACCAGGGTGTAAGTATGCTAAGGGTTAGGGCCGAAACATACAGTTACCTTACGCAAATACATGAACGTGGACGCTTCGAGCTAAGACAAAGCACAGATCGCACAAGACGGTTGTTTCCTGTTGTTGCCTGCTATAGCATCCCTCGCTGTAATGCTCTGGTTTGTCTTTCACAAGTGTTATGGCAAAAGAAAAACTGTTTGCGTAGTCCACGTTCATGTATTTGCATGAGGGATGTTTCGGCCCTAAATTTAGTTGGCCTATAAAGTAAAGAGTAATAGAGGAGACAGAAAAGACTGCTCATCGTGTTGGTAATTCTCTCTAACAGAATGATAATCTTGTATTATCCGTCAGGTTACCTCTGTCTTGCATTATACTGACTGGACAATTGATAAAGCTGATGTTTTATTGCTTTAAGGCACGTATACTCACTTTGTGGTTTATAGCTTTAAAGTGTAGCCTTGACATCCCAAATGTTACACGACAGATCGAAAGGCATATTTGTTTAAAGACAGCTATCTAGATAGCTGTGTTTCACCATGCATGTGACTGTAATATGGTCATATGCTGAAGATAATGAGTATTAAAATAACAGAACTTTTAGTTGGAAGTCATAACATTGCCTAAGATTAACTTTGGTACACTTAGGTAGTGATAGCAAGTCCCGAAGATTATTTTTAAATGAGCCTATGATCATTAGTTCAAGTATCAGAGTATGCCCATTTCACATCTTCAACTCACGATAGTGACAAAGCGACAGGATTCTATTTGAAGGCTATGGACAACAGGGTCAAATAGTGGGGGATGTGAAGTCAGTACACAGCGCGGCTTTGGCTGCAGCTGTAACCAGGGTTATAACAGTTGATTCACAAAACCAATAGCTAAGGTTAAATATGCGGATAAAAAGCATTTTTATCCAGCAAATATGTTAGTTATAACACGTTACATCTAGCTAATAATTTTTTTGTTTAGGGTGCAATATTTATTAACTTTGGAAATATTGTAGCAGTTAGATTTGAGTGAATGACACAGTCGACTGGCTGCAATAGCGCTTCACGATATTGGTAACGTTAGCTAAAGGCACTTTTCATACAATGGTCTGCCAATTTGCCTTGGAAAATCCTGTTTTATAAAGGTATGATTCCTGTCTGTTTTGATATTGTTGTTAAATTAGCACTATTATAAGTATTATTATTAATCAGCTTGGTAGCTCGCTTCACAAGCACAAAAAACATGCCGGTGTTACAGTTTTTCATATTGGCTGAAACAACATCACATGTAACTACTAAATCATCCTGATTTGCCAAAAACAAAGATCAGATTTGGAGTACTTGTTTGGAGGGTAATCTTTCCATAGGAAATTAATGCACTCAATTAATTTTCACTGGCAATTTTTGCATCTAATAATGAATAAACTATAGTTAGTATCATTAAGATTTTGAAGCAAAACCACTGCACATAGGCTATAGGGCCTGATTTACCTTCTTTAGCGTGTGCAAAACCTTTTAGCACACACAAAACCAATAACATGACCAATGATTGGTCATGGTATTCGTTTTGCACCAGTCATTAGTTGTGTTTTTAGTTTTGTATGTGCTAAAAGATTTTGCACACGCTAAAGGTCTTAGTAAATCAGGCCCATACCATAATATGGTATAAAAACTATAGGACCACGATTCTGAGAAAGAACAGTGCTTTGCGTATTTCACATGCAAATGAATTAACAGTGCTTGATGAAATTAGAGTTGAGCTGGGTTGTCAGAAGCCATCCTATCAGTGTTCCTTCATTGAAGTTGTGTCTTTTATAACATGGCGAGAGTCATCTCCAGCTTGTAATTCACACTAGCTGTATTCTCCTGGTGCTTTTTTGGTCAATAGCTTTCAGTTTCTCTGTAACTGACACACATTTGCTACATTCATTTTGACATTAACTTAAGTTTGGCTTTTAGTAGAGCCAATTGTACATTTGTACAAATTGTCACATTTTTCATGCAATCCATTTATATGGCTGGATATTTTGCTGAAGCAATTCAGGTTTAGTACCTCGCTCGAGAGCAGCACCCTAGCTGGAAATCGAACCCACAACCTTGAGTTTCACAACCAGTTTCACTACCGTTAAATGTAGTCATTCTGATGCCCATGCAGGTTACAGACTATATTTTTGTTTTGTTTTTGTTATTTATTTAAAAACATTTTTTTTAGCAAACCCACAAGCATAGTCGTTCATGTTTAAATATTTTTTACAAAAGTAAAATTTGTTCGATTTTTTCTCCATAAGTTCAGGGGTGTGCTCATCTACTGCTTCAATGAATGTGAAAACTTGCAGTAAAACAGGTAGGTACCAGCATTGACATTAGCATCGGCCATATTGGGCAGTGAAATATTAGTTATTTATATTGGCCCCAGAATGTTCATATCATGCACTCCTCATTAAAATAAGGGTAGGGGAATGCAAGTACCCATTCCAATAAATGATTCACATAAAATTGGGTGTATATTCGCTTTCGAACTTACAAATATTTCAGATATTCTAACGACCCACATTCCTGAAGGTTTTGTATCCCTTAGGTCATACTGTATTTAATGCCATTTGCTTCGACTCCACCCATATAAATATAAAGGATTTTCATGTAAAGTCTTATTTTACAATACTTGAATGATGCTTGGATGACTGTTTCCATGGAAACAGCAGTATGACCATGGTGGGCCTGGGACCAAAGGTGATAGTTGAGTTTTCTTGTAGATATAATACAATTTCTCTTTTACTGTCTGATTGAGGGACATCTGTTAAAATGAATGGTTCTCCACATGCAGCAAATTAGATCTTTATTATTTGTCAGAAACATACATATAGCTGTTTTGAAGTTAACATTAGGTATGGTCAATCATGATTGCAAAGTGAGTACAGATCAATAGGATTAATATTTATTTTTTTGATTTTCCCTTTCTATGTATGTTTCTATGTAAAACGATCCATATTAGCCTCCTTGAGCCTTATGTATCTCTTTGTAATTTAATGAAATATCATTGGTGGGAAGTTAATCTGAACCATGAATTTAACTCTTTGAACTATTGTCACCATAACCGTCTTACCTTCATTTGTGAAATTAATATTTTTTAATTCGTTTTTCCAAAGACTAAGAATAGGAATATTGAGGAATAACCTTTATAATTCACTTCTGTCAAATGTTATGTGTTTGGAACTAGCCGGCCAATTTGCAGTCACCCATTTAAAATGATCCTGTAAGCAGGCATGGTTGAGACGTAGGGAGAGTGTGTACGTTTATCAATTTAGTTGTTTGACTGCGAAGCCACTGCTCACTGCTTGTCCTCGGCTGGGGTTCACGAGGAGGGGCCATGCAGCTACTTAGGGTGTCTATAGCTACTTACATCAATGAGATTAGCAAATGTTGACATTAATGAATTCGACTTCGGCAACACACTACAACTAATAATTTCTCTGTTATGATAAAAATTTTAGGTCAGAAAAAGGAGGTTTGATTTTTAAAACTACATTTATTGACACAAACTTTTCTCCTCATAAACACAGTTTACGTTGATAATCACCAGCGATCACAGTGATCACCAAAATATTGATAATCACTTTGATCGTTGGTGATTATTAATATGTTGCTGATCACTGTGAAAAAAATACTGCATTCAAAAATGGAACGTTTATTTTTGAGTCAAATTGAAGGACAAGTGTTGATGGAATCCAGCGAAGATCACTGTGTGTGTGTTTGCGCACCGTATCTGAGGTGAAGTTATGTACACGTGTGTGGGTGCCTGTGCGTGCGTGAATATGTTCCTTCGACCCAATAAAAGCAGTGACTGTTGTTTAATGAAACATCAGTGGAGCAGAAGTGACAGATGCATGGAGATAGAAAAAAAATGTTCAGGAGGGACTACACATCAGCTGACTGCAGCTGTAGATACTGTTTATCCAAATGTACATGAAAAATATAATACAGGATCATTATAGAAGCGGAATGATATTCCACAAGTTATAATAATAATAGCTAATGTTAACAAATACAGACTTAATTTACCCATGCCATTTAATTTGTCAGCTTACAAATGCATAATTTGTTATTCCTTAATAATAATAATAATTATTATTATTATGTTTTATTTAGGACAGTGAATAAGAGCAGAACAGCGATTCCTTCGTGTGCTATACCGAGGTCAGATTTATTTATTTTTGAACGGGGACGAGATGACTTAATGGATTTGGAATTTTGAGCCTGATGGCTAAATATTGGCTGTGCAACTGTAAGACTCCCCCCTACTTTGGTATGATTGACGGCTGAGTCCTCGCTGCCTAGCTGCCGGTTACTGATTAGCATTCAAGAGGGGCCGCCTCGACTGCTGTTCACTGCTACACACAGGGAGATGCAGTAGCGGCCGCAGCTTCTTTACGCTGCCGTCAGAGTAGTGCACGTCAAGGCTCGCGCAGTGGCTGTAATCTACTGTATTCACTGCGATTCAGTCCCCGAGTCGGGAAACCAGCGGACGCCGGGTTTAGACTCGAAGAGACATTAACGGTACTGAATCTGATGATGATGATGGTGAGGATGTTGATGCTTCTGTTGGCGAGATTTAAACATGAGCTACGATAAGAAAGAGTAAGAAGAAAAGCTTTATGAGAACAGAAAAGGCTGTTGGTATTGTTTTTTCCTCCCTTCTATGATTATAATGGTGGATGTATGGACAGTTGCACAGAACCCAGGTTGACAACAGAAAACAACCTGCCAGCCCGACACCGTGATTATTTCAGTCTCCTGCATTGCACCATGACCTTGGACGTACAAACGGTGGTTGTATTTACCGTGATCGTGGTGCTGGTGATTGTGAACGTCATTTTAATGTTCTTCTTGGGTTCTCGTTAAATGGATTTTTTCCCCCGCTTGGGCCAGTGTTTGCCTGCCTGCGCTGAGATTCATACGGCAATTATACAGTGGAAGTGAGGGAGCGAGTGCGCGTTCACTCAGAGCGGGGGGACTCCCAGCGCTCCGACATGGCCACACAGTGATATGAATGACGTTGGTATCTTATATCTCTCCCTAAATCCTTTGTCCTGTCTTGTCTTTTTAATATGTCTGTACGCGTATAGGTGATGATCGTGGTCGTCGTTGTGATAGATATATTAGGTTTCGCTTGTGGTACAGTTGTCATAACGCACCTTTTTATCGTGTGTGTTCCTTCTCTTATCTATCTCTCCACCATGTGTTGTTAATTCGTTTGTGTGTAGATTACATTGTGCATAAAACAATTTTAATTTCGTATTTAGTCGTACTGTGAATTGATTCAGTACCTCTTGCATTAAATGACAAATATGCGGCCTGACGTTATTATGCCTTAAAGTGATAACAGACACAGATGCTGATCTGCTTTGCATGCTTAGTCTACTGACATAAACGGAGCAGTCTCGCGTCTAATTGGCAAATTTGTCTTTTTATGAGTTAGGCCCATGTCATTTTATTATATATCAGTGTTATATTATTATTGGGGGAACGCTGTGCAATAAGAAAGGCATTAGCAATAATTCACACCATTTATTGTGTGGTCCGGCGCTCTAGGTTTAAAACCGAAAATGATCTAGTCAAAGGATGTTTCTGGCTGCCAAAAGCGGTGTTTTTAGTTGTTACAAATATTGAACGTGTGCGGGTGGGTACGGGGGTGTTTCTGGTTATCAACGTAGCAAGTTTATGATGCCATAATAATAATAATGTGCTACACTGCCAACACTGCTGTACAGTCCTCTCAAAAACATATTTTAATTATTACTTTTCTGAATAAGTTGACTCTCTTTTCCAGCAAGAAATTTTAACCCAATTTCGTATCCATATTTTATTTTCATATACATTTTTGCTGTTGAAAGTAAATGCATTTATGTGAATTAGGCTATGTTTTTGTGACTGAGCTCTGCTATACAAAAAGACAATCACATACGTAGTTCATGTAGCCTAGTTCACAGGTTGTAAATAAAAATAAGATAACTTTCTATGATAGCTTGCTTATCACAGCTTGGTTTTGCAGTTTGGTTGAAAAATGTAGCTGTAGATTAAAATATGTGTGAATAACTATTTGAGTAATAATGTCAGTGAGTAAAGATATTCATATACAAAATAAATTGGTAAATAGGAAGAAAACCCATAGGTTGTCAAAAGGAGATCATAATCTTTTATCAATATAAAGCCAAACCAAAATTAACGTCTTTTTATTGTGGTGTGCATATTTCTAAATTATCTGCAACTACTTATGATTTGTCAACATGTTTTCTCAGGGCCATTCAGTAGATCTGAGTCTGAAGGCTAATGTGGGCGGCTATAGTAAAGCAGAGGCATGCATATTTGATGCAGACAGTGGTGCTGTCACATGCAGTAGCATGTGGTGCTAAATATATCCTTTTTCTGGAACATGTAGCAAAGGTGAATCTGATTTTTAACGCAGTTGAGCAGAACATTGGGTACATGTATGTTTGCGCTTGTGTGTGTGTGTGCGTGTGTGTGTGTGTGTCTGTCTGTATATGAGAGAGAGAGAAAGAGAGCGAGAGATAGAGTGTGTGTGTGTGTATGTGTTTGTTTGGGGAGGGGGTGACTTGTGCATGTTTTCGTACATTTCTGCATTTACTTTATTTTTGCTTTTTCTCGCATATATTCAAGCATTTTTTCAAGTACTTCATAGCAGGAGTTTCTTTCCAAAATTGCAATACAATGCAGCAACAAGGCAGAATATACACACAGACCGTTTGTGAGTGTCGTTGCGTGTGTTTCCTGCTGCCTTGAAGCAAAGCCACTTTGATTGGCCTTCATACTCTGGGCATAAGCCTATTACATAACATATTACCAGACATGGGCTAGAGATTCAGAAAGAATCTGCAATGCTGAAAAGAGCTCTCTCTTTTTTTTTCCAAACAACCTGCTTAACAATAAAATAGACATTTTTTGAACTTCAATTTTTTTAAGGATGTTACTTTATATTCTCTGTTTTTTCCTGCCTAACCAAATATATACAAATATATACAAATATATACAAGCTCCTGCTGCTGATTTACTGCTGACTGTTTAGGCTCATTGCAACTCTTACGTTATGGACGTTACATTTACAATAGAATGTTTTAAAAAAATCTTTAATTTGTGTTGCTGGGATACCAGCTGAATGCATGTGGATTTCATTGGCTGTGTAATCCATTACCTTTTGGTATTTGCATTATCTTTTGACAAAACCTGCATTCACCTTACACACTTTTTTCTGTATCTATAATAATCAAGTTTAATTGTTTGGCCATGTTCCTGTTGCAGCAGGGCAAGCATATAGAAACTGTTGCTCTTAAGTTAAATTAAATTGTGAACTATAGGTCAAAGCGGTATGCAGAATTGAAATGGTTACGCAATAGGTAAGCCTTAAATGAATTGAATAATTGCAGATTTTTTTTCAGTTATGAGTATAACCAAAGAAATACTGTATGTGGAACAGATTCATTCAAATGCATTCGCTGAAGCATTTGCTTTATTATTTTACACAAGTGTGTGGCATTTTTGTGATCCTTAAGACAAGAGGAGACAAAAGACTGCTTATGTAACTCGCTAATCTCCCTGACCCGTTCAGAGAGACAGAGGAATATTTAGATTGAGCGACGGTGAGCCGACAGGTAAAGAATTTCCTTTTGAAACAGGGATGCGAATGTTCGGCTGGGAAACAAAGTAATGCTGCGTGAATCCCCAGCCTCGGTGATCCTTAGACATCATTTCCACATAAGAGAAAAGTGCCTGTCAGGTGCGTGTGCTGCTGATGCATACAAACTCCCTATTTGCCCAGAGGGTGTAACTGTATCTCTAAAGGAGTTCTTACATTATCTTATCAACTGTTCAGCAGTTGGCAGTTGTATTGCATATACCATGGCTGCTGTGATGTTAGATTGAGTCTTCAAGTTGACTTTGCAACTACTGAGTGCTTTGGAAGTTTTTTTTTGTTTACTGCTTGGGCCTGGAAATGTCTTATGAGATGTTGAGGACATCATTGGGTTTTGTTGATGTCAGCTTTATGCTGGATGGCCTTGCAGAAAACAAGCTGCAGTGTTATTTTACAGAATCGCTTGGTTGTCTCTGTAATACAGTGCAAATGTGCTGTTTTTAACGTTCAGTATGCAATATGTTAATAGTGCATACGATGGCCATTGCTTACATTTCTGACATTTCTGTTGTGTGATGAGGAAAATATACAATTTTCTTATAATTATGATGCACATTAAATGCACATTCAACAATAGTTTGATTATAGGCCTCAGATATTTAGCAAAATAGCAGACACACTGTAGCCCAGTGCATTACAAAGCTCAATACACAACAATGGAGAAACAGACTTGGGCTCGCCAATAGGAAAACACAGTGGATCCGTTGTCGTCGATTGTGTGGGTCGTCTCAGTGTTCCTTCTGAATTGTTTACTGAAGCGGTTTGTACAAAATGTCTAGTGGACTGTGATTAACCTTAAACACAAGTCAGTGAATTCATCCATACATTAGCTACTTACCAATATTTTTTTATGATGACTAGTTGAATTGAAAAATAAACACGTTGCTTCAGCACATAAAATATACCCAATTTGTATCTACTGGTTTTATTCCGCTGATAATACAGTACATGTATCAGCAATGCAAGCATGGGAAGTATGTGCCTAGCCAATGGCTTAAATGCCTAAGACTAAACTTGCAGATAGAGGGCTGTGTAGCAATTCTCCAGCTGTCCCTAATGCCCTTGTTACATGAAGTAATTTACACATAACAACATTTCAGACACAGATTACATGCTGTAATCACATGCAATCTTTAAGTTACGCAATACAATTTCAAAGTCAACAGCAGTTTTAATCACTGAACATTTTAGCTGTTATCAATAATTTCAATATTTTTGATGCATGTTAATGGAAACCTTACAAGTTAGTATACAAGTATGATTGTGCCTAAAATAAAATCTGTTTGTTTGTTTATGCATTGTTGATTGGATTATGGATTTTGCAAACTGGCGATAGAAAGTGTGAGAAAAAGCAGGTCACTATTGTATGTGTCAGTATATATGAGTGAATCGTGTGCATCATTAATATATTGCACAAACTGAGTTGCATGGTATAGGACTGATGTCTAGTCTGTGTGTGATGAATTGTACCAGAATTACAAGTGCATTGCAGATCGATTGCACTGCGTAAAAAGTCTTTGGTGGTCTTGGTTGCAAGTGTACTTGCATATCAATTGCATTATATTACATGGAAGTGAATCTGCCCACTGTTTCTAAAGATTGTTGTGAAATGTTTGTTAAAAATCAGATTTGTTTAAACAAAGCCTTTGGCTAATTCACTGTGCCTTCTTATAAAAAGCTATGTGTACACAGAACTGAAACCAGAGAACTCAGCTCTTGCTGGCCAGGTACTGTATGTGAAACCTGACCTGACCTGTCAAAGGTCATTGTGTTTTTCCTGCTGTGGAACAATTACTACAACCCATGTGTTAGAGGGTTATTGATATTTTTGTGAACTTCTCACCAGAAGATCTGAATTTTTTATCTGACACCATGTATTTGGAAAAAAAATGTCTGTTTTAACAAATGGCCCAATAAATATCTATGTGGAATTCTGCCAACAAGATAAAAATAAACATGGTTTGGTGGGAAGAGGCAAAGAATATAAAAGGCATTCTGTACAAGGGGCTTTTTGTGACTGGGGCGGCAGTGTAGTATAATGGTTAAGGAACTGGCCTTGTAGCCGAAAGGTCGCAGGTTCGACTCCCAGGTAGGACGCTGCCATTGTACCCTTGAGCAAGGTGCTTAACCTGAATCTCTTCAGTATATATCCAGCTGTAGAAGTGGATATTATGTAAAAAAAACAAAACAATGCAAAATAAAAAAAAGTTGTGTAAGTCGCTCTGGATAAGAGCGTCTGCCAAATGCCTGTAATGTAACTGTATGGCTCAGGCTATTTGTTCCCAGAAGCTTCGTTTGCATGGACTCTGGTGTAATTATCATTTATATCGTGTTCTTGTGTCCAAAATATGTATGTTTTCTCTGCAAAATATAAGGCAGTGTTAATGGTCTGGTGTAACTTAACCTTTAGTTAGCAACCTTTTGTGATAATTAGGCCCAAATGTAAAATTTCAAATTCACAATGTGGAGACATTTTAAAAGGAGGTTGTCACATATTTCAATGTCCCATTGTATGGGTTTTAATAGTTATGTCAATATGCGTAGGTCTGAGGAAATCAACACCCATAGAAATATGCTGGAGCATTTCATATGTAATGCTGTTACAATTACTTATTACAATTACTGAAGCTTTAGGCTCCATGCTTCTTAGGTTTATGAAGGTCACATGACCCCACAATGATTTCATTTGTGGGATCACTGTAGGCATTGGGTTATAGCATCACTTGACTATTCAATTATTATTAAGTTGTGACCCTTATATAAGCAATTTGTTGAAGTAATACACCAGGTGCGAGGAATCTGTCATGGATGGAATGTCAAACGCAAAAAAGTCTTTGATCAGTCGGATGCAACAGTACCCCCCCCGGTACACTGCACACTGACAGAGTCAATTTACTTTATGCAGTTCATTCATACGGGCACACAAATAACAACAGATTATGTATTTCAGACAAAAGCACCAATCACAGTCAGAAATAAACAATGAGGGGGAATCCTCTATCAGTAAAATAAAAAAACTGAATTGAGCGATCTCGAAAATATTCCACTTGAAAAAGCTGACTGTCCGAAGTCACATGCATTTTAAAATACGCATGTAAGAAATAGTGCGAATATTCTTTCCGTGAAATTTATTTAGCAAAAACACGTGCCTGCTGCTCGCTTAAAGAGAAAATGCCTGTGGTCACAGATGAATCAACAGATGACAGACTCATCTGTTAATGCAGAAAGATACGTCTCTTTCTATGGGCAGGTTTACACTAAGACCGCCACTGACCGGGATCAAATTTAATCACACTGAATTACAGGCAAGAAAACTGCCCTCAATAAACAGGTCCCTA
This sequence comes from Ilyophis sp. 1 JC-2022, assembly GCA_022702515.1. Taxonomy (NCBI): domain Eukaryota; kingdom Metazoa; phylum Chordata; class Actinopteri; order Anguilliformes; family Synaphobranchidae; genus Ilyophis; species Ilyophis sp. 1 JC-2022. The sequence goes on from CM040397.1 coordinate 26,002,489, forward strand.
ATCATGTGTTAAAAATTGTATGTGTTTGTAGCATAATGAGACCATTAACACTGTCTTATATTTTTCAGAGAAAAAATACATATTTTGGGCACAAGAACACGATATAAATGATAATTAGATATACATCAGGCAAATCATAGTTGCACAACCACGGTACATTCGATGGATGTCTGTCTCCAGATTTATACTTTTTTTTTTTGTTTGTTTTTTCAAAAATGCTAAGCTCTGCCTTGCAGTATGTTTTTGATTTTCTGCAAGGCCATCCAGTCTAATTAATGACCAGCTTTCCTGAATATAAATGGCTTTTTGTTCAGAGGCTTTGGAGGAAGAAATAATAACATGTCATAAAATGAGTATCATGGACGGATAAAATAACAAGGAAACGCTGAATCACTCGAGATCCGGGCAAGTACCCAGCTGTGCTTGGATCAGTGCTACTAAACAAGATGCTTTGTATCGAAAAACATCGGGACCTCGAGCACGCTCGTGTAGTTCCAAGGCTGCCTATGCCAGTTTTTTGGGGGGGTTGAAATAGGAGCTCCTTCTTGTGGAATGGGGCTCCCCTCAGGATGCCGGGTGTCGGCGAATGCAGGGGAGCAGGCCGCAGCCTTTCTGAACGGACGCTGCGAACAGCCTGTGGATGAGAAAAATCTCTTCAGAGGAATACAAATGATCCCGAGCAGCAGATCCTCTCTAATGAGCTCCCCTACCACCTGCAGAACTACGGCAAGCCTTGTTCCTTTCTTTCCGGAAAAAGAAAGAAAGAGCAGTGTATGGGATCCGACGCAACGCTCTGCCTCCTTGTCTGTGAATTAAGGTCATGGTTGCAATTGATGGCGCAGTGTCCAGGGTGGGAAATGGGGGGGGGGGGGGGTGTGTGGGCGGTAGCATGACATAACTAAAGTGGGGTGGGACTCACTGACGTGTGACCCACACACGCTGCGCCGTGGACAATGCCAGTGCGCAGTCAGGGCGGGGCGGTGGCTGGAGGAGGAGAGCCTCCTCCACGTTACACACAACAAAACCCTAAAAGACGGTCGCAAGATATTTTCATCTCGTTTCTTTGTGACCGAACATAACTTTCACGTGTATATTCCTTCCAGTTCGCAGCAGAATTTTCTAGGGTTAGCTATGAAGCGCAGTCCCATTTTCTTCTCGCCTGAAAAAGGTAGCATAGTAAAAAATACAGTATTGTGAAGTGAAACTCTGTAATTGGCAAGTGTAGGTGGCCATTTTCTAGCTTGTGAGCACAATTGCCTGTCTAGGCTTTCTGGCAGGGTGGGGTCAGAGTTGAAAATAAAGTGCATTCATGAAGTAAGCAACTCTCACGGTCAAACAGCTGAGGCCAAGCTGGTTTGGGGTTGATGAGTACTTGGATGGGTGACCACACAGGAAAACCATATTGCTGTTAAAAGTGGTGTTGTTGGGCTATTAAAGGGCATTCTTCTATCTGGACCAAGTAAAATTCAATACCTTGGCGGCAGTATAGTATAATGGCTAGGTACTATAATTGGTCTTGTAATTGAAAGGTTGCAGGTTCATTTCTCAGGCAAGGCACTGCTGTTATACCCTTGAGCATGGTACTGTACCTGCATTGCTTCAGTATATATCCAGCTGCATAAATTGACTATGTAAAAAATGCTAAAGTTGTGTAAGTCGCTCTGGATAAGAGCGTCTGCTAAATGCCTGTAATGAATAATTAATTTTGCGCCGTAGAAAATGGCATTATTTTGACACGGATCTTACAGCGAGGTCCTGAGCTTCTGTGGTTATTAAGGGTGTCATTACATTTGAAAAGAATGGGACTGTTAGGCTTGGTGTCCTGGTCAGAATTGCAGAATGATTGTCTACATTAGGCAACCTAATCATCCCTTCTACTGGTGTGGCACCAGAGGAAGTTTGATATTAAATTATAATGAGATATTATTGAGTATGCACAGGGAAATGTGGGTGGAGCAGCAGCACAGCACTTTGGAATGGACCGCAAGCGACTGTGTGAATACTGTAGTATGGCTGTGACTGTGTACTGGTCATTTCAATGCACTGTAGTCATACGTGAGAAACACTCTGGTGTGTTAACAGCAAACGGGGTCTGCAACAGGCTTGTATGCATTTAAATGCCTATTAATAGATTTTTTTTATGAACAAATAAATTTTTTATTTACTTATAAACTGGATCAAGAACTTCAAATAAAAAAAATCCATGTGGTCCCTCGCAATTCCCCTCATGTTCAAAGAAAACCTCTTTTTAAATTTGCACAGCCTAATAGGACATAGGACAGCTGTCTTCTTATTCATTAATATATAGTACATATAAGATGGGCCTCTGGCCTGAAGGGCCTGTGTGGGAGATCACAGATAGAGCTGGTTTAGGCATTCATTAGTCTCCTGTCAGGGTCACAGAGAACGTGACCCTTGTGGAGAATTATCTGACAGACACTGGGCCAGGTAAGCCTATGGGAACCCAGGAAAGACCACAGGCCAATCTGTCTGTGTTAATGCCAGCAGTATGATCGTCTTCTAAAGAGTTTATTAGACCAATGAAAAGGATGTCTGATGTCATAGTCAGCAGTGCCAGATCTAGCCTGAGGTCCTGGGGAGGAATCAGAGCTGTAGGTTTGTGCCTGCAACTTTGGTACTATGCTGTAAGGGCCTATTCATTCTGCTATAAAGCAGTGAATAAATAGATTCCCAAGTATGAATTACATTACATTTACACAGACAGGATATAGTTATTGGATGTATTAAATGGGTAGCAAGGTTCCACCTTCAGAGTGTACAACTAAATGAGTGCTTTCAAAATTTACTTATCACACCATATGTGCTTTTTGGATGTTTTGAAGTAGCATCTTGTAGCATCAGTAACACTGATATTGCAACTATTGGAGAACCAATATTCAAATAGCGCAACTGGTAGTGTTTAAGAAGTCAGTTTGGTTAATTAAGCTGAACTTAATTGGGACTGATAATTATGATAATTGCATTCAGTTATGTACTGTTATGTATCATATAAATGTGCATTACATATTGCCATTTAGCAGACATTCTTATGCAGAGCGACTTACACACATTACATACAATCCATTTATGCAGCTGGATATTTACTGACGCAATTCAGATTAAGTACCTTGCTTAAGTGTGCAACAGCATCGCCCTAGCTGGGAATCAAACCTACAAACCTTGAGTTACAAGCCCACTTCCCTACCCATTATGGTACACCGCATGTAGTAGATGCACTGGGAATAGGTAATAAACGATGGTAAGGTTTTACTTTGAGACAATACTGCGCTCGATATGGTAATCACTTTCATATTTATTTCCCCCTCAGGTAAAACCTGTCTCGTTTTCTTATTTGCTATTTTGCTAAAGTGGAAATTATACCATGCGCGAGTGTACAGTCCCAACATTTTGGTCTTAAAACAGAGTAAAGATCCACTGCAACCTGTGTGTGTGCATACATGACTGTGTGTGCGTGTGTGCGTGTGTGCGTGTGTGTGTGCGTGTGTGTGCGTGCGTGCGTGCGTGTGTGTGTGTCCATGGGCAATTTACGGTCCAACAGCCCTGCACTATGCAATACAATTTAGTCCCATTCTGAGACAAGTGGCATACCAAAAACCAAAGTGGAAATCTTATTACCTATTTGCTTCCCACTTACCATCTGTTTTTTTAAATTAAGTTATGCTTTTCTGCAATCTAATAATACCCCAGATCCCCTGTCAACTGATGTGCAGTGAGTGTTCTGCCACAAAATGGCTGCTGTGAATCCTGAGGGTGGGTGCTATTTTTTGGGGAGGGGTTGAAGTGAGTCACCTTCCCCCACCTCATCAGTGTATAATGCATTAAGATGCTCAAAATGAAGTGAGATGCTGTCTATATGCAGTTGATTTGTTCACCCATTCATGTTTACGTTAATAAAATAATGCAGCAAGTAGTAGGGCCCTAAAAATACAGAATGACATATACTGATTCTCTCTGTGGGGGGAGTCATTAACATGCAGGGGGTATAATGAACGAGTGTGCGTTTGGGACATATTCAGGCCACTGTTAAGGATTTTGTTCAGTAATTCTGTTAAATATAGAGCACTGTGGGGGAGAAAAAAGAAGCTTCTCAGGTTAAAAAAACCCCAGAAAAGCCTCATGGATCTCTTCAAGCATTGAAAATATCTGTATTTATAATCCTGTGGCAATTCAGAAACAGACAGGAGGAGGGAAAAAACAATCTGTTGAAACATTTAGTAGTAGTAGTGCAGCTTCTCAGTGAGTGTGGCAGTTTTAAAGGCTCTTATGGAATTAGATTGCCTTCTCTCAGTGATGTCATCTCTCACTTCCTAATTCAAGTTTTATACAGCCATTAAAGATGGCACTCTAGTGTCATTTTATTCACAAATTCTGTTGCCTTCTGAAGTGTTTAATATGCATTTTCAAGTGCATTTGGATCTATTTCTAAGGCACTTTGCCAACAGAGCACAGGGAGAAAGTGAAAGCTTCAACAGATGCTTGTTGGCCTGTAAGGACAGGTCTATCTATAGGACTTTTATTTCAAATGTGAAGAAAAGCCACTTTTCAACCGTCGAAACAGATCAAGAACACTGTTTACAGAAACATCGTATCTGTTCAGATCCAACCAAGTGCCACAAAACTCGATGGACGATGCTTCAACTTGCAACAGGACGATGACTAAAACGCTGCTAAAGCAACCGAAGAGCTTTTCAGGGCCTAAACATTGAATGTTCTTGACCGGCCGAGTCAATCACCAAACCTGAATCCAATCGAAAATGCATTGAAGACTGAAGGCAAGCATCCTCTTCAACAAACAGGAACTGAAGATGGCTGCAGTACAGGCCTAGCAGAGCTTCACAAGGGACGATACCCAGCATTTGGTGATATCGATGGGTCACAGTCATCAGGTGGTCATTGAATTCAAAGGATTTGCAACAAAGTACTAAATATGACGAAAAAGCTGTACTTCCTATGTGGATACCCTTAAATTAAGGCCGACAGTCTGTACTTTACCCTCATATTCATTGTTTCATTTCACATTCAAAGTACTGGAGTACAGAGCCAAAATAACAAAAATTGTGTCACTGTCCAAATACTTATGGACTGCTCTATTTAATGTTTTCTCTCAGGCTGTGCCTCGCTGGGCACAAATAAAGTTTTGCTTTCTCCAGAGTGCCGTGTCCTACGGAGAGGCCGCTACGCGTCGTTACCATCATCACTCATTGCATTCATTTAGTCAGTTAGCATGCTTTTACACAGAGTGACCTACTAAAGTGCATTCCACATGGGTTACTTCACTTACTGTACATCCCAAGGATGATTTTCATTTTAAGGCTGTTTAACTATCCAGGTATTCAGAGGTTGTTTTTTTAAAATCCATTTATTGTACATTGTACACTGATTTGTTTTATCAAGAATCTGCTTTTTAGAGGGAGAAACGAAGGATTTAGTCACTGCTAGCCTTGGCACTGTGTGCATGGGCAGACATGTAGTGGATTTGCCAACAAGATGACTGACCGGATAGAAAATGGATATCTGCCATCGGTGATCATTCTCATGAGTTGTTGTGTTAAATATGAAAAATCTGGCAGTTGTTTGGTTTGAAGCCAAACAAAAGAAAAGATATTTACGCAACGTCAGTTACTCAATGAAAATATTTTTTATCAAAAGCATGACACTGTGCCAGAATGTTGTTAAAGAAAACTTTTGACTGCCTTCCCATACATATTTCTCTTCTGTTTAAAAGACTACCTATGAAGAGAGATTGGCTTTCAGTAGCTTGTTGAATCTTAGTTAAACATAGGCCTTAGATATCATAACCTTAACTTAGACTCTTTCAGTAGCTTGTTGAATCTTAGTTAAACATAGGCCTTAGATATCATAACCTTAACTTAGACTCTTTCAGTAGCTTGTTGAATCTTAGTTAAACATAGGCCTTAGATATCATAACCTTAACTTAGACTCTTTCAGTAGCTTGTTGAATCTTAGTTAAACATAGGCCTTAGATATCATAACCGTAACTTAGACTCTTTCAGTAGCTTGTTGAATCTTAGTTAAACATAGGCCTTAGATATCATAACCTTAACTTAGACTCTTTCAGTAGCTTGTTGAATCTTAGTTAAACATAGGCCTTAGATATCATGACCTTAACTTAGACTCTTTCAGTAGCTTGTTGAATCTTAGTTAAACATAGGCCTTAGATATCATAACCTTAACTTAGACTCTTTCAGTAGCTTGTTGAATCTTAGTTAAACATAGGCCTTAGATATCATAACCTTAACTTAGACTCATGCATAAATACAAGTGTTTCTGAAAAATGTGTTGTAAGTTTAATTTGGTGATTCTGGTTTGTGATAGTTTGGACTCGTGTGTTTCTGGAAATTACTTGTGAAAGTTTTGCAGAAAGGATGTGCACCTCCTTTAAATGAGAAAGTCCTGTACTCAGAACAGATGTCTAATGTTTTTGCTGCAATAGGGCTTTGGTTTCCTCTTTGTTATAAGATTACATTTAAATACAATTGAAGACATGCCAAAGGTGTAGCTTGTGTTTCTTCTAATTATCATAACTACAGTCTTATATAGAAAACATAGTTGTTGTATGCTCGATCTTTTGGGGTATATTAAGCTACTATTGATCACGTATGGAGTGGTATTCAGTCATCTCAAATATAATTGTAGCAGTAGGAGGAACAGTCCAAAAGAGAATTTAGCTAAATTTGCTGATTTGATTGATTGAATATTAATGAATGATACTGTGCGATGACATTTTTAATGTAATGCTTTATGTTAACAGAGTATTGCAACGCTTGTTTTGATCAGTTTGATTTCTTTCATACTCTGCAGCGCTTTGAGCGACATGTTCTGAAAAGTGCTATATCAAGAAAGTTATTTTTAGTGGAAATTGAAAAATAAAATCCTTTTACAAAACATCCTTTACATTTGTGATTGGTTTGCAGAAATTTCAGGTGGGAGAGTATGTTTTAATGCACCATGCAGCATTGAGAAGGAGCTGTCAAGATCTCCAGGCCTTTAGTTTGAACAAAATAGCTCAAATAATTGCCTTGTTTTAAAAGTTCTCTCCAGTATTACGGCAGTAAAAAAACTACAGAGATTTACACAAGTAACCCAGAATATTTAATATTTAATGAATATTTAACTGTAGTGGTCCTGTTACAAACAAATTTGATTAGCCCATTTCATTTACTAGAGCTGAGCAATTGCATTATCTCTGTTGCGTTTGGACACATGATACGGTCAAAATAATTGGTTTGATCAACTTTTCACGTGACAATATAAGAACCATTTTAAGGTAATTGCATTGCATTTTGGTTGAGGGCCCGTACGCTTTTCAGAATTTTGGAGACAATGTGCAGGAGAAAAACTGGACTTTCTCTAAGCACTGCCTGGAGAGGACAGCTCAATCCTGCTATTTTAGAGCCTGTTTATGTTTTGTTTTGTTGATTCACCTAAACAATAATTGTGTATTTGGATCAGTTATTGTAATTCATTAAATAGATGGCTTAAATAAACAGGACTATGTTTTTATTTGAGCCAGGCATGATTTCAATGATGGAAAAAGACTGGATAAGAAATAAGGCTGGTCTGTTGATATAGTCTCTAGTTGTTAATACCGTGCTGTTCTGCTTATTCTTCTTCTTCGCAGTAGTAGTCGTATGAGTAGTATTATTATTGTGTAACATATTTTCTAGACCTTATGCATGTTTTTAGATGTATTTTACATATTATCCATGTATACAGCTTGTCTATACTCTGGATAGGCTGGTTGAGCAGGCTATATTGTGTCACAGTGAGCTCATCAGCCATTCCTCGTCTCTCATCTGGTGTTAACTGGGTACTACAGTGGGAAAAATGTTTTAAATGTTTTAAAAATGTATAAATGTTTTAGGAATGTATTCCTGACCTTTTCTGCTAAGGTACGGTTACCTTCATCCTTATTGAGGAGAAAATGTTTGCAGCACCCACAGGAGAAAATAATGAAACATGAAATCTATTTTAGTATGTATTCTTTTGGGATGTGCTTAGATCTACAGTACCTTGCCTTTTGAAAGACACTTTCTCAGCACAGTTCCACTAGCGTGTGATTTTCGAGTTGAGGCGAAGAATGTTAAATAAAAGGAACAAAGTTTATGGGAGAAAACTTTATTTTGAATACCCTCGGCTAAATGAATACTGAGTAAGAGAACAGTATTTGACGGTATTTAAAATTGTGTGTGATCAGGAATGGCTTGAGGGGGCAACCTCTTTTTTTTACATGCATAAACATTAACATGAAGCAAGATTTTGAAAGAAAACAAATGACACAAGTGCAACAGTGAGGCTGTGTCCGGAATCGCTTCCTATTCACTATATAGTGCACTATTTTGGGTATCGGCCATTTTGTAGAGTGTCTTAATTGAAAATGTCAAATTTTACACCAATATCCCCCACAATGCACGACAAAATGTAGGGTACAAACGATGTACAATACATTACCAGAGACATTATGTTAAGATGGCAATGGCTGAGCCTGCGCTGGTCTACAAATGTAAATATAAATGCAAGTTTCATCTTGTATGTTAAATCAGTTTAATCGGCTTTATAACCGAAATATAAATAAACGCGGTAGATTAAATATATTACAAAGTGTTAACTATATATTTTTAATTTAACAATTATTACTATGTTTAATGAAAAATGTAACTTAATTAGCTAGCTACCTAGTTACCTAACTTACCTATCTACCTACAACGAGACAACAAAACCCTTGTTCAAAATAAAAACTAAAAACTTTTTTACGTTTATTGCATGCTTTCTCACCAAACCGGTGACCGCAAGCGTCGTGCGTTGCTAAGTAACATGCTCAGAAACGGTAGTGTCCGCAATCGTCTCCTCCTTTCACCAGTCAATCCCTATCTAGTGCTCTATGTGGATTCCCTAAGTAGTGTATAGAGAGGGAGTGAATGAGTGAGCGATTTCTGACACAGCATGTGTCTTTTAACAATCTTTCTGTGTCGTTGAGTCATTAGTCACGCATAACACCGAGGCGCTTTCTTCAGGTTACGATTGCACAACTAAAGTCAGGACTGCGGTGTAGATTTTAGGACATCCTCAGACCTCAGCATCGGGTTTTTCAGACATCAGACAAAACGGCGTCGTTCTTCAGGCTAAAAGGCTTCAGGTCTCGGGGAAAAATGCTTTCAAGTCTAAGGTGTTGGACATCAGGGGAAGAAGAGCGATGCCTGAAAGCTCATGCTGAGCTCTGAGGATGTTATAAGACGTACACTGCACTGGAGATGTTTCTCACTGTTTTTGGTAGAAAATGCTTATCTACATATAGGCATTGAAGGTCATTATTACCTGCACAGTTGTATTAGCATATTAATTTGCTGACGGTTAGTTTCTGCTGCTGTTAGCCCAGTCTGTACTGCAGATGACTGTTGTGTCTCAGGCTGCTGTTGCATGCATGTTTGGGTCCTGTATTTACTGCCACTCTATTGTCAATGGCTTGTTTTGATATTGCTTTCTGTGTACATGTCCAAACATCCATGCTGATTGAAATCTAAAATGGTTTTAATTAAACTGGACAGATGCCTACAATGTACAGCCACCCCCCACCCCCACCCCCAGTTAAAAGTCAAGGAGCAGTAGATGTAGTATTGATGTAAACAGAATCTCCCATTGTGTTCCATTTTCAAGATCAACAGCCTTCTCTTACATAGGAATGAGTCAAGAATGCATGAAGCATATTCATAGCCATATAGCCTTGCTAAGTCATTTTTCTCCCTCTTCCCTTGGCCAGTACTGGCTCTAATTTCATTAGAACTGCACAGACCGTGTTGGGGGGGATGCTATGAACTCAAGAGGGTCTTTTTTTCTACCCTTCAGTTGATTAGCGGAGGTTCTATCGTCAGCGCCGAGGCAGTATGGGACCACGTTACCATGGCCGACCGAGAGTTGGCGTTTAAGGCGGGGGACGTCATCAAGGTCCTGGATGCTTCCAATAAGGACTGGTGGTGGGGACAAATCGATGATGAAGAGGGATGGTTTCCAGCCAGCTTTGTGAGGGTGAGTGATGACGGTGTACAAGCGTTTTCCCTTTAACCATCCAACATACTTCATCTCATTACATCAAGCAAAGGTGAAACAAGAAGAAAGAAAAACAAGATGTTCTACGCGCTTGTGCGTTGATCGTTTTCATACTATTTCATGGTGACGGGTTCTGTATTTTATTACTCAAAATAATTTTCGTTATAGTGGAGTTTTGACTGAGAAAAAATAGAAGAAAATTATATTCAACCACTCCAAATCATGGGAATACATGATTTGTTTTAAATATATTTAAAAAAATGTTTGGCCTAATTATGAGTGGAAGACTGAGAACATTTTGTACTTACCACTTTTAATATTTATAAAGAAACCTGTAAAGATGGACTCTTATTTTTAGAAAGAATTTATACTGTAATTTATGGGAGACTGTTATGTCTCCGTGAGTGCATTACCTGACAGATGTTCCTAGCATATTAGCTATATATATGTGCTGTTCCGCCTATCACCACTCTTCCATCTCCATTTATATTGTCATATATAGCTCTTGAACCAAAGTGAACTTTTGTTGTTCTTTTCGAAGGTTGAACCGCACCCTCCTCAACCTCAAACAAAACAAGTTTTCTATATCAACCCCATAGCAACTCCACGGTTCCAAAACACAGCTACAAAGGTGCGTTCTGTTGCCCATGAATCACCACGTCCCCTGGGTTCATCATGGCAACCGTTATGTCTTCGTCCAGCATCCCTGCGCATTTGACCCTCCCATGATCTCTCCATAACCGCAGCTCACGAGTCATCTTTTGCTAAAATAATAATAATGGGCTTTTAAAACATTTTTACAAACATTTCGGGATTAACTGATGTTTGTGTTTTGAGCTTCTGTTCTTCTACCCAAGAAAAAATCTCAAGTAAGAAAACAGTGAAAGCTAGAATGTTCTTAACAATGTCTTAAAGGATGTCTTAAGAACAAATTTGTTCGTAGAATGGTTGGTGAATGAGGCCCAATAATAATAACAATAATAATAATAATAATTTTTAAGAATCTCTCACCCATCACTGTTCAAAATTACTTTAAAAAGTAATGATGCCGCATGCCGATGACCTGGGTGCATGCCCAGGTTTTTCCAGATCAGAATATGGCAAGTGCCTTGAGGGAGTGACAAAATAGGGCGGGAGGCCTCGCCGGGAGGATCCTTGTGCACATAGCAGCTCCGTGCTATTCTGGAATCGCTGTCAGGGGCACGAGGAGTCACGCCTTGAAGAAGACGTGGCGTCCTCGTTTCTACCGCCAGCCGGCGGGGGTTGTATAGTGGCGAATTCTAAGCGGTTGCTAAATGGGGAATTTAATCATACTAGGGTTGGCTACCAAATTGGGAGAAAACAGGACATTTTTTTTAAAGAAAACATCAGAACATGCCAATATTAAGAAGGGTTGTGTCAGAATGTATATGTTCTGTCCCACAACGACTACAACCTTTCCTTTGAAAAGAAGTTTGTAGAAGCACTGAAAAACCTCCCGTCACCCATTCTGGTTTGTGTGATCTGTGTTCTGCTGGGGCTTAAGACCATGGTATGGGTCCTATGGAAGGGGACTTAAGGCCATGGTATGGCCATTGTATGGGTCCTATGGAAGGGGACCTATGGCCATGGTATGGCCATTGTATGGGTCCTATGGAAGGGGGCTTATGAGGATGCTATCAGTGTTGAAGACTCTGTCCCAGGAGTTGTTGAGGAAGAGGGAAAATGTCATCCCCACAGGGAAAAGAGGCTGCTGCCTGCATTTTGTTTACACCTCACCTGTGACCTTTGACCCGCAGCCCTGCCCGCAACCAGTGAAAGCAGGGATATCTATAGGCTGTGCATGCCACAGACTAATCTAGTCTTGATGGATAGTGCTGGTTAAATTACACCGCAGAACCTCAGAAATATAAACCTCAGGATTGCACACTGACTAGTCAACCGAACGGGTCTGAAACTGTAAATAGCATACAGAATTGGATTTTATGGATCTTCTTATTACAATGGAAAAAAACATTAGTATTAAACATGAGCAGGTCGCTGGATTTTCTTTATTAATCAATAATGTAATGGATGTTTTATAAAGACTATGACACCACTACTTTGATACGTGCTATGGACTACGGTGTGTCTGACAGTTGGACAGCAGAAATATAATATCCATACTATATAGTACAGTCTTAACATCAACCGCATATTGAATATGTTGCAGAATCTACACAATATTACATGTGTTAGTTTACCAGTGTTTATACCCGTGCCTATTTTAGTTTTTATTAATCAGTCGGCTGACCATTTTATGTGACAATTCATGAATCACATCAAAACCTCTGTTGACAATCCCATTATTGCTGACAGCCTGCATAACCACACTGAATCACGTCTTATCCTAATGATGCCCTGTCTTTAGTAAGCACAGCACTGCTGATCTCTCTATCATTTCATGATTACATTATTGATTCTGTGAAAGCTATGCATGATGTGCATAATATAGTAATAAATCTGAATAGTAAGAAATAAAGTAATACCATGACTATCAATTGTCTATAGACAGACCACAAACCTCAATGGATTTCTTACTTTGGTGTAAAAATAGAAAAGAGTAAATTGTTTTTATTGCGATATTTCATATCTGTGTGGCACTCCGGTACATTGTGTCAGGTACATGTAGTTGACCAGAAAATAAAGAGAATACTTAAAAGACGCCAGAAAGCAGAAGTGTTGTAAAGCTGTTGCCAGGAGCACATCAGATGCCAGAAAGCAGAAGTGTTGTAAAGCTGTTGCCAGGAGCACATCAGATGCCAGAAAGCAGAAGTGTTGTAAAGCTGTTGCCAGGAGCACATCATAATGCAAACATGGCCACAGGTTTTCTCTGTAGCGAAAGTGCAGTGTGTTCTTTAGGGTATTCTGAGGTACACATATGAGGATTATGTTAGGTGACTTTTTTACTTTCTTTGACTGTTACTGTCACACACATTTATATTAAGCTCTTGGTTCCTGCAGCTCTGAAAACTGTATGACTATGCAGTTAAACACAAGCCCTCTGTGCTGATATATATGTTAATTTATAAGACTTGCAACTCAATATCCCAGACAGTGCATATTTAACTTTTTACATTTTGTTCACCTTGCGAATAGCATTGAAATCCCAGTGACAATCTTTTAGCCAATTTGTCTTACGTCTGTTCTTATTCCTATGCACAGAGTCTGTTACAAATTCTACCAACAGAGCAAATTTCAGGTTGATTAATGAAGGTGTTTGCTAGGTTACACCTGGCACAGGCTACACTTGAAAACTCTGGCCCAAACTGCGTCGGGAGATTTGGGCTGAATGAATAAAACACACGTAGCCGATTTTAGCTTCAAATTGGTGCTAAAATTTAAATAAATAAAGTGAAAGCAATATGATGCGAGTTGATTAAAAATTCTTAAAGGTTCAATATGAGGTTTGCTTGAGTTCATAGCAAGGATAAGCCAGTGCAGCTGATTACCTGTGCCGTGTGATGTCACCGCTGTCGTCACACTCCATGTGTCATCACTTTTGCAATGTGATGTAACCCATGGTGCTGCCATCCCTATGTATGGATCCCCACATTGTTATATGACCAACAACGGGCTTTTCCAGCAGTCGAGGGTCCTTCTGCACCTCACCGCTGCTCCCCTTAAGCGTCTCCAAGTCATTTGATTCGGGTGCACATTTGAAAAGGAAACGAATGCCGCGCTAAAGCAATCCGAGTTCCGTTAACGAATCTCCCCGGATCATAATCCTAAAATCATTGAACCGTGTGAGTGCTTTCATTAACCGGTCTTTGTGTGTCCTCTTTCAAATGGCCCTTTTCCCACCCAATTAATAGAGGCCCACATGTGGTAGAGGATATGACAAATACAGGGGATTTGCTGCCAAGGTTTATTTGGGATTAGCGGTGTGTTGAAAGGCTGGCGTGTCAATACGAATGAAGAGAAATCAGATGCAGAGGACAATGTGGGCTGGTGGTGTTGATATTGATTACCCATGTTTAATCTGGAGGGATGGGAGGGAGAATGTCGTGCTGCTGGTGTCACATGCAGTGAGGCATAATACATTGAAAGACTTAGGATTACAATGTTTTCCCCCTCCAATTTATTTACATTGGGGGGGGGGGGTCTGCAATTGTTGTCAGATCTGATGTGCTGCGCTTGAGGGGGGTTGGGGTATCATGTCAGAGAACATGAGATTAATTTAAACTAAACACAGCTTCAACAGGAACACCAGGTCAATAAAACTGTAGCCTTTGATAAATCTAGTGAAGAGACTGAAAAAAGGGGCCATGATTGACCATGCCATGTCCATGAGGTGAGCGGCAGCAGGAGGTCAGGAGGACGGCATTAAATCTGAGGAACTGAGCATGCCCTGACACAAGCTCTGGTGATTGGATGTGAAGCGGTTTTGTGACAGAGCTACACGTTCACATCCTGGTTTAACGGACGGACACTAAACGCTGCTCACATGAGTCATTTTCCCACGTTGCTGACTGCATGACAGTTCAGTCAGTGAATCAAAAGAGGCCATCATTATTGAACAGGCGATTCTTTCACGGTGAGACTGCAGCTTTTCATATATGAAGCATTCTGTGCTTTTTTGTTGGCCTTGCTCACGCTGTGTTTGAGTGTTGCTCTGTGCACGGTGTACCATAGAGTTGGTGTTTCATTGCCAGCATCTGATGCTTTCATTTCAGATTATGCTGAATTTACCTGTACTCTGCTGCCCATGCTGTGCCATCTAGTGCATTTGAATTCTGTGGTGTCTTCATCAAAGTCTGATCATTTGATGTGCAGCTATAAATTAGTAATGTTTTAGACCAATACAATTTGAACATTCTTTTTGCTAATGTAATTACCAGTACCAAAATATTGATATTTTCTTTAACTGAACAGGTCTGAAAATGTTTATATATTTCATTTTACAAAATATATTTTCTAAACATGTTTACTATATTACTGAATATATGTGACATACATACACATCCAAATGTAAAATAATACAATATGTAATACAATGTTATTACAAAATGTGTTGCATGCATATTTGTTTTCAGAATATTTCTGTATGCTTAAAAGGCACCAGTTCTTGTGTATTTTATGTTCTCTCAAAATAGTTTCTGTGGTCTTTCATACATTTCTCATATATGCCTTCTCTATAAAGTTTATATGACAAATACAATTTAAAACATATCATATGTATATTTATTTTTGGTACGGGTAAATTCTAAGTATGTACTTATGTACTTTTTATTGACTAAATAAAACCTTTCTTTGACATCAGTCACCATGGAGGATTCTGACCAGCATTTCTAACTCGCTGAGACTTTATGATCCCGGGGGTAGGAGGTGACGATGCCGCTTGCAGCATTTCCCTTGCCCCCCTAGTCACATGTTCTCTCTGATGTCGCCAGCTATGGGTGAACCAGGAGGATGGCGCCGTGGAGACGGCGGAGGGCTCCGGCGACGTACAGAATGGCCACCTGGACCCTGGCAATGACTGCCTGTGTCTGGGCCGGCCGCTCCAGAATCGTGACCAGATGAGGGCGAACGTCATCAACGAAATCATGAGCACGGAGCGGCACTACATCAAACACCTGAAGGACATCTGTGAGGTAATGCGCTCACAGAGCCAACACTACATCAAACACCTGAAGGACATCTGTGAGGTAATGCACTCACAGAGCCAACACTACATCAAACACCTGAAGGACATCTGTGAGGTAATGCACTCACAGAGCCAACACTACATCAAACACCTGACGGACATCTGTGAGGTAATGCACTCACAGAGCCAACACTACATCAAACACCTGAAGGACATCTGTGAGGTAATGCACTCACAGAGCCAACACTACATCAAACACCTGAAGGACATCTGTGAGGTAATGCACTCACAGAGCCAACACTACATCAAACACCTGAAGGACATCTGTGAGGTAATGCACTCACAGAGCCAACACTACATCAAACACCTGAAGGACATCTGTGAGGTAATGCACTCACAGAGCCAACACTACATCAAACACCTGAAGGACATCTGTGAGGTAATGCACTCACAGAGCCAACACTACATCAAACACCTGAAGGACATCTGTGAGGTAATGCACTCACAGAGCCAACACTAAAGAAACAAACTACAGCTCAGGCTTTCTGTACTTTTTCTGAGGATGCTGTTATAAGAATCAGGTGAAGGTGTGTCCCAATAATAAGCCCTGGGTTACCAAATCCATACAGGATTCGTTTACCCTGAAGAATCTGGCCTTTGTGTATATGGTAGTGAGGTTGAGAGGTGAGAAATAAAAGGGGAGGTTAGATCTGCAATGAAGAGGGCTAAGATCCAGTATAAGGAGGAAATAGAACATACATTTAAAAGTAACAATTTGAAGGCAGTGTGGGATGGGGTGAGAACTATGACAGGACAGAAAGATAAGGTCAACAAGCCTTTTAGGATGGATGGCTTTCGGAGAAATACAAGAGTTAGCCAATGCACCGAACGGATTGGTCTTTTCCTTGAAATGGCCGCAGAACATTTAGTTCCTCAAGTGCAATTAAACTATTCATAGATAAGATTACACAAATTGTAATTGTAAGTGTTCTAACAAGTCTAAATCCCCGGTTCATAATGCGTTATAATAATGATCCATACACTAAATTTGAAGAATGCCATAGTCAGTAAGGGGTTGCACGATGAAATTTCATGGTGAGTAACTCCGGATATTTCCTTGAGCAAGGTGCTTAACCTAAATTGTGTCAGTAAATATAAAGCTGTATAAATAAGTAATGTTAAAAATATATATTAGCTGTGTAATTCACTCTGGACAGGGGTGTCTAAGCAAATAACCATGGTAGTAATATAATGATGTAATCTTCTGTGTTTTAAAAATTCATAGGAGGATTCATAGTTTCCCATCTCACTGATTTTAGGATATTGTGATGGATGTTAATCATTATTTAGGATGATGAATTTCTTTAGATATGGTGCAGAGTATGATCGTCTAGATATGATATGATAGTCATTCTCCTGGATAGAATTTGCGCTGTGAAATGCTCTATTGCAGTGCTCCTCAAACTCAATCCTGGGGGACCCCTGTGTTTGCTGGTTTTTTGTTACAGCCAATCTCTTGTTCAGTTAAGGGTGTTGAACACATGAGTTTAAGTTATTTCATAATGTTGTCTTTAAACTTGTTAACGCAATGCAAATTTGGCTCATCATCACTTTCGTTATCAAAGACTTTGTTATCGAATTTCTTAAATATCTACCAAATGGCTATTAGTAGTCATGTGTCCACAATGACACTCATTACGAGCCTTTTGATGTACCTCACCTTTAAGTTGTCCAGTTAAACTTTTTTTGAATTTTTTTTGTTACCTCTTTTTGAGCAATCGTTTGTAATATAGCGCAATGTGAATATGTGACTTATATTTTCCATGGCATGCATAGCTATTTATGCCATAATGTGGCTTAAGAGGGTGAATAATCCCTCAAAACATGAAAAGTGTAATTAAGAAAAATTAGCAGCTTGTTAAAATTCTGGGACTGCAATTGCGGTTGGAACAGAAACCAGCATACACAGGGGTCCCCTAGGACCGAGCTTGAGAACCACTGCTTTATGATGTGACATCAACACAGAGGCGAAGGATGTAAGGTTCATTTCCACAGCCTGTCTTGCATCTCCAGTAATAAATCATTTCCACTTGACAGAAATGCTGCCCCCCCTCACACACACACACACACACACACAAAAATATCGACCTGGTCATTGCCAATATATCACCACAGTTGTAATGCAGTCAGGGTGCAGGGTGGTTTGCGATTAAATAAATCAACAGAGCAACATTAAGTTTATGCATTTTTTTGAGAGATGGATTTTATAGTGCTCCTGCCATTGTTTATCAATCTGCAGCACCAGTTTCTTTATTATTATGAAATATATTATTATTCACATACACTTCTTTGTATTTTATATTCAAATATAAAATGAGTGGGTGCATGAAGCATTTTATGGCTTCCGGTGCATTGGAGCAAACAAAAGTTAGGGGAAACTGTAGAATTATTATAAGTAACATCCATAATAAATATTGTTCTGTCATGCTTTTCTGAATTGATTTTTTTAAATGGAGTTTTTCTTCAAAAGACCATGACACAGAGGGACCAATTCGATCTAGGCCAGTTTGATTCAGTATTTGTAATATTTAAAATATTAGAATACTGCTGTATTTTTTCAAAACAGAGACACATTCAGACGTTCGACTAAAAGGATAAAGCTAAAACTATACTTTCTAGTAAGATAAAACTTAACTTTTCATCTGTGTTCTGGAAATACATTTTCTACTCCTTGTTCATTTCAAATGTCTTTCTGAAATTAGCCAGGAGCAGTTAACTAGAGCTTACTTCTTTCCTGTGAAAATAACATTTTTGATTATAAGGTAGTAGTACACATATTGCTACCCCTGTTGACACTTAAAATAAAAGTCATTATGAGCTGATGTGGTGCCTGCATTGTGAGAACAGTATTACTACAATGGTAACCCCGGCGTTAGTAGCTGCTTGTTAGAAAGCAAACTATGCACCTGTCTTTCCGAAAGATAAAAAAACGTTGTCACATTAAACAGCTGGCTATTCTTAGAAGAATAATATATTTTAAACGACTCCTAGATGTGCAATAACACTCCAAGTCTTTCTGCCAAGTTTTTAGATGTAAAATTTAAGCACTAAATAAGGAGAAATCCCTTGTTACAGTATAGATATGAATTTGAGCGATGACGACGACCCTGTGAAACAGTTAAGCTCGATCAGCCAATAATATAGGAATGGGTTTTCTGAGTTAACAAGGCAAGAGCGGTGACCTTTTAATGCAGTCAGTATCATGAATCAGATGCTGGACATAAGAGAGCAGTAATTGAGAAAGACAAAGTTTGAAGCACAAAGCTTTTCAAATAGCAACTTTTCCATCTCACCGGGACTTTCTGCCAAACACGTCTTGTGACAAATATAGTAAGAAGCACGTAATCTATAAAGGCACTGTCTAAGGGAGACAATATAAGTGTCTTTATTTTCTCACGTTCAAAGAAGGATATGTTATTTGTTAGTAATAGAAGCTATAGGACTGCGGTGTCCTTTCTTTATTCTGGAGATACACACTCACGAGGGTTGTAGAGATGCCAATCAGCCCCCTTTAACACACAGGTGATTGACACCCAGGACGACAGGGCAATTTAAGCTCCAATCAGTGGCTCCATCCCAGGAATCTAAAGTTGAGAAGCACAGATATTCTTTTTGCTGAGCAGAAATTGTGCCATGGTTTGCCTCACACTGAAAATGATGTCCCTGCCACTGTTGAGGTGAAAAGTGTGCTCATTTACTGTGTTATGAATATTCATGAAGGGGTGTCGCCAACAGTCACCAGAGACCACTGGTGCCAGAAGCCTGAGGGATGTCCAGTGGTAATCTGCTATAGCATTATCATCCTTGAATTTCCCACCAACTGTGACCTCGCCATTTAATTAATAGTTAAAATGAAATGACTTGGTTGCAATGCAGTGCAATGCTTAAGAAACTAGACTGGAGTGTTAGGAGTTGTGAATTTTAATAGCCTGTGAGGCACCAGTCTCTGCAACCTTGTGCAAGGTACTTAAAATGACCTACTTCAGGATGTCCGTCAGTATAAATGGAGAGTAAGCAAAATGCCACTTAGCGTGTTTGCCAAGCAAATAAGGAACCATTGCATAATGTAAAAATTATATTCAGCTTAAGAAATGAAAATGCAAAAATATAAACATAGTATATAGTGTCTCTATAGTATAAAATGACAAGACGCTTGCAGGGAAGGCCCCAGCACATTATTTTAGTATCTCAGTATGGAAATCATCTAGCATGTTTGTAAATGAACTGTAATAACGACGAGAGTGCCGAGGTACCTAAGTGAAAAGCAGGAATCATTACGCAACGGGGACTCATGGACAACTCACTGTCCCCAGCCTTCCCCACAGGCCCAAATGAAATATTCATGGAGACAATGAGCTGCCAGGCGCAAAAAGAATGTGATGAGATCGCTCAGCATTCAATGGTGATTTGACCCCAATCTAAATCTTGTTAGGAGGGCAAGCATACATGCACTATTTGCTATTCGGTCTAATAATGTCTTGATCAAATGAGATGAGATTTTTTAGCATAAAAGATCCTTTTTCTTGATAATAACATGCATACAAAACTGAATTTGGATGTTCCTTTCAGAGTGCTACTTATGGCTTTCCGCTTCTTTAAGCCGTTTCTGACTTGCGATTTTATATTCTTCGTTTAAGGGCTATCTGAGGCAGTGCAAGAAGAGAAGAGACATGTTCAATGATGACCAGCTGAGAGTCATATTTGGGAATATTGAGGACATCTACAGATTTCAAATGGGGTTTGTTCGAGACCTGGAGAAGCAGTACAACACTGAGGACCCTCATCTCAGCGAAATTGGACCTTGCTTTCTGGAACATGTAAGTTCCTTCGCTCAAAACGTGTGGAGGAGGACGTCAGTGTATGTAACACAATCTATATCAAGTGGCTAATGTATCTCACATCAATGAAAACAGTATGTTTAATTCATGCTTTGTTAGGTGACTAATGTGTCTTATGTTAATGCTGTCATTACATGTTACACAATCTATATAAATAGATATTCAGTGTACACAGACATCTCCATAATAGTCACAATACAAGACAAAAGCATTGTAAAACAAACGATAGTTTTGGGAACGCAAAGGTTAGGGAATCATACTAATTGCAGAGAATATTGCAGCAGGTAATGTCAATAGCTTGAGATTTGGAAGTGTATTTTTCTTGGTTTTCACCTCTTAGCCACTCTTTAGAACTCTGTGCCAGTTTGTTTTTTGGAGAAACTTACCTAACTGCATGAGTCACAACAGTGCTGAATGAAGGTAATGATGGGTTTTTGCAGTGTGTAATAAATAATAAATATACATATGACATGTTTTAAATTGTATTTGTCATATAAACTTTATAGAGAAGGCATATATGAGATATATAAAAACCACATAACTAGTATCATAGATACTTTCAAATATAGTTCAGTAATGCATTTTCTGCCCGCTCTGACATTATGAGCTCATTTTCTGAAGTGTCCAGAAATTATTTCTACCAAAACATTTGCAGTCAGCTGCAAGAAATGAGAACTAAAATGTGGTATAAGATTAAAAGAAAGTTTCCCTTTTGTTTTTTTTACAAACCGTACAAACAGTACAGAGTGTTGTGAATTCATGATGGTGACTGCTGAAATCATTGCTTTGATATTTAAGTTAAAGATACATGTTAGTTTAATGCAGGCCCAAATCAGGAGAATCTAGAGAAAAGTAGATTGTTAATTTACTATCCTTATGAAAAAATACTTACCTAGCATCCTTTGTGTAGGATAGTAATGCCTCTCACTCGAAAAGCCTTTGAAAGTGTTCTGGAGTAACTGGAGTGACATTTTGTCTGCGTATTACCTTGGAGCTGGGAGGGACTGGTGGCCGGGGTATTGATTAGTCAAACAGCGCTTTGGGCCCCATGCCAGTGTAAAGGTCCTGCAGATGCATGGTGCTTGTGAATAAATGTGAAGCATCGGGAATGCATGATATATCTCATTCCTGTGGGGTCCATGGGATTAGGGCTCAGTGTTTGTTCTCTGTTCCACTATTCCCAATCCCTCCCATCTTCTGCGGTGAAATTCTAAAATGGAAATATTGTTTGCTTAATATGGGGTCATGCAATTCCGAGAACAGCAATTGCAGTTGAAGTTGAGGAAGAGTGAAAAATGCAGACGTAGGGAGACGTGCTCAGATTTTTTTCACGAGAAAAGAGAAATCTAAGCACGTTGGCTAGCTCCGTAGCTTTATGCAGTTTTATGAGAGGGTGGTTGGAACTTGGTCAAGCCGGAAAGTCTGTACACCCCTTTCACCTTCTCCACATTTTATTATGTTACACACATATTCTACAATAGATTGAGTTCATTTTTTGTCTCAGAATTCTACACAAAATACCCCATAATGACAAAGTGAAAACAGGTTTTTAGACATTGTGCTAATTTATTAAAAATCTAAATGTAAAATATCATATGTACACAAGTGTGCACACCCTTTGATATGACACCCAAAAGTGATTCCACTGATACTGCTTGAGATGTTTCTACAACTTAATTGGAGTCCACCTGTGATAAATTCAATTGGTTGGACATGATTGGGGATTGCCAACACCTGCCTATATAAGGTCCCACAGTTGACAGTGCATGTCAGAGCAAACTCCAAGCCATGGGGTCAAAGGAATTATCTGCAGACCTCAGAAACAGGATTGTGTCAAGGCATAGATCTGGAGAAGGGTACTGAAAAACTTCTGCAGCTTTACAGGTCCCAAAGAGCACAGTGGCCACACCATCATTCTTAAATGGAAGAAGTTTGGAACCACTAAGAATCTTCCTAGACCTGGCCGCCCGGCCAAACTGAGCAATCAGGGAAGACGGGCCTTAGCCAGGGAGGTGAGCAGGAACCCGAGGGTCACTCTGACAGAGCTCCAGCGTATTCTTGTGGAGATGGGAGAACCTTTCAGAAGATCAACCATCCAGGCAGCACTCAACCAATCAGGCCTTTATGGTAGAATGGCCAGATGGAAGCCCCTACTTAGTAAAAGGCACATCACAGCCCACTTTGAGTTTGCCAAAAGGCACCTAGAGGACTCTCAAACCATGAAAATCAAGATTTTCTCATCTGATGAAACCAAAATAGAACTTTTTGGCCTGAATACCAAGCGTCACATCTGGAGGAAACCAGGCACCGCTCATCACCTGGCTAATACCATCCCTACAGTGAAGCATGGCGGTGGCAGCATCATGATGTGGGGATGTTTTTCAGCAGCGGGAACGGGGCGACTAGTCCTGATAGAGGGAAAGATGAATGCAGCTAAGTACACCGAGAGTCTTGAAGAAAACCTGCTCCAGAGCACTCTGGACCTCAGACTGGGGCGAAGGTTTACCTTCCAACATGACAACGACCCGAAGCACACAGCCAAGAGAACAAAGGAGTGGCTTTGGAGAAAATCTGTGCATGTCCTTGAGTGGCCCAGCCAGAGCCCAGACCTGAATCCAATTGAACATCTGTGGAAAGAGCTGAAAATGGCTGTGTCCCAACGCTCCCCATCCAACCTGACGGAGCTTGCAAGGATATGCCAAGAGGAATGGGCAAAAATGTCCAGAAACAAGTGTCCCAAGCTCGTAGCTTCTTTCCCAAGACGCCTTGAAGCTGCCAAAGGTGCAGCAACCAAGTATTAGGCTAAGGGTGTGTACAGATATGTAACCCCTAAATAACCTATTTTTGTCAGTAAAATAAAATTGCATATTTTCTAAAAACCTGTTTTCACTTTGTTATTATTGCCTATTGTGTGTAGATGTTTGAGGCAAAAAATGTAACTCTGTAACGTAATAAAACGTGAAGAAGGTGAAAGGGGTGTGCAGACTTTCCGGCTTGACTGTACACCGCCTGACTAAAAAAAAAAGTTGCCGTTGCACCCGTCATGCATCGTGCCCACTGTACAAGCCTCTGGAAGCAGTGTTATGATCTGGGGTTGCTTCAATTGGTCAGGTCTAGGCTCAGCAATGTTATGCAGCAATAAAAGTCAGCTGAGTACCTGAATTTACTGAATGACCAGGTTATCCCATCAATGGGCATATTCCAGGACGACAATACCAAGATTCATCGGGCTCAAATTGTGAAAGAGTGGTTCAGGGAGCATGAGGAATACTTTTCACACATGAATTGGCCACCAGAGTCCTGACCTTAACCCCATTGAAAGTTTTTGGGATGTGCTGGAGAAGACTATACGGAGTAGGGGTGGGACGATTCAATCTCATAACGATTCGATTAGTTTCCGATTCTTTAGGCAAAGGTTCGATGCATCATAATATCTTACGTTTGACCACGATTCGATTCGATTCGATTCGGTTCGATTAATTTAGATACTTTAAAAAAAGTAATAGGCATGCTAATGTGATTTGATACCGATACATTCAGCAGTAATTAAATATTCAATTAGAACCTTACACCAAGTTCACAGCATTATGTTTATTGTTAAGGCATGCCATACATTTTGCAGCTGTCTGCAGCAAATAATGCAGCAATAAACATGACTAACAGTGTATTTTCTAAAGTTGCCCTATTTAGGTTATTGTTTTTCAAACAGTGTCAGACATGGTACCCTAATACAGTTCCTTTATTTACAAAATGAAAATGGCAAAATGTATAACAATTACTAAACTGGGGCAAGAAAAATGAAATAGCCTATAGGTTAGTGTCATGCATAGTACTTTCCTAAATCTTAGTACGATCTAGAACTTCGGTGGAGCAAGATGCCCATCCATCCGTAGTTAAAGCTACTCTCGTAGCGTTTTGCAAGGACAGTCGAACAGTTTTCTTCACCTCTTCATACAGAGCAGGTATACATTTTTCCCTCAAATATTTTATGCATGGTATGGTGTATCTAGGTTCCACGACATTCATTTTGTGAATCGGACAGTTAACGTAGTAATAATTATTTGAACGTAAGACATTGGAAATAGTCTTACTATTTTTGTTTTTTGTCTCTAACGTCTACTTGATTTTGAATAGGAAATGGTTTAAATTTAAATATCAGAAAGCACTTTACAATTAACTGTCTGGACACGGTATGTGTATAAAAACTAATAAAAACAATTATACAAAAAAATAGAACTGTTTGGCCATTTCTCCAGGAAACTCAGGGGAAGTGTCAATGACTCCCGAGTTTAGCTTGCTAACGCGCTTGCTGTCCTTCACGTCAATTGTGTATCGTCGGCTCAAATGGTTTATCATGTTTGCGGTGTTGCCTGTATCTGATTTCAACTTGGCAGATCTTGCATATTGCAGCGGTTTTGCCAAGTACACCCTCCTTCTTTCTAAACCCGAAATGCTTCCATACCACTGATTTTCTGTTCGGAACATCGCAAGTTCTGTAAGTTTCTGTCTCTTTTGTCGCACTCAGCGAGCACGCAGCTAGCCATTTCGCTCAGATCTGTCAGTCTCATTGTCGCTTGATTCCCGCCTGTCCCGACTTTCAACTCACGCTTACGTGGGGGGTTGGAGCAGAAACATGGATTGAAGCTGGTCAAAACAGTTTTAAAAGTAGTCGTGTCTTAGAAATATATATTTTAAATAATTTTTGAATAAATGAATACATGTGCACATTCATTTAAAATGCGATATTAATCGATGCTTATCGATTCGAATCTTACAGATCGATGCAGTTGTATTTACACATTCGGATCGATGCACCGCGATGCACCGGTGCATTGTCCCACCCCTAATACGGAGTGGTTTGACTCTCCCGTCGTCAATACAAGATCTCGGTCAAAAATGAATGCAACTCTGGACAGAAATAAATGTTGTGACGTTGCATAAGGTTGTCGAAACAATGCCATGACGAATGCGTAACTTTTTTTTTGGCCACGCAGTGTAAAAAATATTTTGTGGAGGAAATTACAGTGTAGAACTGCATTAATTTCAGTGCTGTGGATCTTTCCTGGGGAAAGATGAAAGGAAAAGAAAAGTGCTCCATAAAAACTTTATGACTAAATTATAGACATATGTCACATCTCAGGACCTCCATGGATTTATTATTGTTGTTATTTTATGCACTGGAGTCTCTATGAAAGCTGAGCAAATGGGAATTGGTACCATCACAAAGAGGATAAATGAGCAACATAATCATCCTGTCAAACTCAGGCCCACTGTTTCCAGTTTTTCGCTTGGTTTCATTACCTGTGGCAGCTGTGGCCATTCCATACAGCCTGCACAGTTCCTTACAAACCCCTCGTACACGCACAGAAGAATGTTTGATGATGACAGCAGGTCATTCGGCCAATCTGGATTCTTCATTTTCCAGACTGAGAGTTTTGATGTGTCGAGGCTGGTTTGAAAAGTGTGTGCTTCTGATATATATTGCACTCGCAAAAATACCAGTGAAAACATGTCTGATATCAGAGGAAGATGTACCTTTCTCTAATTTATAGAGGTGTATGTGTCTTCATTCTTTCTACTTCACTTTTCATTATGACAATTAATAATTACAATGTAAAAAAAATTTATAAAATGTTTTGTTGAAATTCCATGTACTTTTTCAGTAGCTCCTATATCAGTGCTCTAGATAAGGTCTGACAAGGTCATCGTATAACATTACTATAACTTCCATTGAGTCAGTCACAGTCAATGTCATTTTGCTGTATTTCTCAGCATCTTACTTTTGTTTATTACTACTATACTACAATGTCTAGATCTAGATAGACTTTGGCCTACTATTGCGATATGAGGTTACCTACCGCCTGCTGCTCAAATCCCGCCAACTCATCCGTCTTATTTGTGTCACGCAGCAAGACGGTTTCTGGATCTACTCAGAGTACTGCAACAACCACCTGGACGCCTGCATGGAGCTGTCTAAGCTGATGAAGGACGGTCGCTACCAGCACTTCTTCGAGGCTTGCCGGCTCCTGCAGCAGATGATCGACATCGCCATCGACGGCTTCCTGCTGACGCCCGTGCAGAAGATCTGCAAGTACCCGCTTCAGCTGGCCGAGCTGCTGAAGTACACTGCCCAGGAGCATAGGTACAGTGTACTACAGCGCCGTGCCGGCCTTCACTGCCATTAAAGGGCACCTCGGGCTGTTCTGTGGGCTTCTGCCTATAATCTTTCTTTAAAGTCATTTCAGCTCCTCGAGACTGATATATAGGTCAGGGGGAAAAAAAATTTAACGCATGTTTGAAAGTGAACCCCAGGGATAGTGTTTAGTGGGATTTACTGAGCAGGTCCCTCCTGGAGGGGGGACCACATGTTATTAGTGCTTTGGTATGTCCAACCAAACACTCTTTCTGGGTCTCGTTTTCTTGCGGGAACTGCCCTAGGTGCCTCTTAATGGATGCAGCCCAGTAGTGTCAGGGAAGCAAATAATGAATCGGAGCAGGTAAAGTCAAATGACATCGCTTCATGGCTCATAAAGGACGGATTTCCCATTTCAGTCATAAATCAGCATGCATGTCCATTGCTCCATCGCTACATAACAGTATCCACTGACTAGATGAGCCTCTTGTTAAAAAAAGGTAAGTGCACATAATTCTGTCATCCATAAAGTCAATGTTTGCTTTGATGTTTGTCACATTGGACTGGTCTTATGTAAGCTTTACTGAAACTAAATTTCATAAGAAATAACCCGAGTTCAGTTTCTCAAGTAGTCTGAGGAAACAACTACCTTGAATCATTTGATTAGGGCAACTTAATATGCTCAAGTATCCACTGATCCTTTTTTTACCGGTTTTAATGTAGTTATAGTAGTTTAATGTAGTTTTACAATGAGTGTCCAATGTACAGAAGATTAGCAACTGCTGTGCTTAAACAAACATTTTTTCATGGCTTATTGAAATTAATTTTTTTTTTATAAACTACAATGAATTACTGTAGCTTCCCCTTCTGTTAATTACCAGGGCCGATTTTGTAACAGCCACTATTGCATCTACAATTTATTCATTTATTTTCATAATTACATTAATAGCGAGCAAACTTTTTGTTATTGAGTAAAACTTCAAATTATAACTTCAAAATAAAATGATTAAATTCATCCCCGGAAGCAGTGGGAAATAAGCATAATGCCTTGCGCGTCATTCTGTTACTCCTGACCAAAATTGCCCGTGATTTGATTATCTTCCCTTGGCAAACAGTATTATTTCTGTTAAATGAGATTGTACTGTAATATCGTGCCCGTAATTAGATTTATTTGTATAGGCTTCAATGTCAGTAATATAATATCTTTTTCAATATTGCTGGGGATTCTGGGGAGTCTTTGGCCCAGATTGGATTAATATCTGTCCTTAACTTTGACTTACAAATAAATGCATGTCTTACACTTTTTGTTATTGAGTGAAGCTTGAAATTAAACCTCCAAAATAAAATAAAAAAGGTCATTACAAAATACGATAAAAAGTAAGTGTATTATACCCGATGTATTATTTTGTTACACCGGTCTCAATAATTCACTCAATATGTTTAATTATTGTCCTTCAAAAAAGTGGTATGTTTGTATTATATTCTTTGTTATTCCATTTAAATGAGTATGCTTGAATGTCACAATGTCAGATATATTGCTTGATATTATTGGAAATGCTGGATGTCTTTCCCCTGGATTAATTCACCATGTCTCTCTAACTTTGACTTTGATGAAAACATATTTTTTCACCAATTATTTTGTTAGATTGTGTTTAGAACAAATTGGACACTTTAAATGAAATGTGAGAGTCAATCAGCTGGACAAAGAGGAGGAGGAGAAGAAATAGAAGAGGTTTCTGCACCCTACACGGTTATTTTGGATTACGGCCCCTGATTTCATCAATGATATGTCAGATATCTTTAGCCTGTTTTCACCTAAGAAAATAATTGAAAATAAATAAATTAATAAGTAAGTACAAAAAAGAAAAAGAAAATTCCAGTCTCCAGTCCGAGCAGCAGAAATAATGTGTCCCAATTAAATCTTATCAGACTCAATTTCCCATTGTCACATCTCATCATATATCAAGAGCTTTGTGCCTTCTTAAAGCGTAAAATTGGGAGCAGCAGCCAAAAACGGCATGCTATTCATAGAGGTGTTTGTGCTGCGACGTGGCCTCTCTCTGCTGTTGCCATAGCCTCTCTTTGATATCTTCCCCAGATGAACACAGTGGCCTAAAGCGATCATCAAATATCCGGCCCGATATTTTCAGGAATGCGTCTTAACAATGCCGCTCCATGAATTTCTTTTTGCTTTCATTTTACCTACCAATGCGTTTCAGAATAGCCCTCCCCCTCGGGATTTAGCCTCCCCTTGGATTCTCTGCAGGAAGTGATTTGGTAGGTTGCCATGGTTACCCAGTGAGTAATGCCTAAAAGAGCTGCACTTGTAGGGAATCCTGGGCTTGAATGTGATATCGAATCATCCATCATCTCTTAGAGATGAGAGTGAAACCAATCAAACTGCACATCACGGGACCATAAAATGAATGTTATTCGCTGAATATTCAACTTTCTGCTTTTTACTGTGCTTGCTTTTAAAATAGCTGTTTTATGAAGCACGAGCACCATATCTCTTTAGCTCATGTCATAAGTAAAATGTTACATTTACCCTAATGCCTAACCTTGTCTCATCTCTAAATATGCTGCCAAATTTGACTCTCGGTTACCGGGGAAGTCCGGTAAGGGGAATCATTTTGGGGCGGAGAGCACCGGTATGTCAGAAAATCTTTGTCCACCTTTTAAGACTTACACGACACATTTAGATTGCGAAAGGTAATTATTATTTTTTATTTGTCTTGTGCATGATACTGTTCTAGAATTATTGTATTTCAAGCACATCCTCATTAGAAAACGTCAACACTAATACGTGCTGATGAGATGAAAAAAATATAAAATTCTGTAATAAGTACTAGTTCAAGTGCTGTTCTATGAAAAGCATGACCAGTACTCTGCCACTCAATTAACAAATATGAAAACTATCGGTATATAACATATGCATTGCATCTATATAGAAAGTGAAAACTTTCTGGAACAAATAAACAAAATAAAATAGAAAAGTCCAGATAAGCTGCAGAGAATGTGTTGAGTTGGACGTACCAGCCACACATTGATGACTGTGTTCAAAGATGAACAAATGCATATTTTATTCATGACGATAACAAGATGGCTGAGTACCATTTTCATTTAAGATGAAAAGACGAAGGCAGTTTTGATTGAATCATTGAATATCTGTGCAAGTGAATGTGACCTAAAAAGGCAGATTTAACGATGCTGGCTACGTCCAACAAAATGCTATTTGTCAGTTTTCTGCTCTGCGCTGATGTATGCCTGAGCTGAAGGATGATGAATGGTAAAGGGGGTACAGCCAGATGGGATATTGGGAATCCATTGATTGACTACGGCTGTGTGTCCCACTTCTCCAGTGACTACCGCTATGTGGCCGCCGCCCTTGCTGTCATGAGGAACGTCACGCAACAGATCAACGAGAGGAAGAGGAGGCTGGAGAACATTGATAAGATTGCTCAGTGGCAGGCCTCCGTCCTGGACTGGGAGGTAGGGACCTGCGGCAGTGGCCTCACTCGACACAGCACCGACCACAAATCAATACGGTTTGATTGTGGTCTCATCGGCTAACCCATATTTTACCCCCAGACAGTCACGTCAGGTAAATTCTGAATCAAAGTTCTGAACTTAAAGGTTACAATCTCTCAACAATGTGTAGTGTGGATGCGCAGTCTCACACAAAATAGCCAGGTGAATGCATTGATGAATTGGTATAAAAAAGTACTACATAATGTCAAAATGTCCACTCTGACAAAAAGAAGAAGGTATGATGGTGTTGATGTTGATGATGATAATTTGATTGAGTTGATGAGTGATGAGTTTTCTTATTTCCATTTTGT
The DNA here is from genome assembly GCA_022702515.1 of Ilyophis sp. 1 JC-2022. NCBI lineage: Eukaryota > Metazoa > Chordata > Actinopteri > Anguilliformes > Synaphobranchidae > Ilyophis > Ilyophis sp. 1 JC-2022. Next base: position 26,033,053 of record CM040397.1, read on the forward strand.
AAATATTAAATCTACAGGTAAAAATTAGATAGATGTAATAATCATCTTAAAGGGAAGGCATGTGTTCCATCCTAATTTATGAAGGATCTTACTAAGAAAGGGTAGGTGGAAGATTTTAAGAACGGAAGGGTCGAAGGTGTTTTTTTCAGAAGTGGTTTTCACTAAAGCAGGCTTAAGAGCAATGTGAACTCCCCCGCAAACTGCAGAGAGTAATTAGCAATACTTAAGACATTATCAGATAGAGAACTAAAAACCATTTAAAAAAAGGAGGTAGGGATGGGGTCTACTAGAGTTGAGGACTTGTTTAATAATTTCAAAAGAACATAAGATGCCTCTGCATGGAGGACTAGGGGGCTCTATTCCATCAAAAGTCATGGCTAGAGATTGTAATGTGAGAATACGTTTTTTAACTTTAGCTTTGAAGAAAGAAACACATTCTGTGTGTTTGGATACGGAGAGGAAATCACTTGTGTGGGCAGGGAGAGGATTGAGAAGGCGGTCGATAGTGGGGGAAAAGCTTTCCGGGGTTATTATCATGATAATTATCAGCTATCATATTTGAAAAATGTTGCTGTCTAGTACATTTTATGGCCTTATTAAAGGCTGTTAATTGGCCTCTAAAGATATCATAATGTACATTGTAGCTTGCTTTTTCTCGATCTCTGTTCCGCCCTGCAACAACATCGCTTAAGCTCAAGGATTTTTTCATTCGTCCACGGTGGTTTCTGTTGTAAAGATTTTTTTTTTTAACTTTGACGGGAGTCAATAATAGTTAGTATTGAAATGTATAACTATTTCACTGCAAGTGAATGGAAAAACTGGATTTGGAAGGGTCCAGAGAGAAGAGATAAACTGCTGAGCAGCCGAAGTGGTAATAGAAAGCTTCGTAGTCTGTTCTGTATTGAGCTGGAACCAAATCATATACAGTAGTGGTCAGATATATATGAACCATTTGTAAGTCACTACTATTAAGTACTCTAGAAATGACCAAATCCAAGGTATGACCATGATTGTAGATCGGTCCTGATCTAGGCCATGGAGAAAAAGGCCATGGACTTCAGCAAGTCCATTAGTTCAGAGTCAGTATCAATGGCCACATGCAAATTAGAATCCACAATAATGATCATTCTGTCATAGTTTGTCTTGATAATAGATATGCGTTCTGAACAATCAGTTTAAAAACATACAGTGTTTAGGCAGCCTGTACACTGTGAGAGCCAGCACTGAGGGCTGGCATTAAAGCGGTACAGCACGATATTCAATGGTACTAAATTCTCCAAAAGAGAGACCTTACTGCCAATAGAGCTTGAAAAGATGGTGGCCAGTCCACCCCCTTTCTTTTCCTGTCTACGGGGTGTTTTAATTGAAATGGCTGAGAAAAGCCAGAGGCTTGCAGAATTATTTTACAGGCCAGGAGTTATTACCCATGATGCCTTGCATTTCCAGCCATTGCTGGGCTGTAAATGCGTCATCAGCATTGAGTAATCTCACAAGCTTTTAGGATCACAATGTGCATGTGCATTCAGGCCGGCACTTCTATTTGGAGCGCTGCCTTGGCTCTGTGTCTTTTGCCTAAGGCAGAAAAAGAGAGAGGTTTGTGAGGACAGTAAGCCTGAGTTGAGACACGGGCTCACAAAAACACACACACACACACACACTCACACACACAGTCACGCTCACATGCACAAACATACACAGTCACATATGAGCACACACAGTGATAAACGTATAAACACAGGCACACACACTCACACACACACACGCCCACATGTATCCACATATATACACGCAAGCACACAAACGACCACTCAGAGAATCACACGTGCACATGCAAGCACATTCACAGCCAGACACATCCGGACATACGTACATGCACATATGCACTTATTGTTATGTCTATATGTGCCACCTGGTGGTTAAAGCAAGAAGCACTAGATTTGATGAAAACATCCCAAGGCAAACTGAGCGCATTCTTGGCTCAGGATTTCAGCATGAAATTTTCACATGCCATGCTTGTGGCATGCCAGGTCAATAGATACAGCATACACAAACACATACATACACACACACACACACACACACTCTGACTTCAAACAGAGGTTGAAGGTGACCTTTGCAAGGTGCCGATCATGAGTCCTGCATTGGAAATCTGTCCATGGTGGATAACAACATCAATCATTTGCCCTGACCCCAGCAGGTCTAGGCAGGCAACAGTGGCACTTATCCTTTAGATAGGCCTAAAGGGGACTAAAGCCACACTAATTATGCCATTTATTTACATGTACTTATTTGATTATTTGTCCAACTTTTCTCATGTCATTATCAAAGGTGCGCACTAATCAACATCCTGTAATCAGTGCAAAAATAATACCTGTGAATCAAATGAAGAATGCAGCATGCAATAGAAATTCATAGCATCACAACGTTTTTTAATCATTGAAGCAAAATCATATAAATGAGTCTAATAAATAATAAATAATGGTACTCTGAGGGTGGAGCATGATTACTGTCAGCATTAAATAAACAAATGCATCTTTTAATAAGCAAATATCTCTTTAAATAAATGAATGCGTCTTAAAATATTGATGAGATGTCTAATTTGACCACTGTTACTGACTGCAAGTTACAGCTGCAAATCATAGTCCGTCACTCCATGAGTGAAAAAGTTGAAAGAAGCGTGTGATCTACTTTGTGAAATTCTAACTGGTTTCAGACCAGATGGGCTGGTGTTTGAAATCATAGCTGTTTAAACTTAGTGTCGAGCATGCCCAGTGCTTTTGAATTATAACAAGGTCATGCTATCTAGTTCTTAGCTAGATAACTTCTAGCTTCTAAGTAAGCTTCTTTTAGCCCTGATTATAAAGACATGTAATGAAGCCAAGGCAGGGGGAAAATTGTGAATTTTAAATTGTGTTTTTTTGTGTGTGGCAAGATAGGCCTGTGTTTGCTGGAGGAAGTGAAAACCTAGCATTATCAGTTCTGTTTGATCAAAGCCAAAGCTTGCGGCTGCTGCTCAGTGTATCTCACATCCTTAACCCTCCGCAGAAAGGGAGCCACGTCTCACCAACTCAACTCGTTTCCTCAGCGCTAATTACTGTTTTTGTTTTTTATTTTTTTTCAAATAATATACCAAATACTCCGGGCAAGAAGACTCTAGCTTAAGGCTTGAATCAAAAGGTCTCGCTTGCCTTTTGATCTCTGAATCAGATCAGCTAAGAGTTTTTGTTTTTCATTTGTGGTATAGAATGTGTACGAAAATATACCTGCATACATTTCAAAATGCCAAAAGTGAATGAATTTCATGTTACTTAAGAGTTCATTAAAGGAAATAATGTATTTCTGCATATTCCACACACACACACACACACACACACACACACACACACACACACACACACACACACATACTGTATATATACTGTATGTGTGTGTGTTTTGTTTTGTTTTTCATTGCCCTCAACAGAATGTTGATAGTTTGTCATGTCTTATTTCCAGGAATAAACCTTTAAAAATGCATAGTGCTCAGCTGAATATAAGTAAATATACATTACAGTGTGAGTAGATTCACATTGTAATTTTTTCTGGAAAGAGCATCTGAAATACATGCTGTATAGTGTACATGGTGTTCAGTGTACGTGGTGTTCGGTGTACATGGCGTTCAGTGTACATGGTGTTCAGTGTACGTGGTGTTCAGTGTACGTGGTGTTGAGTGTACGTGGTGTTGAGTGTACGTGGTGTTGAGTGTACGTGGTGTTCAGTGTACGTGGCGTTCAGTGTACGTGGCGTTCAGTGTACGTGGCGTTCAGTGTACGTGGTGTTCAGTGCACATGGTGTTGAGTGCGTTATGCTTCGGCAGTGTACATTTACTTGATTTTGGGTTTTTTCCTCACATTTTGCAAGTGTCCTTATTGAGTGTGACTTACAGAATACACTGTAGCTTGTGGATTATTCACTGTGCCGTCATACAATGCATTACATAACAAAATCACTCATTAAACGGCTGAAATCATGCAAGAGTAGCCATTTTCTAAGTGGCAAAGTAACAACAGAAACTGTGTCTTGAGTCACCCACATGCATAATGCATACTTGACTTAATTTTTTTAAGTAATATATTTTGAACAGGTATTACATATCAAACAGTAGCATGCATAGTTTCTTCACTCCAGAGATTTGATTATTATTTTTCTCTTGCTCGGGTGGCACAACTATAAAGGCCTTATGCATCTATTTAACTTTTCTTTGTTTTTCGTTCCTGTGTAGGGGGACGACATTTTGGACAGGAGCTCAGAGCTGATTTACACTGGTGAGATGTCATGGATTTACCAACCATATGGGAGGAGTCAACAAAGAGTCTTCTTCCTGTTTGACCACCAGATGGTCCTGTGTAAAAAGGTTAGCTTCACTTTACACCACGGCTCCTTTGTCCTATTCCACACAAACGTACGGTGCAAATATATCCTGGCGCTAGAGGGCTGCGGTGTCAGGAGGACTTGTTCTGGCCGGTCATAGTGTCTGCAGGGCTACTATGCTGTGCTGTGGTCTTTGAGGGCCGTGGTGTCCACAGGGCTACTCAGTCCTGGTTCTGGAGGGCTGATATCTGCATTGCCTCCAAGCGTTCACCCCGGTGGATCGCAGCCCTTCAGCACCATAACTGAGTCAACACACTCTTAAAGAGACAGTTCACTATGGACTCAGGAGTCTGGAGAGTTAAGACACAATGCTTTCGTAATGGATGACATAAATGTGTTCTGCATTCACATTGAGATGGCGGAGATCGGCGCGCTCATCAAGAGCAAAAATAAGGATGACCAGGTGTTCCACCTGCTAGAGTTCTGCATGTTAATAGCATGCTCTATAATATGAACATGTCACTCAAAAGTTGGCATAACGGAGCAATTAAGAAGACGTTTTAAAAACCCATCCATCTAGCACTCTTTATAAAATGATAGGGTATTTTTGATTGCTACTGCCTGACTCTTGACTCTCCAGCTCACTGCCTACACCGGCTCAATAGCAGGTGGAAACAGAAAAGTCCTGCAATCATGTTACCATCGTGCTTAAAATGCCGGGGTGTTCCGCAAACATTTCCAAATTGACCAAATTGGATGAAAAGCAAAGGTAACACAGTGGTGGTACTTGGAAGTGAGAAGCGGTGTAGGTAGGGACTGTATTCTCCCTGTATAAATATAGGTTCAGCACAACACATGCCCAAGTACAATGACAGGGGCACTGTCCTGTAAGATGGTCAAACTTTCAGATGAAACTGTGGTCCTGGCTCACTGTGGTCATTAAACAACATGTGGCACTTATCACAAACAGTCGGAGCTCACTGGTTCTCTGCTGGCTCTGGCTACCTCATACCAATTGGCTAAATAATTACTTTTCTGTTGATTTATAGTGATTCTAGAGATTAATTCCTGATCAACATTTTGTGATCAATTAATAGTACTTATTTTATCATGATGGTAAAAAGCCTCTTTGGTCGATTCTCATTGACCGTGTAATTGGCTCGCGTGAATTTATTGGGCGTGCGGCATGTCATAGTGGTTAGGGAACTAGATGTCAAATAGAAGATTTAATCTCAGTTGCAGAGGGATACTGTAATTGTACCGTTGACCAAGACACTGTACTTCATCGCATTTCCCTCAATAAAGATCATGAGTAAATGTCATGTGAAATGCAATCTAGCCAAATGCAAATAGCCGTGCAAAAAGGCATGATAAAATGAACAGATAAAAATGTGAAACACACACCGTGAACTAAAGACTATAAGACATAAAGTGGTAATAATATAATAATAATAATAATAATAATAATAATAATAATAATAATAAAATGCCATGTCTTAATCAGGTCCTGTATTTAACACACAAGCCTTTGTTCTGCTATTTGTTTCTGACTTTAGCAATGGCTGTGGTATAATGAGCACCCCACAGGCTTTTAAACAACGCTATGTGTTCCTCTCCTTCCTCTTCCTCTTAGTCCTGTTGCTGCGTGATCAGCAGGAAGAAATGCCGGGTCTCATTTGCACTTTAGAAACAGCTGCTCCACTACTTTAACAAGAGAAGTGCGCTCATGTAAATAACATCATATAAGCATGCATGCCGAGGTGCCGTAATGGGAAAAGTCTCTCAACACACATCATAGTTATGAAATGAAAACGGCTCATATGGGACTTCTGAAACTGAGAGCTCTTACTGTTACACTTGTAGCATTTCTTGGAATGGGTATCTTTTGACCCATTCCTTTTTAATGTGTGTGTAATTCACTGGATTAAACAGGTAAATAAATCCTTTATATTACCCAGCGAATTTTAGTAATGATATGTCCGATTTATAATATTAATTAACATCTAAATAAATTAAGATTTATTTTTTTTTAAATGTTTTTTTATGTTTTTTAATTTATTATTGTTTTGCAGCTGAAATGTCCTGAAACAAATAAAAAAAATAAAAAAACGTAGCAAGTGTGTGAACAAAGTTTGACTAGACTTCTGATGAGCCGTTTTTTTTCAAACCATTTTTGCCACGGTGCATCATGATTGGTTTAATTACTCCACAAGCACATCTGTTTGAAGCTCCTCATTTTCTCATGCATAATTTTAAGATATCTGAATAGTTTCCCCATAAGCATGCAGCGTCATGCAACAATGTGCCTGATTAAAAATATTAATTAAGAAAACGACAACAGCAGTCTAGTTAGCAGACTCCAGCATGATAATTGGCATAAATTAATATTCAGTTTTTTTCATTTTAATTTTAAGCGATGAACAATTTTGTGGACTTTTAATATAGATTATTTCAGACTTGCCTATCTCAGATCATTTTGGCAAGTCTTCAATTTTGAAAAAAAAAAGCCAAGGCACTCTTTTTGTTTTTTTCAATTAGAAAACCTTTATTGTAATGGCATTCCTATGAGGAATTAAAAACATCCAAGCAGACACACTAACGCGTTTCGATCTTTGCCTTCATCAGAGTGTGTCAGGTAAGACAAAATATATGGTTTATATACAACTCATCAGTGAGACAGGTGTGCAAGGTAAGCTCTTAAAGTGACAAGCACCAAAAACATAAAATGATTGTAGATAGGGACTGACAACCTCCAGGAGGCAAAATTTTAAAAAATAAGAATGAATGAAAAGACAAACAAAAATGAAGAAAATAGAATGGGGAATAAATATAAATAAAGAACAATGGGGAAAGAGAAAAACAGACCAAATAAAGTAAAAAAGGATGACTAACCTATATATACAAAGTGGGTAAATAAACATCTAAGGGGTCCAACATTAGGCCGATATACGACGAGAGAAGCCTAAAGGAAGAGAGTAAAGTCCAGTTCATCATTTAATCCTGGGAATTTAGCTGCCTTTAAGTGGAAAATGGAAATGGAAATGGAAATTGGCAAGTATTTGAGTGGAAGTGAGATGATTACGTGGTTATGACTGAGGTTTGAATTGAATCTGTATGATAATATAATTGCCAGAAATCTTGGTCTTTGAATTCTGTCTTTTTTTTCCATTTCTTGTTTTCTTAAATGCCTCATGGTAGGGGGCTGGGTGGCTCATCATGTTAAGACATTGTTCTAGTGCATGGTATCAAATCCAGACCTTGCCAGTGCCTACTGTGGTCAGTGGCTCTGCAGGGGGACTCGTGTCTCTGTGAGCTCGACTTGTGAACTGTGGTGTGATAAGAAGCACCGACTGACACCATGTGCCTCGGAGGAGAGAACATGTTTATATTTATCTGTGCCATCCCAAATTGATAGTGTTGGCTGCAGGAATGAGGGCTGATATACTGTGTAGGTTTTGGCTTTCCAAATTGGGGGAAAACAAAGGCTAAGGCCATAAAAAAGCTTTAGGGCATTTTGGAACTGGACGTGTTTGAAGGTAACTGAAATGAATCATTTTCATTAATGAGGTGAAAAAATATATATATTTACTTGGAAGAAATGCAGTTTAGGGCTTGTTTGGGACAGACAAGTTGAGGCTATTATTTTCTGTTTTCTGAATAATTATGCTTTTTGAAGTCACTTGAATGGTTTATTTTGAGTAATGCGCAAGATGAGACCAATGCCATCTACCTGTTCAGAACCCAACGGCACAATAGCCTATTTGAAAACAAATCAGCACATTTAAAGAGAGAAGGAGCTAATAGAGATGGAGTCTGCCCAGATCAGATTAGCATGGGTGGTTAACTGTATTTCCACCCACAGGACTTGATACGCAGAGACATCCTGTACTACAAGGGTCGCATCGACATGGACCGGTACGAGGTCATTGATGCGGACGAGGGCCGGGATGACGACTTCAACGTCAGCGTGAAAAATGCATTCAAGCTGCAAAACAAGGACACAGAGGAGTTGCACATCTTCATGGCCAAGAAGCTTGAGGAGAAGATCAGGTGGCTCAGGGCTTTTCACGAAGAGCGCAAGATGGTGCTAGAAGATGAAAAAATAGGTAACCGCGGCCTGCTTGCCTTCACGTATGCTATATCTGTGGTTGCACTTTACATCATGAACCAAAACCTGGGCAGAGCTACCATGCTATCAGTGACTCACTGATTTGAACCAAACATTGTGTTTTGTTTTTGAGAGCAAAAACCTTCCTCTCTACCCATTGTGGGCTTTGTGAAACCTCCCTCATAATTACAGTAACTAATAGACGGTGTGGGAAGGCATTTGAGAAAAATAAACATTTTTATTTTACAAACTGTCTTAAAAGTGTCTCAAGTCTAAATGCAATGAAAAAATACATTTTGTTTATGTGGTTACCTACATGTAGATTAATGCTTCCAGTGGTTTGTGTAGGAAATGCCTTGTTTTTATTAATGTGGAGATACAGGTATGCCTTCAAAGTTTTTCACCAACAATTTTTTTTCCTTTCAGGTTTTGAAATATCTGAGTACCAGAAGCGGCAGGCTGCCATGACTGTACGGAAAGTGACCAAACAGAAAGGTGAGGCAACAAAGAGACACCAGGTGATCCCCAAAAACTTTCTTTCTGATCTGACTTAAATGATCATCTTCAGGTCTCATCACTGCTGTTTCTGTGACAGGAAAAGGGGGAGATGAGCTACTTTTTTTTCTGCCATCTAATCAGGAATACAAGTGTCTTTAGAGGCATCCAATAACTGTTTTGAATCACAAATTCTTTTTTGTGTTTTTGCTGATAACCTTTATTTAAAAAGGATCCAGGGAGTATCCACCAGGGTTGTGCTACTTAAAAACGGTTTCCCAGCATCTCTTATGAAAGGCATGTATTTTTTTTTCTCTGAAGGAAGAAAGCTGTGTGTAATCTGTGAGCTTGGAAATGCTGTAACAAGCCCTTTTACGGTTGTGTTTTGAAGATGGTTTACTGCACTGTACATGCTTGCGGTGTACAACCAAACACACTCCATGGGCTATATAAGCTATATAATATAATACTTATTAACGTTTTTAAAAATGACTTAAAATACAACCCCAACCCCCAAATGGTTAGACATGTTAAATTACATTGCAAACTTACTTCTAGAATTGAACATTATCTATTATTACTTAGTTTTAGAGAATTACTTAAAAGTATGAGAATTTTAAAAAGGGTGCCATTCTCCTCTTCACGCAGTTCAGCACTCAAATGACACTCCTGCCAATAAACAGTCTGCGTTTCATCTTAACATTTAAATCAACGAAACAGCAATGAAAAGACAGAGAGACTCGTGGACCTGTTCATTTGTAAAGAATGCAGCGTCGGCCTGCAGCACGTTCTGTTTCAATGACGTTTAAAAAAAGACTTGTAAGGGGGGGAAGGGCCTTTCTCCCATCTGTGGTATTTTATCTTGTGTTTTCCATGGTCTTTCATCGTATATTATTAATGGAAAACAAGGTGTAATAATAGTAATTAATAGCAATGCTAAACCAATGAATCTAGGACTCTAGCACTATAGTGTTGTTTGCTTCATGAATGCTGATGTAGTGTCTGATTCCTCTATGCTGGATTGTCTGTTAGGGCAGTTTGTTATTATTATTAAATATGTGTTTAATTATTTGTATATGGGCAACAAAAGGTGAAGTATTCTTTTAAATTTTCAGATTCATTTGTAGATATCATCTTGAGAAAGATGGACAATTTATATGGACATGGTATGAAAATTATGAAGGTATATTTCATAGAGCATTAAGTAGAGTATAAATTACTCTATAAGATGCCATGGCAGCTGTTGAAAGGGCAATTTTCATTGCCAAAGTAGCGCATGCTCTTAATCAGTGATTTCTGTCAGAAAGAATAAACCCATGGATACTGTATGTGTAGCTCAGATGAAAAAAGCCAAAACATCACTTGAGTGTTTTTGGTGCAATCATTATAACATTTAAGTTAATGTACTTTTGATGTGACTTGTGCACATGTGTAATAAAAAATCGAAATGGGAAAAACGTAGGAATTATGGAAACAATGTGGACATCATATGATCAAGATATGTAATTTAAAAATAAAATAAAAGAAGAATACTGTATTTACCAAGATGCCATGGCAACTTTTGTCATATATATTTTTTTATTCCAGTTTTTAAATGATCAAAATTTCTGTTGTTCTTAACTGATATTGGCTTTAGTGTAGTGTTGATTTCCAAGCAATCTAGGAATGCAGTAATTTATCACAAAAATCTGGAGTCTTAAAATCTGCCCTCTTGTGCCATTACTGTATCTAAGGGGGTGATTCAATCCAGCCGCAAAGCATTTGGCCATATCTGTATGACTTGATGCAGTTTGCTGGGACCTCGTTGCGCATTGCATGTATCAGTGCAATTCAGTCTTATGGTTTTCAAGCCTCCATGCACCAATATCTCACCGTGCCTGCAGCCAAATGCAGGTTGACTAATGACATGCAAAATCCTTACCCACTGGTAATTATCCTAAAACCTTTGTTTTACTTTTAAAATGCTCATCTTTCAATGGCTTCAACAAATATACGACTGTTCTTCTTTCTGAAAAATAGATACAAATTTACGTGGGGCAGTATTTTGCACCTACAGTATTTTTCAGTTAGCCACCAGTTAATGTAAAATAGCTAAATCAAATTGAAGCTTCTTAGATATATCATTTCTAGATTATCTATAACATTTACTGTGATCCTGAATGGCCTTTTGAACTTGCAGAATGACTGATTATCAATCAAAGCTGGTTCACTTACGGTTCATAGTTACGGTATATTGATCCTGTTTCCACTGGGAATGATACCTATAATGATACTATGCCATTTTTAGTTCAAATTAATACAAGTGTCCACAGTAAAATTATACATGTAAAAATAAATGAGAACAATAGCAATAGACACTGTTTGGATCACTCTCAGAGTGTTCTTTAGAACACATCTCCATTGATCAAAACATTTCTGAACAAATTGCTCTTCCTCAGATAAATATGTGATTTCATGAATTTGGCTAGCTAGGTAATAAGATAGTATAGCTAATGGAGTCCAAAGATTATGTGAAAAATTGTAGAAAGAAATATTTTCATGGGACACAAAAATAATGTTTGGTGGAAAAAAACCTATCCTTTATCGTAAGTCTCCAATGAAGTACATGTGTGGAGAAATGTGTAGCCAGAAAAGGTTTTCAGCTTGCAAAGCAGCAGCTAACTAGACAGCTTGCTATCATACCTGCCATTTTCTTTTTCCACAAGGTACTTATCAAACTCTTAAACTAAGCTATGAGGTAAGTTATGCACTATTTATTATATTATATATTATATATATTGCTCTCATTTAGTTTATAACATCATTGTAGCTTATAGCAAACTACTTATTGATTAACTCAACTCACTAGCTTATTAACAGAAAGATCGGATGAGCTGGGAATTGCTTGAAATTGAACAGGAAGTTTTAGAAAGCAACAGTTATAGTGACGCAATGTCAGTAAAGATTTTGTGATCAATTAATGGTCTGCAGTAATTTTGCAATTAAGTGGTTCATGGTGGGTTTGTGTGGCACCTGTCCAATAGCCTCAATTTATCTCCCAGAACTATCTACTGTGTGTTCTGTTGCTAGTTGCTAATGGAGATTTTAAAAGAAGCTGCAATCTCTGTTTTGGGATATGGTATGGTACGGTGCACCAGTAGAAAGTGCTATTTGTGTTTCACCTCAGCAGTGTGAACTGGCTAGCAATGGCAGGTTTGTACAACAGAGAGCTACATAAGGTCATTCACGATTCTTTTCTGCTGGGTCCAGTCCCTTGCATGTAGATTGACAGGTGTGTACAATGATTATTTATTCTCCAGTATGGACTTTAGCAAAACATTTATGGAAAAAAGTGTCGTTATCTTCCCAGGTGGAAACAGCCATTAACGCAGTTCTCAGTAAGCTCATATACATTTACCTTTGCTGTCAGTTTAATGTCCCATCTAGTCATTGTGAGTCTGCACTTTTAATGGAGATTCAGAGACAACTGTTAACTAACTATTTTCCCCAAATTTTACACTACTTCTGCAGTTCTTGATTGACTTAAGAGCTTGAGTTTTTGCAAGCTCAGATGACTGAATTGCATTGCGACCTTCATTTAAGCACTGTAGATATCCATGTCCTAATTCACGCAATGAAGGAGGATAAAATCACCCCTTCAGAAGTCATTTTTTTCTATGGTTTAAAAAACTGTTGACATTTAAATGTAGCGATGTGCGCATCGTACCTCCGGTGTCCAATGGAAGCCGTGACATGTGGCCCCGGTGGATACGATGACCATGAGTGTTGTATCAGTTTTTTTGTTTGTCCATTTGTCGTGGCATGGGTGGTTTCGTTATTCTCATCTTGCACTGAACTAACGGCAGCATTCGTTTGGTCTATCCGCCTTCCCCTTCCCCCCTTCTGTCTCTCTTCCCCTGGCTCTTGCTGGTTTCTATGTGTTCACATTTCTTCTGCCCAGGTGTAGGCCAAAGCAGATCCATGCCCCCTTCATATCCACCTCCCCAGGACCCCATGAACCCAGGACAGTACATGGTACCGGACGGCTCCTCACAAGCCCAGGTCTTTGACTTTCACGAGCCCAGGAGGAGCCCGTCTCCCTTCTGGCAGAACTTCAGCAGGTTAACACCTTTTAAAAAATAGAACAACTCTAGAGGACATTTTTAGAAGGACTACCTTATTTTTTTGAGAAGCACTATATGACAAATGATCTATTAAGACACACAGAAGAAAACGAACACAAACAGGAAAAAAGGACCAATGACATTTGGAATGCTGTCGATTAGCAAAATTCCATCTTGCCTGACGGCCAACAATTACTACCACTGTTACTTGTACTACTGCTTCTACAGCAATTACTACTGTATTACTACTACTACTACTACTACTACTACTATTACTACTACTCTTACTACTGCTACTACCACAACTACAGCACCAGATCATTTGATCCTGTACAAAAAAGAAAGAAATGAAACATTTGACCAAATCACCTGCAAATCTCCTGCTTTGTAAAGATTGTATTATTTTATTGTTTTGGCTTTACCCTCAAACTGGAAGTTAACACTGGGCACCATTTTCTCGAGCACAAACTGAGTAAACAAATGCTCTTCAGTGGAAGAAGAAGAAAAAAACAAACTAAAAGTAACTACCATTGGTTGTGCCGTAACAGGATCCGCCCTGTTGTTCACTGTGATGTCAGTGGGCGTGTCAGGTGGTCTCTCTCATCATTGTCCCAGTCTGCCAGCGTTACCCCCTGTTTATCCGGTCAGTGATTCAGCAGGGTTTCTTCTGGTAATATTTATATTCCTGTGTTCTCCTGATTGCTGCATGTTTAAGTCAGTTCACCTGCAGTTACACAACATGCCAAGGTATTCTTTTGAGTTAGAGGAAGAAATCAGAATCGGTAACTCCAGTTTAATGCTGTTGACAGGGTACTTATTTTTTGTGGACCAGAGTAACTTTTTGATGCATGTGTTAAAAGTAATTTCAGTTTGAGAAACAATTTTAACTCTTCTGAATATTATTTGTAATAGTTTTGAAATCATATAGCCCAGATGGGCCGTGAGTGACAGGGTTTATAACCGCATTAATTTCAGCTGGCATCAGTTGTTAAATAATTGTATTTCTTTTCTGGACTTTCTGTGTCATAAAACAATTGTCGTGAAAAGGCAGTTACATTAATGGTGCTCACCAAATGTCATCTTTTTTATAAATTTGGAGAGAAAAAAAAACTAAACAGTACACTATGGGCCTGATTTACTACGACCTTTAGTGGGAGCAAAAACGTTTAGCACACGCAAAGCTAAGAACACAACCAATGATTGGTACAAAACAAATACCATGACCAATCATTTGTCATGTTATTGGTTTTGCGTGTGCTAAAAGGTTTTGCACACGCTAAAGGTCTTAGCAAATCAGGCCCTATATATACAGAATAATATACAGTAACTGAGATATGCACAGGTATCCACATATGAAAGTCCTTGAGCAAAATTTGATGAGAGAAGACCACAATGCTGCTGGCTCATTGGCTAATAGGGACTTAAACTGAATTGATAAGCTGAAGTTGTTGTACAAAAGCCAGTATCCCCTTGGGGGCAGTTGTCTCTTCTTCCGTATAGCTTTGCTTCATTGGCATTGCTACTCCATAAACACCACACACAAAATGGCAAGGAGAAATCTGTCCATAGATTATTTTTTTTGTGTCAATACAGTTCAGATTATCATGTACTTCACCTGACAATGCTGCAGGCAAAGATCATAACACATGATACCGATTCAAGTCTACATCTGTGGTATTTATTTTTGATATATAACATACTGCAGCATACATAATCAGTACATACCTGAACTGACAATAACCTCATAAACTATTGAGGACCATTAAAAAATATTTTCAGTGTTTACAGGGTCTCCGGCATAGAATAATATAAAATGGTGGATATGAAGTGATGTCCCTGTAGAGGTTATCAAAATTTGTGCAGTGTGACATGGTTTATTTAAACCCCTTCTCCCTCGTAATTTATACCAGTGTGATGCAACATGATAACTGACAGCACTAATTCATAAGTATAGCATTGCTAGAGGTTGTACTTACTACACTGTACTGAAAAATCTCCACATTTCAAAAAGGTTGAAAACATACTAAAACATACTAAGTTGCTAGGTTTGCGAGTGTTTAATCACGACTCTCTCCCTCCCTGCCACAAGAGAAGTTTTTTTAAAATTTTGATGCTCTTGAAAACATTCTCAAAGCAGGGTGTGTCAGATGTGATCACGTTGGGTTTTGCTCGTAGTGAATGAAAACCTCAGGTTTAGATTTGAATATTGCTGCATGTCAGATTCCAGATAGAAAGACATAGATGCCATCTAACAGTGCCTTCTAGCATTTTACTAGTGATGTTTGATTGAATTATCGAGACAGTAATAAACAAATCCCACATTCACTCTCTGCACATTGACTATTTATACACACATCTTCCTATATCACAATCATAATTTGGACCAGTTGGAGAAGACTGGATGAAATTATTCATATTTCAGTTCAAGACGACAAATATGAAATTAGATGTGGAGCTGTACTGTACTTGGATGGCATAATTCTGCCCATCTATTGTTGAAATAATGCCACACACTACCATCAAGGATAAATGGGGGACCATTGTGAGACCTGTGCAGTGGGCTTTAACCTTAACTTTATGCTACAAATTTCCTAAATTATGGGTATTTTATTTTCTATCTTAACATTTTGGTTGTTTTGAGCAGCTGTAAAACTCATACTGCTGTTTAAGGAAAGATTTGTTTTCTCACTGATATAGGTTTTAATGGTAAGAGTTTCTGAAATGTATTTATTTATCTAAAATGTTAGTTTCTGAGAAACTTGCAGAACCCAACACAATGGAATTTTGTGAAAGTTGCCATGACAGTACTGTTTGATTAATCCTACACAGCATCTATTTGAGTTTACATCCAGCAGACAGACCAGTACACTACAGACATACAGACTGCTGCCAGAACATGGGAAGTGGGAAAACTGTATTGACAACCATTTACCTTACAACTAGCAGCTAAACCATGTACATATTGTAAATATGACAGATCATATATTTAAATATTGGTATTTTAAGTATGAGACAGATATAATTTAAGTTATATGCTAGGTTTTGTTTTCAAGTGGACGCATGTTAATGGCATCAAAGGTTCTGCATGACACAAGATCAGATTTTATCAGATTATGTTTATATGTTTTTCGTTTTATGATTTGAGAAAAAAAAACATGTTCTTGCAAAATGGGTTCTTTAGCTGTTTCCATATGACTTAAATAAGGGAATGTTGCTCGTTCCTTTGCACTCAGTGCACATCGCTGTCTTTTCATTAGTCTGCTGGCCTCTTGTCATGACCAATCATAGATAAGTGCTCGTCATGTGCAGAGGAAAACACACCCCTTTTCTGTAGCTATGTTTCCACCAGCATGGATTTTTGTATTTTAGAATGTTGTTGTCAACTTCATGAAAACAATCAACCTCAGCATTTTCATTAAGTTGACAGTTCAGGAAAATATGAAAGTATGAAAAACTGCTTTTATTACACATTAAGGCAAATGGAAACAGTTGTAATTTGCACAAAACCCACACTGCACCTTGGCTGCATCAATCAACCAATCATTTGGAAAAACCTTTTTTTTAAGCTCTCCAAAGTAAATTTATTAATGTTCAAATGTAGCTTTTAAACTCATGCAACTCATGTTGCAGTTTTATTATAGTAGTCACACCCCTCAGATTGATGGCTCGACCCAGAATAAAAAAAATACAATACGTTTTATCTCAAATCAAAATACAATCTTTAAAGAAAAATATGTTCCAGATTTTCCTTTTCTTAACACTAAACTCCACCCTCCAAATAGGCACAAAATACCCTGCCATGCGTCAGGCACAGGTACCAGTATGTAACAGCTGCAACTAATGTTATCTTTTACAAACGGGGAGGCAACCGGTCTGTGTAAATGTGTTGTTGTATTCAGAAGCACTGGGAAAATGTTGTGTATCAGTGTAAAAAGTGCATTTTATTTGATAAACATCAATTGTAATTAACTGTAATTACCATTGTAATTAAGAGCACTGTATTCTGAATTGTGGTGTCAGTTGGAACATTATAACACAGTCTTCTGTAACACGTACTTATACTTTATACTTATACCGTGCCACTTACCAGCGGCATAGCTGCTTTTGCACTGTAACCATACATTGCAGAAGTACACACATACAGAAAATAAATTAAGTAGTAGGTTTTATTGGGAAGCAGACACATCTAGTATGAAGTCATTCATATTTGTGTATTACTGTTCCTTTCTTTAATATACAGAATATGTCTTCTGAGTTGATTGGTTTATCTTCAGACCTCAGGAGAGCTGACAGTTCATTCTATGTTTGAAGTCCCTCCCCCTGTCTCTTTCTTCGTTGAGACCCTATTAAATGCACTTTGAATCCGGTGAATGAAATGTGTATTTCTGTTGAAATGTAAACTGTGTAGTTTGACCACGTTGGGGTTTTGTATTCATGTCCAACTTTGTAATTCTCCACCGGATGCTTTATCTCACCGCTCACTGTTTCTGAAGAGAGGGGAAAGTCCAGTTAACATGTTTGTCTTAATGCAACTTTTAGCGGTAGTTGTAACGTGATTATAAAGCCTGGCTGCGTTGCCATTCTCTCTTTCATACAATTTTTTATAGTTATAGTCACACAGTTACACAACAAAATAATAATAATCACAAATGCCCAGAATCTAAGACACATGTCCCCTAGGTTTAATTATAAAAAACAAGGTTTTCATTTCCATTCCAGTTTGCACACAAACACAATCGGCCTAGCCCAGCTATACTGGTCAAAGCATATCTGACTTTGTTTCTGACAAAACAGACGGCAAATACCTTTAAATGGCCAAAGGTGATGCGATAAGAAAAAGGTGTATTGCGAAATTATCTGTCGATAAATTTGATCACTGTAATACAAGAATCATATGCAGAATATGGAAACAGCCTAAGTTAAAATTGACAGTGATGACAAGCACATCACTCCTTTCTTGCTAATCGCATGATTCTTTGTAGTTTTCTTAGTACTGTACATTCAAATGGTTTCTCCACAAAACCTTGATATATATTGAAGAAATAGATATTAGTTAGCTTATTTATACCTATCAAAGTATAGCTAATGTCATATTTAAGTCATTATTTGTCTACTGGTTTTAGAGCAAACATACATTAAATTATTACTAATTGAGTTGAACTCTGACGCTGAGAGAATACCAATGAAACCAGAGATTTGTACACAATACACAATAGCTTTGAAAACAAATAATAAATAATATAGGTAGCATTGTACTTGTAATTTTATGTAATTTATTATGAAGTATTTATTGTTAATGGCATATAATTTCATAGCGATTTTGACAGCACCCCCTCTAAATGAGCCTATACAGTCATAAAGTCAATTTCCACGATTTCAAGAGCCATTTTCAAGCTTTGGTACTTTGTACATAACCGCACATTAAACATCTATGTCTGCTTGGTGCTGTAATGTTACAGGAAAAAAAATGTTCTCTATTTTTTCGTTTTTTGAATTTTAGATATAGAAATTTTGTAACTTGGTGAACTGTTATCAGTGTTGTATACATACAATTCTCTATATCAAAGGCAATCACCAAGCTGACTGAATAAATTCTACATAATTACGTTGGCTATTTTTCTTTTTCTTGTTTCACGATCATTAGGCAGCTTCTCACAAGACAAAATGCCACAATCGAAGGGACACAAATTATCTTTGAATAAATAAGGAATGAAAATCATTGATCAACATCACTGTAGATGTAACTATAAACTCAACACCCTGGTATGTATGCTTGTTAATATGAAGCAGCAAGTTTTACTAAGACGCAGTTATGTCAGTACCACATTACATGCAATGGCCATATTAATCGCTTAATTGTACTAGGATACAATGAACAGATTCATGGGAATGTTCAGTTAGTGTTGTCACAATCTAAAGGAAATTTGGCCTGATTAATTGTGCAATGATAGGGAAATATTATCATCATATGATGATGTGAATTCCAGTTTCTTAAAAGTAAAATAATGAATTTCTTATAATTAAATAGAAAATTGTCTTGTCTGTACAGTGATTAGATATTGCGCAATAGAACCGGCTAGAATCAGTATTCAATATTCTGTTTAAATGTTTATTTTTCTCGCTCCCTGCATCATATTTGAACAAAGAATTTCCGTAGCTGCACATGTGGAATACTTATTGTATATTGGAGACAGATATTCTGCCTGAATATGTGCCACACTGAATTTCTAAAATGTTTCCCAGTTGATGTACACTAAGATGTATGCCATTTGATATCACTTTATTCAATATTCATTTTATTAGATCAGGATATATTTCTGCAGTGAACACACAAATTGTATTGGTGAGATATTATTCTTAATAGCCATGTATTTCCCTAATTATAATGGTGTTAATGGAGATATTCCTGATTCTAAAAAATACTACACCCTTCAGTCAAAAACAGATCATAGTCTTCTCATGTCATAGCTCAGTGGAGTTCAGTTTGATACACAGTTAACTTTGAGAAAAGCAGTAATTCATTTTAACTCTGGATACAGTGCCTTATATAATATGTATTATTATTATTAATAAGTATTTATTTACACCAAAACTCTTAGTTATTTAAAGCTGCGGTGTAATTGTGTTCTCCTACCCTATTGTGCTATCCATGACACCACATCATATGAACAGTATTTTGAAAAAGCTGTGCTGGTTAATCTTCCCTTTGATATCAAAATAAACTCCATGAACTGCCTGAAGTCTTTTCTTTTTTTTTAGCTACAAGAGTCAATCTAGGGACATGCAATGTCTCACCATTTATGATGGTCTATTTTAAAACACCCAGAGGGTCTTTTACTGGTAGGAAAATAAATGAAAGCGAGGAGATGGCCATGAAACAAAATGGAGCCAATCCAGATGGTGTCTCTGAGAAGTAGTGGGCTGTGGGCTGCACATCTTCACCTGCAACAGCTGAGTGAGTCTGAAACCCATTCTCCCAGAAACCCCCAGTGCTGGAACCAGCCCCCATGGAACAGCAGCAGCCCTCCCCCAGGTAAGTATTTGGGGAGCTGGGGAAAGGTTTTGAAATTGAGAAGATTAAGCCCCGTGAATGCCAGGAGCCAGGTAGCTAAATCTTCGGCTTTTGTGATGACTCATGCACAACTTGAAACTGCATTATGCAGAGGTAACATAAAATGGAGGGAAAAAAGAAAATATATTTTGAGGAGTATTATTTGGGGAATCCTGGTGTGTGTGTGTGTGTGTGTGTGTGCGTGCATGCGTGCGCACGCTCACGCCTATTCACATGGCATTTTGCAAACAGAATAGCATGCAGAATTGTATTTGCATATTTGAAACACCAAGGAGCTACAGGTCACAATCACTCACAACAGGTGTTGCTTAGGTGAGGATCGACCTAGAGTGCTGTTGGTAAAGATTATATTTTGCAGAAATTATGCCTTAACTATCCAGAAACCTCTGCAAACTCAAAAACGATTGATTGGCCATAGCATCTCTTTGTTAGCAAACCTCTGTCTCCTTAATTAATTGGCCCAGTCTTATCCCACCAACCAAAATCTGCATGCATCCCTGTCCATGGCCAAGAAAAAACTTAAAGAACTGGAACATGTTCATGTTTTCTTTTTCAAATTCTTTTTTAAATTGTCCACATAAAGTATTAAATATATCCCGTGAAATTGTAAGTAAAAGTAAAGTAAAATTGTGCCAATAATATCAGAAATATGCTAATTGTAATGTTTAACATTATTTTCTAATCAGTATAAAACAATATACTTCAATTGACTTTGATGTTTTCTAAAAAATCCCTTTAAATATCTACAAACAAACTAAAACCCTGCTGTAATGCAGCATCTTTAAAAAAACTGTGCTATGGGACTCTGAGTTGTCATGGTAATAATGTTGTAATTTACTCAAGTTTCTCCAGTTTCTCCTTTGAGACTCGCAATATAATCAAAGCAAAAGAAAACTCATAGCTTTGCAGTTCATGTTTAAACATACTTTTAATCAATTTGCCCTTGTTGCACATTGAATGGCGACCACACGTGTGTGTGAGTGTGTATATATATATATACAGTATATATATATATTTGCAAAGCCTTAAATCATATACTGCAGGACAAATTGACCCTTTTAACAGCATTATACAGCATTATTAGAAAAACAAACAACAAATAGAAGACGTGGCATGTCTGTCTCTGGCAGTACTTAGGCCTTGACACAGTGATTGAATTTCACAAAAATAATGACTTTTAAAAAGTCTTCCCTTTTGAAATCTATATGACAGTGCTGTCACAGTGCATATTATTAACACCCTGATAAAGTACTTACAATTATGTTTCAGACCAGCAACTATCTAACATGACGTGTAGCCCTGTTGTCTTAAAATTATACTCATTTTTGTTTCCATATTTCATGTCAGGTAGTTTATAATAATAATAACATTATTATTACTATTATTATTATTGTTTATTTAATATTTTTGTTCCCCTTTGGCCAGCACTACATAATGACTTAGCAGTTGCCAGGGGATAAAGCACACACAACATTTATGGTCAAGGCAATAAAAGGCAACAAATGCATCTACATATTTGATGTTGAGAGACTTGGTGGATCACAGTGCATTGAAATGGTTATATAACGCACACAACACATAACCAAGTGATTTCATGATGGTGTCAGTGGAAGAGTAACTATATGAAGTGAACAAGCATTATATTTATTTTTATTGCAAAAACGACAGGATAATTATCTAGAATTACTCAATGTATACAACAAACATTTGATGTATACATTTAAAACAAAGGGGTTATGCTAATGAGATAGAAAATGAGAATGGTGTGTGTGGTAAAGTGTTCATGAGAAATGAGGATAGGACAATGGTCCGGAGAGAATTGATGAGACAATGATAATACATTGTCCATTAAGACACGTGGTGATTGGTGATTGACTTTGATATACCCAACAAGTTCCCACCAAGTTTCTCAATGTCCTACTGAAGCTGAGAAAACTGCCCAGTAGAAAATGTAGAGGAACACTAAACACAATGAAGTCAGTCAGCAGTCTCCAAGCACGTCTTGACATTGACACACAACAATGTCCTGAGTGTGAGATTTTATGATAATTATTAATGATTTGATTCATGAATAGATTATGATAATTTGTGAAAAGGTTACTCCCACATGACCTCTTCCTGAAAAACCAAGCCAGCTGCTGAATCTGTGTAGTCATGATGTGCCTGACTAAACTGACTAAACATATAGGGCCTACAGTGCGGAGAAAAGCATTTGAAGCCGTATGCATATGTGGTGGGGCATGATGAATGAGCAGTGCAGTGGTCAGTCCTAGCTCATTAGGTAGCTATAGCATTGTGCTTCCTGCATAAATCTTTGTTTTGACCACCTAGATTCTATCTAGCTATTCAGAAATAGGTAGCTACTGTGACTAACTTCTGAAATTCACAAGCTAGTCAGACAGTGTTTCATTAAATCGTGCACACTATCAATTACCATTGCTAGTTTACCAGTGTTAGCTACTATAACAAGTCTTTCTATGAATAGACTACTTGCCTTTGGGATGGGTTGAGCATGGAGGAAGTTGTTTGGCAGTTCACAACACATGCCACAATATAATCCCTCACTGAAAATCATTGTTTCTGGTTTCTTTTGTCTGGTTTGTGCAGAACTTGTCTCTAGGCTTCCTTACATTCTCAAAGTGTATGCGCAACAAAGTATATCTTTAATGCAGTTATCAAACTGCAAGTGGTGTGATTTTTGAAAGAGATTCAAACCTGCAATCTCAAAAGCCACAGCACAGACCCCCCCCCCCCCCCAAAAAAAAAAAATGTAATTACCTCTCAGTACAAAAGGATTCTCAGAACAGGGAGCTGGTGAAGTTGTTATCATGACTGCAGTGGGGTGTAATCACTGCCTCATCCACAGAGCCCACTTCACAGTGCTAACGTCATAGTGTTAAAATGGAGTTTGGGTTTTCAAATGTTAAAAAATAAACAAAGTAAGATTAGAACACCTGTTCATTGTATCCACCACACTTATATTAGATATTTTTGCCTTAGAATAAACAATAAACTGCATTTCAAGCTGAACTAAATGATGGAAGGCAGCTCTCACCAATATCTTCACTCTGAAGGATGTATGCAGTTTAAGATTAAGATTTGAAAAAAAGGCCGTATTTGTGTAGAAACTTGCCAACCTTGCACATGAAAGCTACTAAAATAATAAGAATTGTCTTAAATTGACAGAAAAGTCCATTTTTATTCATGGAATATATATTATTCCTTCCCTTGTGTGAGAGGGCAAATTACCTAAAACTACCTGGCTTATTTATCCATTTAATTATCTCCTTACCAACAGAAACAGCATATTTTCGCTGGATCATGCTTTGAGGTCACATGACTCCATCTTAGCTGCATTTGGAACCAGTGGATACTGGCGATTGTTGCTATAACTTGCAACAGAAAGAATGTGCCAGATTGCACATGGAACGCTTTGAACGTCATTAGACAGAATCATCAAATGTAATAATAAATATTTTTTCTAGTTTTGATAAACTTTTTTTATCATACGGTACCTCATGAAACCTATGAAACAAACTTTAAAATGACAAAAAGCTAAATGACACACATGGCATCAACATTTCTTGCGAACATGTCACGCTGTTTTTTCTTATTTTTCAGTAAACCTTTGTTGAACGCAAAGTACCATGGGCAACACTGATTAGACCTGAAATGTGCTTCAGCACGCCCATCATATGAAGTCCATTATGTAGTTATAAATTAAGGTTAATAGAGAGCACTGCAATGTAACTTTACTACCACTCATTGAAAATGAACACTGCAATATCATCGTTATCTGTATTAAGAAAACGAGTTTATGCACGAGGCACAACACATAATGGCACCTCATTTAAAATGACCCTCCCGTGAAAAATCACAAATACAGATCCTCAGATTTTCTTCTATAACAAGGTGATTTTTTTGGCCTTTCTGTACAGGGTGTGTTGCCTTTTTAATTTATTTATTTGCATCTTTTTCATTTCATTTCTGCCTTCCCACCCTGCTTTACACTTTGGACTGCCGGACATCCTTCCACTCCATCTTAGTGTTCTGCAGAGCCTGGGTCTTCTTCTCATCTACCTGTACGTAGTCTACTCGGTGCTCGTCGGCAAGCAGAGCCTTCTGGAAAATAAAATGTTTAAATCAGAGATTTCAAACAACCTGCTGAACATTTGCAGAAGGGCTGTCGCTCAGTTTATAACCACAACTGACTTTTGTGTTTAACTGTGAGTAATGACTGAAGTTAATGACTGCCATCTTCATCTGGTCTTAGATAAAGTTAGCAAATTCACAAGCCTGCACAGTTAAGAATACTATTAAAGTGGACATCAGTTCGGGAGACTAAACATTTTATTCATGAATGTAAGAAAACGTGGAGATAGTTATGTAATTATGTAGTAATGTGCTTATTATGATTTCTGTCTCCTGCTTTGGTCTGTTCAGGTAAATGAAAAATGATATTTCAGTTAATATTTCATATTTAAAATAACAGGTAACAGACATTCTGCATGATAACAGATGTTAATTCCAGACCTGTGTGCAGTTTGTGGTGTTAGCGCTACATGCTGTAGTGCTAAACCTTTTGTTTAATTCATAATATGGATTATTATGATATATTATGATAATGGGCAATGACCACTCCCTGACATACTGTGTATAGAGTGTGTCTGTGTGTGACACACACACATACTGTGCATAGAGTGTGTCTGTGTGTAACACACACACAGACTGTGTATAGAGTGTGTCTGTGTGTAAAACTCACACATACTGTGCATAGAGTGTGTCTGTGTGTAACACACACACAGACTGTGTATAGAGTGTGTCTGTGTGTAAAACTCACACATACTGTGTATAGAGTGTGTCTGTGTGTAACACACACACACATACTGTGTATAGGGTGTGCCTGTGTGTAACACTCACACATACTGTGTATAGAGTGTGTCTGTGTGTAACACACACACATACTGTGCATAGAGTGTGTCTGTGTAACACACACACAGACTGTGTATAGAGTGTGTCTGTGTGTAACACTAACACATACTGTGTATAGGGTGTGCCTGTGTGTAACACACACACACATACTGTGTATAGAGTGTGTCTGTGTGTAACACACACACAGACTGTGTATAGAGTGTGTCTGTGTGTAACACACACACAGACTGTGTATAGAGTGTGTCTGTGTGTAACACACACACAATACGTGCATTAGTGTGTGTGTCTGTAACACACACACACAGCTGTTATAGAGTGTGTGTGGTGTGTAACACTAACACACACTCTCTGATAGGGGTGTGCCTGTGTGTAACACACACACACACTGCATTATAGAGTGTGTCTGTGTAACACACACACAGCCTGTGTATAGAGTGTGTCTGTGTGTAACACTAACACATACTGTGTATAGGGTGTGCCTGTGTGTAACACACACACACATACTGTGTATAGAGTGTGTCTGTGTGTAACACACACACAGACTGTGTATAGAGTGTGTCTGTGTGTAACACACACACAGACTGTGTATAGAGTGTGTCTGTGTGTAACACACACACATACTGTGCATAGAGTGTGTCTGTGTAACACACACACAGACTGTGTATAGAGTGTGTCTGTGTGTAACACTAACACATACTCTGTATAGGGTGTGCCTGTGTGTAACACACACACATACTGTGCATAGAGTGTGTCTGTGTGTAACACACACACAGACTGTGTATAGAGTGTGTCTGTGTGTAAAACTCACACATACTGTGTATAGAGTGTGTCTGTGTGTAACACACACACACATACTGTGTATAGGGTGTGCCTGTGTGTAACACTCACACATACTGTGTATAGAGTGTGTCTGTGTGTAACACTAACACATACTCTGTATAGGGTGTGTCTGTGTGTAACACACACACATACTGTGTATAGGGTGTGTCTGTGTGTAACACTAACACATACTCTGTATAGGGTGTGCCTGTGTGTAACACACACACATACTGTGTATAGAGTGTCTGTGTGTGACACACACACATACTGTGCATAGAGTGTGTCTGTGTGTAACACACACACAGACTGTGTATAGGGTGTGTCTGTGTGTAAAACTCACACATAATGTGTATAGAGTGTGTCTGTGTGTAACACACACACACACATACTGTGTATAGGGTGTGCCTGTGTGTAACACACACACACATACTGTGTATAGAGTGTGTCTGTGTGTAAAACTCACACATACTGTTTATAGGGTGTGCCTGTGTGTAACACACACACATACTGTGTATAGAGTGTGTCTGTGTGTAACACACACACATACTGTGTATAGAGTGTGTCTGTGTGTAACACACACACATACTGTGTATAGAGTGTGTCTGTGTGTGACACACACACATACTGTGTATAGAGTGTGTCTGTGTGTAACACTAACACATACTGTGTATAGAGTGTGTCTGTGTGTAACACTCACACATACTGTGTATAGAGTGTGCCTGTGTGTAACACTCACACATACTGTGTATAGGGTGTGCCTGTGTGTAACACACACACATACTGTGTATAGAGTGTGTCTGTGTGTAAAACTCACACATACTGTGTATAGAGTGTGTCTGTGTGTAACACTCGCACACACTGTGTATAGGGTTTGTCTGTGTGTAACACTCGCACACACTGTGTATAGAGTGTGCCTGTGTGTAACACTCTCGCATACTGTGGAGGCGATTGTGTTAGGGCTCCTGCAGGATAATATCAGACAGACAATCTGCCTCGGCCCTCAAGGAGCAGTTGCCTGGATACAGCCGTGATGCACATGACAACAGGCTGATCCACAAATTTAAATGGAGTTGCAGAGGGATGAGGAATATCACATAAAGTGCTCTGACCTATGGTCTAACATGGGGTCAAAGGTGAGATATTCAGGGAGATGAAGCCAGTGCGGAGAAAAGTTAATTCAGAGAATGTGCAGATATAGGTACTGTACCAGCTGCATTCAAATGCTGTCATGTTAGGACTCAGTGAATGTGAAAGGTAAGTGAATTAGAGGCATTGGAATATAGATTGGTAAATCACTCTTGGCAGGAAAGGTCTGTTTCCCACAAATATAACTCGTCACCCACTTGTGGCAGGTGACAAGTAACATTTGAAATCCCCAATGTGCGTACTTGGAAGAATAGACCTACTTAACCACACTCCTGTATTTCCACATTAATAATGCTGTTAAAATGTGTTTTCTGTCAGAAAAAAGGGTAATTGCTAAGCCCTTTGCTGATTTTTTACATTTTGTTTGAATAAAAACAAACATATTAGTTTAAGTTAACGATTTTTTTTATAATAATATAATTTTTTTCTTTTTTTTTTTTTTTTATTTTTTTTTTGTTGTTGTCTTGCTTGAACGTTTGTGACACTAGTGAAAATTCACCGACTTTACATATAAGTAAAATAGAATTGCTTGAACCTTTGATATTTCATAATAGGACATGAACTAGCTTATAGATCTGGACAATTTTGGTGGCCTCATACTTCATCATGGAATGGAATAACCAGAAAGGACTGCTACAAATACCAAATAAAATACTACATATTAAATGGGTTATTTAAACGCCATAGCAACTGGATTGAAGGCCCCCTGAAGCTCACCCCCACCCCCTTATCTTTCTCTTTGTGAAAACATTTTGTACTTACGGAATTTCACTCACTGTTAACCAACGCCTCCTAATTCCTGGTATATGAACATCCCCTAACTTAATTTAGCTAAATACCATGCATTACACATTGACAATGAACAATCTGGATTATTGAAGAATATTTGTAATGCCTCCGAAATCTATGGTGCCATTAAACACTTGTAGGCCTATTGTTCAAATGCAAATGTAAGTGCAAATGGTCAAACCCTGTTTGCTGCTCACCTTCTGTACGGGTGAAGGTGATGCTGATTTGAAGTCCAGTGACAGGTAGTCCAGATTTGATTTCCTGGGAATGCAGAGTGCTATGCTACCATTAGCAGGTAACAAATGCCTGGATTCCTGTGATTAAGGGAAACAACAGACCATATTAGCTTCCCCCATAAGTGACCCCACGCAAAGCTCTGATGTGTCAGTCTGTGATTGGCTGCCCTTTGCAGGGTGGGTGAATATAATTTCCCCAAGGCTGGACTATCCCAGGCTCTGCATAGAGCTGTGAGGCACGCACTGTTCTCATTTCAGAGGAAGGTGACTGCCAGCATACTTAATCATTCATGAGGGCCCTCAGGAAATCATTCCCAATTGGCTGTACTATTTAGCATAAATTTTGCTTTCGTGTCGTATTCAGTCTAATAGACTTTCCCTTCTTTTCATTCCCCCCACTCTTCTTTGAAAATGACTCAGTTTTCTGAGCGGGGTAGAAAGAAAACGTTCAGTAAATCAGGCAGGAGACAGGGCACTTCTGCACAAGTTTCTCAGAAGCCAATCAAGAGGTCGAATGAAAAGCAGCATAGAGATGTGCAAAATAAAAAAATAAAAAAAATGATATAGAAATTCAGGGTCGTTTCGCAAAAGCTAAAGCTCTGGCTCTGTAAGCAGGGTTCTGCGGCACACCTTGCTCTGGCTCTGTAAGCAGGGTTCTGCGGCACACCTTGCTCTGGCTCTGTAAGCAGGGTTCTGCGGCACACCTTGCTCTGGCTCTGTAAGCAGGGTCCTGCGGCACACCTTGCTCTGGCTCTGTAAGCAGGGTTCTGCGGCACACCTTGACTTGACAGGCATCAGTGCAGATGAGCAGCCGTCTCATTCATCACCTGTGTTCCGCAGCCTGGCTGGAATAACCGTTGCGGCTGCCTTTCAGAAGCCAAACTTCTGTTTCCATGCCCCTCTGCCCCCTTATTTTCTCCCCGGTTTTGCCAGTGGTGCCTCTTAAAGGGATATTTCACCTTAGTGTGACATAAGTCATTTTGTGGAGCCTACCGTTAACGGCATCCCCGGTAGTCCCGCTTGTAATGTAATTCACTTCCATTCATTTTTGGGACCTCACCAAAATGAATCATTTTAAAGCACACACAATGTTTTAAGTTACTACCGCGCACCCTTTGCACTGCAGCTGAAGCTTTTGCACTCCTCTGACGCACTTGCCTGTAAACCAGCGACACAACAGCTTTTAAAAAGGTCCCGTTATCATGTCATGTATATCAGCTCTAGTAATGGCCAGTGTCATACTGTTTGAAATATTGAAGCTGATGCCTTATTAGAGAAGCTTCTTTGGAAATGAACATCCTTGAAAAAGAACGCCTCTATGCCAGCCAGACTTTCCTCTTGAAATAAAGAGTAAAATGTACCACTTGCCTAATTTATTATTGTAAGGTATGTAGAAAGCATGTGCAATTGTCACTAGTGAATAGGCTTTCATTCTGGATTAGCTTTGCAATTTGTCACTGTTAACAAGCTCTGTTCTAGTAAGACAAAATAAGCGTGTTCATCGTCATGCCCGTCCTCAGCGGTTCTCAGTGCATGTTGAGCGTTTGGCTGCTTTTGCCGTTAAATGATTCTGACAGCATGACAGCTGCATCCTTTGCTGATGTAATAGCTTTACATTTTTTTTTGTCCTCCCCTGGTTAGCTTTCAATGAAAACACAAGCCATTTTGTGAATTATTTCTGTGGTTCATTTTAGAGCTTCAGTTACCCCCGAAAGACAGCTGTCTTCTTGATCCCCCAAGGTCCCTGCTATCACAGGTCTTCTATCCATCGGGAACCAATGAGCTGAGTTTCTGAGACAAAAAAGAAAAATCCATATATTAATATGCAGGTTTTACATTTAAAATTGTGTTAGATGAGAAAAGGACCTTACAACCTTGTAAGTACCATCAAATTCCTCAGCAACAGCGACTGAATTAAACTAAGTAGGTTATTTAATGCTAGTTGGAATCCAAATCCCAAGCAGTCAGTATGGGTGATTAAATGAAATAGCAAGATCAATTGCAGGTGCCTTTGAAAATACCCTTGTAACTTGTATTAAGCCTATGTCTGTACAAAGAATGCAAGTCATATCATATAGCATCTTCATGTACATTAGATTTAATGACTATGGATAAAAAAAAAATAGATTGTACTAGGTGTGATTAAGCATAATAATTCATATTTTGATGCTCACATTTTTTGTCGTCGGAACAATGCTTTATGTCAGCCATTGTGAACCATACCAATAAAACAGATGCGAGTCAGGAGGTCGATGCACTACAAGGACACCCATCCCCGCTCATTTTCTGAGCATCTCTCACACAGACAGAGCAAGCTGATCTGGACTGGCTGTGCTACCTCTTGACTGCAGATTCAATATGGACAGAGAGTCACATCTGCATGCCTCATGCTCACCCAGGCTCTGTCAGCGTCCGTGTCAGAGACAGATGGAGTGGACATTCATTTATGGTGGATAAGGCCCGCAGGTCTAATGGCGGAGGCCTTGCTGCAAACCAGGAAACAGAGGGCAAGATTGTGACACACCCTGTGGTACAGTGATCGAGCAGAATCTGCCTCGATCCTTTTCTGTATTTTCTAGTCTGTATCCACTGAGTGAGAATAGGCCACAAGAATGCTTCAATACTGCTGTGGCATTATACCACATTCAACACACACACACACACACACACACACACACACACACACACACACACACACACACACACACACACACACACACACACACACAGACACACACACACACACACACACACACAACAGTAGTGTGTATGAAAAAACCCAATATATTGTTTATATATAATGAATTGTGCCGAGTAAATTATGGTAGAGCGATGGTATTTGGAAGAGGGATTGGTGAAATATTTCTGCTGCAGAAAAGCACAGTGGACAACCGCTCGCGGAGTGCTCTTTTATTTACCGCTGCACAAAATTAGCCTGTAGAACACAATTCCCTGCACGCCTCCCAATTTCATGGGCCCTGCAGTGCTGTCTTTCCTAAACCGAACTTCCTTGACACACAATCCTGATGAGGAAATATTTGCAGCTTGGATTGGGTACATAAGTATTTCCCAGGTATTGTGCCGTTTGTACAGGTAAATGCTAGTTTTCCTTCCAGCTGAGCTCAACCATGCTTGACTGAGCAGCTAATTGGATGCATTTCTTGATTTGAAATAAAGTTATCAAATTCTGGCTGAAAGCCTGATTGTTCTTACAGGTTTCAAGGTAATGTGAAATGCAAGTTATTTTTTACACTTCCTACATAAGAACTACAACTGCACATCAGTCTCATATGAACTATATCAGAATTACATTACATTACATTACATTACATTACATTCATTTAGCAGACGCTTTTATCCAAAGCGACGTACAGTAAGTGCATACAGAAAGGTCATCGAAGTAACTACAGAACAGATAAGAAAGCACATTCTTCCCATACAGTAGCAGCTATCCCTAGTAATGAACACAATGCAGTTCACAGTGAACTGGGTAAATCAGCTAATGTAATGTAATGTAATGTCATTTAGTAATACACTAGCCAATAAAGCCAAAAACAAAACTAAGTAATGCAGGCCTTGAATATGTGGGAAAAGAAGGGGTGGATGCTCTTTGAAAAGCTTTTGTAGCAGGATAACTGTTGAGATGGCAAAAATCTGATAAAATCAGAGAACAATTCAGCCAAACCCAACCAATTAGGAACTGACCTGGAAATAAAACTTGCACACGTAGGGCTATATCTTACACTCAAAAGCAAGTGTTAATCATAATATTGATCCATAAAGCCTATTCCTTACTCGCTGTTTTCACAGTCTTACTATCCACCATCATATTAGCAATCCGCCAAAGTGCCAACTCAGGTGGGCTTTTAAAGGGAATGAGAAATGACACTCTGATTTGCACTCTTGTTTATTGCATGTTACGCCCAAGACTCACCTATAATTAATGACGAGGCTAAGTTCAGCCCATTTGAACCTTGCGCCTTCCGTTGCACTCAAAATATCCGCCCTCTAACTAGCAAAAGAGGAGTTAGACAAGCCCTAAATGCACTAGCACCGTGCGTTTTAGACCATGCGCTAAGAATGTCAAGATAGAGCCCGTATTGTGCTCCAAGACTCAAACACACTAAAATAGACAGCAATTACTCATAACCATCTTAATAGAAGTATTAGACACTAATATAAATAAAATATACCAAAAAAGGTTGTTAAAACAAAAACCACCAGAATCCCCAAAAATCACACACACACACACACACACACACACACACACACACACACACACACACACACCATTTTTTCAGCACTTCAGATTCATCAAGCTGCAGTGGCTGCAGAGACACAGACAGCCAACACAAAAACACTGCGGGTTGTGCGCTGCTGTTCTGTGTGTTTGCTTTTGCGCCGCCCCTGTCCCCGCATACGAGTGAGGGACAGAGCGAAACCTTTCTGTGCAAATGCTAAGAGACTACCTGTTTCCATAAAAAATACAAAATAATTTAAATGTAATATTGGAAATGTCATGTTTGCTCTGTAGAAATAAAAGAAAAACAGGCAAGGGAGGATCTATTTCTGGCTGAATCTGCTTAGCGTCGGTTCGTGCCCTTACCTCTTCTCCTCGGCTTCAAATCGCGGTTCACAGGAGGCGGTTCCAGATCACTCGGCAACCCTTGCATGGGGGCGGCAGGTGGAGGGGTCTCTGGGTTTCCGTTGGACATGAGGAACTGAACTGACGTTGGACTCATGGGGACGTAACCATCTGACTCATTGTCTGAAGTGGGTACTGTGGGGGAAGCCCCAGAGTTCATGGGGATATAGGAGTCTTCGTAACAGTCCACTGAACTTGGGCCGCATAGCGGGGTCAGTTGAGGCTAAAACAGAAGCAGGCAACAGTGACAACTTCTCGTGACAATGTTTTGTTGAAAATGTGTTTGAACCTCAATTAACTTCCTATCCATGAAGCAGACATGGGAATAGAGGTTTGAGCCTTTTCAGATTTTACCGTAAGCAAGTTAGAGTGCCAACAAGAAATGAGTCTCACTTAGTGCGCTAACCTACCTATAGTAAAGCTTGGATTGGCTGAGGAGGAATGTTAGTTACGTCTCTGACTAAGACATTTGAAGAGAGTTGAAAAACAAATGATTGTGTCTGGAAAGGGCTATTAAAGGACTATTGTGTCTCAAAAGAGCTTTTAAATAAAATAAGGAGGGTTAAAATAAGCGGTTTACATAGTTGTGTAGCTTTGATCATTCTTTAATATTTTTCCTCAAATCTGTCTTGTAACCGGTTGAATAAATCAAATTAATTGGATGAGCACAGAGATGTACATGGTTCCTTACCAAATTAAGACTGAGCCTTTTGTTCCAACTTCTTACAGAGCTGTTGTCAAACTCTCCTGAAAGTAAAAAAGATTTATCTTCCTTTTTCTCCACAATATGGAATGCCAAATCATATATATCAGCCATCGCTGCTGCAACCTCCACTTTCCATTTGGGAGAATGCAGACAGGCAGATTAAATTGAAAGCTACTCAGACCTGTATGACATAACATGATGTGAACTAAAGAATACCCAATCAAAATAAGAGCATCTTTTAAAGCTTTGCATTCACAGAAACAAAGTACTGTTTTTGAACGGTTAAAGTGTTACTTTAAAATGAATAACTACCACAATAAAAAAAACATAATCACAGTTAGAGATATAATATTTCTCCTGCCTGTGATTCTAGTAGTAAGCCTGTACAATATTATCAATTCCATCACTAAATCATTTGCTATTATTGATAGGAGTATGAAAATGTCTGTCTGTTATGACATCCTTTTAACATGATGTCATGACACTGTCATGGTGATATTAACAGTGGGGTATCCTGAGGTTATTCTATTTTATTCTATTCTATAGTTTCCTATGTGTAAGTGGACCAAAAAAGTGAATATTTTTTTGCCACCAAGGCAACGATATTTAACCTAGCATTTACAGGTTAAGCAGTTAACCTTTTTTTCTGTTCAACTTAGGTCAGTCTTTCATGGATAAACTATTCCCTGAATATAATGGTACTGTGTGGGATCTTGAAATATTTAAATCTGTAACATCTTAAATTAAACCATATTATACAAAAGTATTATATTGGATACATAAGTGCGTTCTGTGTGTGCTAACAACGTATTATTTAATCGCATACTCTCATAGATATCTATCCGTTTATACAGCAAAATATTTGACAGAAGTAATAGAAAGAACAGCATTACAGTAGTAAACAAGAGCATTGTACAACCCTACCTGGGATTCAAACCTGAATACAACTGCTTATAAGCTAGAGCTATCCAAGCTTATGCAAATCACACTGTACCTCTCCGAATGTGATCCAGTCCTGTCAATGAGATTCTCCGGGGAATGGGGGCAGGCTGAAGCGCAAAGAGCCCCTCACCACTCCGAAGGGTCATGTGATGAGGCCCATTGTCCGCACATCTCTCAGAGAAACGAATGGGTTTAGGCGGCCGGGGCGGGGGCGTTTGACCGTCCACGATGCCCTCCGGGGACAAGGGCGTGGCTGGTTTGTCAAACTGGAAAAAGTCTGGGGCTGGATGGAGTGTCTGTGTGGGGGACGTTGAGGAGCAGGAGGAGGAGAATTCTGACAGCCTCTCCAAAGGTGTGGAGGAAGGGGTGCCGAGGGACGGCTCTGACAGCCCGACTGAGAGGAAAGGGGACAGCGCCTGATTGGTGCAGAGAGGGGACAGGAAAACGTCCTCAAACGTGTTGTCAGATGAACTCTGCTCCAGAGACCTCTCTGAGTTTGAACAGCTGTTACACAAAGAAAACAAAGAAACAAACAAAAAAACAAACAAACAAACAAAAAAGATTAATGTCTTATTTCATTATAACCAGTCTGCACTGAATCACTGTGAAAGCACAGAGGGAGAATAGTAATTCTGCAATGATAAAAAAAACTAAAAACATTTTAACCATATATCTTAGCAGCTTAGCTTACAAACCAATTTCAGGCTCTTGGCTCTTGGATGAATTAAATGGAAAAGACCTGAATGCACGAGTGCATGGCATTCTGTCATCTGCTAGAAAAAAATGGGACAGCAAAATGTAAGGATATGCTGCCAAAGGGTGTGCCCTATGACCTATGCCCCATGCCCAGGTTTCCATGGCAACTTGCCTGGTGACGCTGACCCTCCCAGTCTCACACTGCGAGAGGATGAGGTAGTCGGGGGGCAGGCTGGACTCTGACTCACTGCGGCTGCGGCTACCCTCTGTGGTGTTGGCATCGATGCTGAGGTCATGACTTGTGATGCGGGATGTGTGGGTGGAGCTGGCGGGCGAGGGCTGCTGGGAGAAGCTGTCTGACTCTGTGTGAGAGAGAGAAAAAGAGATAGAAAGTAAGAGAAAGCGAGAGAGAGAGAGAGAGAGTGAGAGATATGTTTTTCAACATTTTCTTTGTTAATTGTAAATACACTATCAACCTGTGATTAGATGCTAACCTTTAACTACTTAGTGCAGATAGTCTATTTTTTCTCGCCTGCGAGACAGTTTTACGCAACTGAGACACGCGTTGCTCCTGCAGCCAAACTATTAGTGGAAAACCCAAACGCGGTATTTTAACTTTATTGGTAGACGATTCGCGACGATTTCTGGCCAATGCGTAGTTTCTAAGTGTCACTATCTTTCCGTAGCAAGTCCATTTAACAAGCACTCCCCACCCAGCCTATACCTACCCATGCGTGACATAGTGGGCAATAGCGTCTATGTTGGGAGTTCATAAATATATGTATTCATCATATAATATCAGAATTCCGTCCAGCAACCAGATAAACCCACCAATAGCCCGACCGTATGCAAATACAGCGGTGCAAATCGCTGCTCAATCAATACCGACATAAACAAGTGAAATCATACAATGCCATTCTACTATCAATATCTGCTATTAAATATGGAATTCGTGTGCAATCCTCCCGTGGATTTAAGCGTAGATATGTCCCTTTCAAGATTCCGTGGTCATTTATTGTCTTGGACAATCCGTTTGAAAAATACACAGCGCATTGGAACACTATTAGACAAACGAAACTATCTCTGCGTAACCCCCCCTCCCTGATAGCACTGCTGTGACGCTTTCAATTTTATTCTGGTTTGATCGACAATTGTTTTATCCAATAGAAGGCACGACAAGCTTCCCAAAAGTTATTTACATGTGTAATTGAAAGCTTGGATTAACTATTTAAGGGCGAGCGTAACTGCAATACTTGTTATATCACGACAACTTTACGCAAGCATGCGCAGATGACGCAGTTGGTTTGACGCGTTTGGTATGACGCAATTGGTCTTACGCAATAAAACGGCGCGCAACTTTGAAGAGACTTTTTAGTACTTTTCCCCCGAAGTCGGTCAGAAGAGGACAACAACAGAGATTCTTCTAATCCCTGTAGCATAGATTCTGTGGAAGAGGTGCCTATCAATATGGGGAAGATATCCTCCTCGACATGTAAGTATTACTGCTTGTAATATTTTGAGTATATACATTCGTTTTTCCACTGCGTGCTATATTTTTGTATTTGCATCGGTCGTAATAGACCACTGTTAGCCTGCTAATAATGCTGAACATATTTGCAAACACACTTTTTCAGACTCCACCTTGAATAACTACATGTATACGGCAAATTATATAGTATGTTCTTTCCGTTTATTTGTTATTTTCTATTTGGTTTAGCTATCTCATAGCTTAGAATGTATAGCTGACTGTATTCGGTTGATGACTAGCGATAGCTTCTACGTTGTGAGAAAGTAGCGCTTTCGTGACTTAGCTTCGTAGATTGTGTCTATGACCTTCAATATGCACTTATTGTACGTCGCTTTGGATAAACGCGTCTGCCAAATAACTAATGTATTGATACTATTGTGTTCGTGACGTTCCCGTAGTGGCTCCTGGTGGCCTGCTTTGTTAGAATTCATAGCATTCACAATGAAATTGCGTATTTTAGCGCTGTTCTGTTTGGTTGCTCAGTCGTAAGTTATAAACTCCTCAAAAAAAGTTCGGAAACGTTATTTCGGTCGATTATTCCTCCCCTTTAATAATACCAATTGGTATTGTATTTTATATCGTTGGAAAGCCTGATTAGTCACCTTTACAACGAGGTACAACTTGTAAGGATCGTGCATTCGTGGAATGAGCAACACAGCTAACCGTGTGGGTAGCGGCCCAAAAAAATGTGCCAAAATCCCCTGCAATATTCTTCTGTTGGTATTCACTCTCGTTTTGAGTTGCTTGGTGGACTGGATGATTGCACTCTCCCACAGTAATAAGGAAAAAACAACACATATTGGCCATTTTTACACTTTATTCATTTTACACTGTCAGGGACCTCAGTAGCGTGTGGAAGATCCATACGCAGCCACAACAGCTTGGCACCTCCTCCTCATGCTGGTCACCAGCCTGGTCACACACTGCTGTGGGATGGCATCCCATTCCATCCCACTGGCATACACCTGGCAGCACTTGAAGCTCAAAACGAGAGTGAATACCAACAGAAGAATATTGCAGGGCATTTAGGCACATTATTTTGGGCCGCTACCCACACGGTTAGCTGTGTTGCTCATTCCACGAATGCATGATCCTTACAAGTTGTACCTCGTTGTAAAGGTGACTAATCAGGCTTTCCAACGATATAAAATACAATACCAATTGGTATTATTAAAGGGGAGGAATAATCGACCGAAATAACGTTTCCAAACTTTTTTTGAGGAGTTTATTTTATGCCTCGATTTGCCGTGAAGCTAGAACATTGGTAGTGTTTTCCGATATTATTTTATTGTATTGTAATTTCTTTGTGCATAATGTACTCTATGGGGTATTAGTATATCCATGGGTGATGCTTTTCACTTAGGGAATGGAAAATATGTATTCAAATGTACTGTGTCCAGATGTGTGCAAGATGAATGTAAAATAAATAAATAAAATCAATAAGCAACAGTTGTGAAACACACTACAGAGTAATGCCATCCTAGAGCACGCAACAAAATATAACATAATGTAGCATACAGAAGAAAGTGTTTACTGAAGTACAAGAGTGAATGATTTCATATTTAGCTGTGTGTACCACAGTGTTATAATGCTTCTGCATTATGTAATTTGTTCCTATAACATGCTTGACCCTCCACCTCTGCCACTCCAGCAGTGCCCTCTACTGTTCAGAGTGAAGCCACTGCAGGACCAGATCCTTACAGCATACTGAAGACCGTGCCATTGATGAGTGCATGTTGCCCACGAAGGCACCGCACAGGATGAAGCAGTATATGAAGGATAATGGTGAAAAAATGGCACACTTGGCATCAAGCACTGAACTGAAACTGTGCAATATCAATGTTTTCATCCATTAAGTGATCGTAAGGTAAAATGTATATGCTTTATAAAGGACAAAAGGCTTTTTAATAATTTCTCGGAGAGGTTTTGGGTAGGTTATTGGACACCTAGATATCCACCCCCCTGTACTGATCCAAAATAATTCCCACATGAAAATGATAAAAAGGTGAGTTAAATGAGTCAAAACGGTTGATTTGCACTGAAATGTATGATTAGTTTAAGATTTACAGCTATTCACATTTTAGCCAATTTGGATAGGTTTGGAGACCCTGGGTACATCAGGCTACACTGCTTACATTTCGTGTCATAGATCTTTAGTAGTTCTGTATATCACCCTGCGATTATTGAATGCTTGTGGACAAGGAGTTTATGATCCAGGAAATGTGTAGTTTTACCTGTTTCACTTATGTACACCTCAGTATTTTGAAGAAATATATATTTTGTAGCATTTTTAGCAAAGTTTTGCTTGCATTTCCGGCACTTTATTTTGACCTTAAATTATGAAAATAAACAAATCTAAGTTTGTACAAAAAATGGTACACCGGTTTTGTTTCATTTAAGCCATTTACCAAGTTTATGTGATGCTCACACCTGGAGTTATAAAGCCTTAAACAGAGTACCCCCATGATTTACCAAATATGCCATCTGCACTAAGGGGTTAACATTCATAAACCAAGCTGAAGTTGAAGGTCTGTATTCTGGGACTAAAAAGTTATCCTGTCATCCTGTCCTCACTTAATAATTGTCATGTACATGTCTTTATTATTATTATTATTATTATTATTATTATTATTATTATTATTATAAACATCTTATGAACCTTCTGTCATACAAAATC
Organism: Ilyophis sp. 1 JC-2022; assembly: GCA_022702515.1. Taxonomy (NCBI): domain Eukaryota; kingdom Metazoa; phylum Chordata; class Actinopteri; order Anguilliformes; family Synaphobranchidae; genus Ilyophis; species Ilyophis sp. 1 JC-2022. Next base: position 26,072,297 of record CM040397.1, read on the forward strand.
CATTCAGATCATGGTAGCTTTAAATCTTGCATCCATCCATTTTGAATTCCAGGGTACAGAGTATCCAGCAGAGGGTGTAAAACTGATGGCTATAAATACATTCGTGTCATTGAAATCTAAAGGCTGGATGTCGTTACAGGTTGGGTTTATGTGCTGAATGATGATTTAGATTAACAACAAAAAAACTCCTCCTCACAGATAATAACAGTTGAAGGCGCTATATTTCTTTTCTTCTTTCAGGAGCTTGTGTTCGTGTCACAGGCACCATTGTGACACACACACCATTGTGACATATGCACCATTCACACCATTGTGACACACTCACCATTGTGACACACGCACCATTCACACCATTGTGACACACGCAGAAGTAAACAACATCAGACAGTTCAGAAACAATCCCTACAAACGCAGGGAGTGCTGGTATACCGCCCGTGATCCGCTCTTTCTCTGCACCGATTCAAACTTAAGATCTGAAGCAGGAGGAAATCACAACGCTGCCTTCTCTTTCAAGTTCTTCGCAGAGCAAAACAGGGAACAACACAGCGCCACTTTTCTCTTTGGTGAGCAACACAGCGCCACTTTTCTCTTTGGTGAGCAACACAGCGCCACTTTTCTCTTTGGTCCAAATACATGTTGTCTGGTGAGACGCACAGGAGGAGATGACGAAACAGTGGCCTAATGCAGGAACGTTGCTTCAAACATTATTGTGACGATGTATTGTGTAACAAATTGCGTTTGAATCAATGCAAATCAATGTTGGAGGAAAGACCGATGCAAGGAACAGTTTACGCATGAATACATGCACATCTTCACCTGACAATATAAAAAAGCTATGGTATACACTGAACTCTAGTGAAGTAAGATTTTTGAAAAAAGAATGAACATTCACAAGGATAGTGGAGTACATACATACACATACATGCATGCATACATACATACATACATACATACATACGTACATGCATACATACATAAACATTGAAACAACTGACATACTGGGACTCAGTAAAATATAATAATAATAGTCATAAATATAGCTGCAAGCAGCGATTCCTGAGGACCGAGCGGCACAAGCAGTATTTGTCAAACACAGAGACTGCAAAATGGTTGACAACTCTCGACAAGGTTGACCCAAAAAGCAAATATTTGTTTCTAATCAGGGCTTTTGCCATTGTTGAAGGTATCTAAACCAGATCCCGTAAGGGCTTGCGTATTATCGTAAATTCTTCATTTTCCTACTAGCCTACTTCATTTTTATGGTTACATTGTGTTATGTGTGAAAACCGTAACCCGACCATAGCTGAAGTGCGCATCCTCTTTCTTGCAAATTAATCAAAAAATCTTTCCCGCTAAATCGCAACAGGAAAACATAGGTAGGCCTACACATAGATGCTTTTGTCGGCTTTTGTGTGGGATTCAGACTAGCGACGATGTTTAAAAAGAAATGTTAATTCAAAACATATAGCCAATGGCACAGTTATAAATAGATTTTTTACATTACTGCAACAACGCGCTCTGTACCAGATCATATTCTGCATGAAAACTTTATTTTCTGTGTCTGACAAATGGATACTTGTTCCCATAGCCAACTGCGTAAACGTGACCTGCGGTAAATCTTTTGTTGCTCGGTAGTATCGTAAGCTCTGGACCATGTCGGCGGCCTTTTACGTCTTTTAAGTACAAGTTAAACAGTGAACAGTTAATACTGTTAAATTTCTTAACCTTTGCAATGAAAAGGTGTTTCTTACTGTGAAAAGACCATTAAAAGAAGCATAGCATCTGCACAATACGCACGGGAAGCCAAGATTGTAACCGCTAGGTCAAAGCAGGTTAACAGAACCGTAGAGGCCAAATAAGACTTTTGTGTTGCGGTATCAGATTGTGTTGGCTTACTAACTTCATAATTCAAACAGTTAATATTGTCAAATTTGTTGGCTTTTGCAATAAAAATAACTTGTTTTATGTTAAAAAAAATTCTTAGCATGACGTGCACATTGTGTGCCTCAAAAAAACATTAGGAAGAGGTGGGGATTGAACCACCAACCTACTACACGGTAGTACAACACCTTAACCATTAAGCTACAGAAACTTTCACAGTTGCTATGGTAGGTAGACAGATAATGTGTTAAGCATAGATAGTGTACTTGGCGGATGGCATACCTGCCATCCCGACATATTTCTATAGTGCCACCATGTGGATTGATTGGGTTAAAACTGCAGTGCTCAAGTCTTGATCTAACTTTAAATCAACCCACCATGTTTCTGAACTTTATGTCAAACAGTTTTAGAATTACTAGCATTTTTGTGATGAGCCACGCCCAATGCAAAATTTATTGGCTTCTCATTCAGCCATTTTTTAACATAGGCCTTAGAAAAGTAATGCATGTATCAAGGAATGTGGGCTGAGCCCCTCGAACAGAATACGTGCAAATTGGTCAAATCTTGTAGGAGTAGCATTTTAAGTGTTTTACAAAAAATGCTAATTAGCGAAGATGGCAGACTTCATGGTTCCTTGAGGAACATTTGTTGGGCATGAGCAGCGGGACTTTTACACCAAATTAAGTGACTAGATAAAACAGGGCGTCGGCAGTGGGCGTGTCAATGATTTTTAGTATATTTTTAAATATTAAATATTTGGATCTCTATAGCGCCACCACAAAGCTTAACTTGCAAATTGGTCGAACTTTGTAGAAAGAGTAGCATTTTAAGTGTTTTACAAAAAGTGCTAATTAGCAGAAAATCCAATATGGCTGACTTTATGGTTCCTTGAGACAAATTTGTTCATCATTAGCAGAGGGACTTTTATACCACATTTTGTGACTCTAGGTGAAACGAGGTCAATGTCAAAATATGCAAAATACGTTGCTCGGTCCCCTAATAATTCCCCATATGTATGAGTATGTGAGTGAATGGTGTGCGTGCCCTGTGATCGATTGGCGACCTGTCCAGGGCGTTATTTCCTGCCTCTCGCCCAATGCATGCAGGGATAGGCTCCAGCCCACCCGTGACCCTGACCAGGAATAAGCGGGTTAGATAATGGATGGATGGATGGATGGATGGATATTAAACTCTTATTTTTCATATTATTATCTCACCCCATCCCCAGGTTGCAGGACAGAGCCGTGTTCCACAGAAGCAGAAGGTGACAGCAGTAGCCCATTAGAAGAATAAACAAGCTATGGACAGGTTTAATGTCCCTGACCAGTCACAGCTCGTCCCTTGGTCAGCAGGGATCTGAACCGTGATGTTATTTCACATTTGCCGCTCTGGGCGTTTCTAGTGGCGTTAGCCATATGGCGCATTGTGATGGAAACTCAGATGTGATGGAGCGTGAGATCCTATGGGGCGAGGTGCGGGCGGCGCAGACAGGAGGGGGGGGGGGGTAGTCCAAGCTGATCCCTTCTACAATGCCAGTCTGCTCCTCCTTCTGCCAAATTGGACTGCCCACCTTCACACAGCACAGTTAATCATGCAGCCTGGCACTGCTCCCTAATGTAGTAAGATTTTTCATGCCAGTTTGTTGTAAATTTGTTTCGTTTTCAGTGCATTATTGCATTCGGAGCCGGCCCCTGGCACAGGCAGTATAGGCAAGTGCTAAGGACGCTAGAGCCTGTCGGGGGCGCACAAGAGCTGAAAATAAATTTTGCAGCTCTTTGATGTGCAGTGAAATAGCATTATACTTGGCTAGCCTATCGATATACTTGCTGAGAGCGCCGGTAAAACATTTAATATTTGGAAAAACATGTCAAAAAGATCAAAACCGTGTGGGGGGGCATAGTGGAGGAAAAGAGGAAAAACGTGCTCTCACCTTCTGCTTCTGTATTGTTTCATACCTGGGTATTTATCATTTGGTTACATGTGTTTGGCTATCTATGTACATTTTATTTGCTAGCTAAGATGGCTAATTTACCGTGTAAAGCTTGCTAGATGGTGCTGGTAATGGCTTGCAGGGTGAGGTCAGGTCAGGCTCACGCCTGTGTTTGATACACAATAATAAAGACAATAGTTATTTTCATTATTAAGCTGTAGTTATCTCAGTTTGACCCTAGTCATTTCAAAGTCTTGTCAAAAGATTATATTTTCTATATATTTAGTGGTGAATACAATGCCTCTGCATTGCTACGCACAGCAAACAATGTGCTTTTACTGTATGCAGAAGGTATTTATCACAAAATATAGTTTCATATGCAATACAAGTAGTTCTATTAATTATAATAATGTCTATATTATTTTCACTGGCACTGTTATTGCTTTCAATAACAGTGCCAGTGTAAAATTAGAATAGCAACTTCCAAACAAACGATTAGGTCCTAATGACTTTTTTTTCTCCTTATAAATGTGTGAATATAATAAATGTGTGAATATAATGTTCTCTTAAACAGTCTCTTGTATTTTCTGTATCATTCATTAAGTTATAATAAACACTGAATTTGAGAATTCCTCCAAAATGTAACAAAAGTCATACCTAATATAGACAAGACACAGTTAGTTCGACAACATTATAATTAAGACAATTATTATGATATGGCTATTTTCTATGACTGTTCAGTGAAGTATAATTCAGTGAAGTATATTACTATGCAATTCAGTGAAGTATAAGAGAAAGAGAGATTATGCTATATTTTATATGCTGGGGAAAAAGTGCACTATAGGAAATCATGCCTAGGGCACCAACCGAGTAAGGGCTGGCCCTGATTGCATCACATGCAATGGGATCATATTGGTAATAGTGCCAGAGCAAATTTACACGTTTAATTACAGAAATTAAAACAAATAATTACTGATCTGCCAAAACTCTGATGTTTAATTGCTTACAGCTGTGATGGCCCAACATGGCCTATCCACAGATAGACTGAATTGACAGAGAACTATATTGCCCCCTACGGTAAGACTTGTCCTCTGACATATATAAAAATACAAGCAAAAAAAACCCCCAAAAACAAACAGACAATAAAAGCACTGAACAGACAGGGGAAATAAAAAGAGCAAATACTGTACAGTACAGACTAGAAATAAAACAGGAAACTGTAGTCATGCTGGAGGGAAACACCTCAGTTCACTGGTCAGCCAGATGGCTCAGGCAACGATAACAAGTCCAAACGCGGTGGCTAAAAGACAAACCAGGGCAATCCTATTTACGTGTTCACGTGTACAGGATTAAAAGGTACCTCATTTTAACATAAAGCGGCTCGCCATTTGAAGTGAAAATGATAGACATCCGTGAAAATGTTTGTCAGAGAATAACCGGGGCGGAGGTAGAGAGAGGTAGGTGGTAATGTCTTTCTCCACTGAGAAGGAGAATAACATGACCAGCATGCTGACATATAAAATCTCAGAGAGAGACAGAGAAAGAGAGAGAGAGGGGGGGAGAGAAGGCGCTCATCAATGTTTCATGGCTAGCTCGTAAAGCTACTGTTAATGCACACTGACTGGGTTGCGGGGTTTATTCTCTCTCACTGCAGCGATAGGGGCCTGTGGGGGCTTTCTCAAAGGCAGGTTAGTAAAAGGGTCATGCCAGCTAGGCTATTCCCTCCTACTGGGCAGTACTAGTGTTCCACCGTTTCCTGTTCTCATTTGGGCTGTCACACATGGGTCCAGTGGGACAGCCACATGCTGTCATTAAACACGCAAAATGCAGTGTAGTTACTCGTTCCGGCGCGTAGCAGCTAAATGGCGGGCTGCCCGCTCCCTATCAGAGTGATTCAGCAGTCGTAAAATGGGTGAGAAGGTTCTAGGTGAGGTCGTCGATGGAGAGGGAGGCGATGACGAGGCTCTGAGTCTCTCTCTCAGGGCTTCCTACACAGATCAGGTGACTCATACATCTGCCTCCGACTCTTCATAGGCGGTGCGGCGGTATTGTAAAATCTCTCTCATTGTCTTCACAGCAGAACTGTTACTTTTACAATGCAGGAGTGACGTGAATACTACTGAGACTCAAACAGTTTTTTTAGGCTTTTAGGTTTTTTCCCACCATTGCAACTTAGGTTTCATAAAAGACAAAACTTCTTTAATTTTATAGTCAAGTAGTAGATACCCTATAGTTTGGCAAAACCGGGGATCGGAAAGTGAGAGTCGTCATGCCTGAAATACTGTAAAAATCCCTGAACAGTTTTTTTTTGTTAATAATTATGAGGTAAATGCTCATCCATGGTTAGTATTCATGTCATTGAAAATTCAGCTTGTATGACATTTAGTTTGAATAATTCACATGTTTTCGGAAAAAATAAGTAACTCATATGGAAAATATGAAAAATAAAAGCCAGGTTGAGCATTGATCAATGTGCTGTGTTCAGATTAATTCTGATATCTGTCACGGCTCTACGACTCAGCTGCAATCTGTCTTTGTCAGTGCTGCTTACTCCAGGGGAGAGATGCTCGTATAAGCCGAACCTTCCCTGCTGACGTATAACACAAATCTGTGAGATTCTGGGTTTCGCTGCTAAGCTCTGAAAAAAGGCCAGACTTAATCACAAGGCTGATAATTCAAAATCAAAAAATGTGCACCAGAATCTAATAGACAATGTGGGTTACCTTTTATGTGCATCTATCAAAAGTTCACTATTATTCGGCCCAATAGCAGCATATATGAATTTCAAAGTGTTTTAGTCTTCATTCAAAAATGACAGAGAGGCGGTGTACTGTATAGGGTACTGTTAGGGGTCTGTCATAGCAGAGATTTTACTATGGTGTTTCTCCTGAAATTTGTACTATTTTTTAAAACAGATTTTTAATAAATGTCCTGACTATGATATACAGTATATTCATTGTCATGCTATACAGTTAAATGCAGAAGAATTGGGATAATGACACAATTACTGCTCTGTACTCCAGCATTGGATTTGAAATGGAACAATGAAACAACAGACAAAAAATGAGGTTAAAACAACAAAACAACAAAAATGGCGTCACTGTCCCAATACTTTAGTATTTCACTGTTGTCTCACTATTTCAGTTTTTTTAATAGTAGCAAATTGTAGTTTTCAGATATGTAACTTATCATATGATGAGTGTGGTGCTTGTGTAGCATGCATAACACTTTAATGTGTGAATAAAATTACATTACCATTGAAAGTGATACAGTATTTACCATCAGGTCCATAAGTATTTGGACAGTGACATCATTTTTGTTGTTTTGTACTCCAGCACACTTGATTTTAAATGGAACAGTGACTATGCGGTTAAAGTGCAGACTTCCAGCTTTAATTTGAGGGTTTTTATGTCTATATCAGGTGAACGATGTAGCAATTGTAGCCATTTTTATACATAGTCCTCCCATTTTAGGGGACCAAAAGTAATTGGACAAATTAACATTAACTTAAATAAAGTTATCATATTTAATATTTGGTTCCATATCCTTTGCATGTCATGTGAACCAACAACATCAAAAGACTCTTTATATCTTATTTTCAGGTACTCTTATAGTATAGTGATACTATAATAATCTTTAATGGATCTCTATGGGAATTGGGGGGTGGGACTAGATTAAGCTGTAAATTACACTGGAATAGCATGGAACCCATAGTTGGCTAAATGGCTGTAAGTCATCAGGGGTCTGAAGTATCAAACAAGTCTCAAACCATCACTCTGCTGCCAGATATGCACTAGGCCTAGATATGGATGGATCACTTTAAGCGTTGTTTCTCCTGACTTATTTTTCCATAGACTTCAATATTAAACCCTCAAATTAAAGCTGAAAGTCTGCACTTTAGTCTCATAGTCACTGTTCCATTTAAAATCCAATGTGCTGGAGTACAAAACAACAAAAATTCTGTCACTGTCCAAATACTTATGGACCTGACTGTATATTATAACCAGCTAATAGGAAATGGTTTTCAGAAAACATGGTGTCATGTAACAAATTCCGTAATGCTCATCATCACATGTGTCATAACCTCATATAAATGATCATAAGCTGGTCACAAGAGTTATGCATCCTCATGACAGGGTTTTTTTTAAGCTGACAGAGGTATTATGAATGCAATAAAATGTTAATAAAATCATGAAATGTATAACCTTTCCTACCCCTCTCAGAATTCAGACACCCAATCAGGCACAAAGAAATGCATCAAGTGTCTTCTTACCTGCTGCCTCCTCGTCCACTGGGCCGAATTGGCAGATCTGGCTAATATTGCGCACCCAGCTGTTCATCTCCTCCTCGGTCTTGGCGACCAGGTAGAAGATGCGCGAGGACGTCTTGACTACAAACAGGTGCTGGTTCTGTAGCTCCCTCTTGAGAAGCCGCACCTCAGTGTGCATCTGGACTTGGCACTCTTTCAGGTCTATGGTGCGGATGGGCTTCTTGGAGCTCTTGCCCCTGTAGTATTCCAGCACATCTGGGTTCCCGCTCATCCGACCCCGCCGGAGTACAAACCAACGTTTTCTCCAGGCCTGGTGAAGAGAGGGACAGGTAGCGATGGGGAACATGGGTCAGTCAACCACAGTGAGTGGACAAATTCAGTCTTCTATCACATGTGTACAATATGGTAACATTTAGCATGTGCCATAATTAAACAGTCTCACGTTTCTCACTCACACGACAATATCTGAGAGCTCACACTCACTTGCATCAATTAAGTACACAAATCAAAATGTCTGGTGAAATATTTAATCTGTAGGAGGGCTAATTTGTATCCTACCCTTTTGACATGTAGAAAGGATATATATTTTAAATCTATTTTTAAATGTACAGTCACCTAACACAAACCTCCCTTTACCTCACGCTCAAGTTCCAAAAGTATTTAGTTTTGGTAACCTTGTTGTGGGGAACTGTGTCTCATTTCCCAGAAGGGTTTAAAAGAGGAAGTACATTCTGCACAACTGAGACTTTGCCAGAAACGAACAAAAATGGACCATTCGGTAGTTCTGAAAAAAAAATTGTTGAAAATGTGAGAAATAATAAAAAAAGTGCTTTCCATAGGCCTAATACCAGCGAATGAAATCAGTGCTGCACTTCAATTTTGCAACTGAATGACAAATCACCATGTGATTAATGTATCTGAAAAAGCAATATTATATTCTGATAGCAAATACATTTTTAGGAAAATCTAACAATATGTTACTCATGACATAGATAGAAGTAAATATTATATTATAAGTTATATTGTCAATCCTCTAAATTCTTCTCCCCCAAATAGGAAAGCTCATTGCATTGTCTTTGGTTACTTCAGGAGAGCACAGACAAGTCTGTATGATCTCCAAGGCCTGCACTGCCAACCAGTGCTTGTTTTCACTGCAAACCACTTCAAGTGCAGCTGGCTCAGGCATACTGCTGGTCCCCAATCAATCACAAGAGTAGCACATGCACAATGACATGGGCAATACCACACTGCACTGAAGCCCTCCCTCTTTGGGTGTTACTACAGCAAGTTAAACACTGCCCAGGAAGGCCTGCTGGCCACAGTCACGATTCAATATCAGACTGCCACACCACTGGGAAAAGCCACCTTTCTCTGGAGTAATGATTTCCTCTTGAATGTATTATTTGGCTTCAGCAGTGGTTCAACAGAATGAACTGGATATGCCTATATTAATAACTTAAATGAATTGTATTTTATTGTAATTTTTTTTAAACTACCTTCTCAAAGTTGTCTGATACAATTAAATGGTTTTCTGTAATTGTCTTCAACACCACAAGAAAAGCTCTCTGATCACGTTACCACATGTTGGCTGTCAGTAGTCATGCAGTCTTTGTATTGCGCAACATGTTGACAGCCCACATAACAGTTCCTCTTTTGATTTTCAAAGCAATATGGTCCTGCTTTATTTGAATTATATTTGCACTAACAGTTACTTCAAATAAGTTTAAAGTGGCACGTTACACAACATAAGTTAACTGGCATGTTACACGACATGATATTTTGACCCATGTTGTCATTTATAGATAAAGGTTGGTTTAATGCTGTTCTCTATAACCTCTCTACAGCATTTATCTTCCTCAAAAATAAAAGGTCATTTGGAAGGTTATTTATGCTGTCTATAGCATATTTAGACAGTTTCTTGTGTATGGTAGGTTATTTGTGGTGCCAATAGCAAGTGTGTGTACAAAGGGAACTGACACATTACAGGCTGGGACATTTACTAAGGTAATTCAGGTTAATCTCATGCCTTATTCAAGGGTACAGGAGCCAGAATTGGATCGCAGAACAACGTGGGTGCAAAACAATGAAGCCCCACAAACACAGCCCGTATGGTCATTCCAAGAGAATAGGCAACATGACATAAGACTCATGACTATGGTGGGGACAGGATTGATGAAAACTGCAGCCTGGTCAGTGCCCAACTCCCCCTCCCTATGGTGTCACTTTCAGTAAAGCACGCGGCCTTTGTTCTCTGTCGTTTCTCCCCACTAATGCACCCACCTCCTGTCCCGTATGACCTCTCCCAGATTTTGGGGTCACATGTTAGCACATGACCCAAGGGGAACCATCTGCCACAGAACAACTGCTGATGCTGTAATGCTTCAGCAGTCAGAAACCATTATCTGTACTAGCTTTTCCCTGATTGCTTTTGCGCTTTAGCAGTCAAATGGCAGTGTTTGCAGTATCTCTTCTTCAATTATAGGCACACAAATAAGTGTTGTGTGTTTTTGTGGCAGAAGGCTTTGCGCAACAACCTATCAGAAGTTCCATAATATGGAAATCCTAAAATCCAGAGACGCTACATAAATTATAAAATGGGTTTGTATGAGGCAACAACATAATTTGATATTCACGATTCTGAAAATGTATTTATTACTTTTGGTGAGTCTTGTATTGTTTTTGAGGTTGTCCTTGACAGCTTGATCTCAGGTAACCTCTGACCCAGAACCAGTCTGCTCTAGAGAGAGGGACCATTGTACGAGGGACAATGTCTTCATGTTATTGTGACATTCATGAGATTCATGTATCATGATTATCTAGATTGAATTAATTTTAGCTTAACCCATCAATGCTACCAGCACTGTCCTCAGCTCAAATGGATTGCATCATTATCAAACTGGCAAAACTGCTTTGTCTTTCACGCTACCATAGTGAATATGGAAGAGGTTTAGCTATGCAGAAAATGCAGTGTTCCACTTAATTTACAAAGCCTGAAGTCACATGAACTGTGTGTAACCCACACTTTAAAGCTTTTGAGAAAGTCAGTGAAACTAAATGTGAGACAAAGAACTCACTCCAGAGGGAATAACAAAGTTTCATCCACAGAAAAACTTATTTCACATCAGATGTTACAGCTGAATTTGCAGTTTTTTGGAGCTTTACTGTTCCTATCACTTGGTGTACTCAATAAAAAATACAGCAAATTTGGCTGTGAAATATGAAATGCAGGTGTGAACAGCTCAATAACTGAACCGCTAAAAGCCACATATTCCCCCCATAATTCAACTGGTTTAATAGAGCATAGCAGCAATTTATTATTTTGTTTTGCCAGTAAACCTTTATAAACATTACGCTCCGCGGATATAATGCTATGGACATTAACCATTAACTTTGCTTTAGAAATTTCTGTGTCATATTTTTTTCCACACATACAGTTACTTTTGGCGGTTGCTGGCCTTGTTTCTGAACTGCATTTGAAGTAATAAGGATTCATTGTTTTTAATCAGTCTATGTTTGGGAATAGCTATTTCCTGTTTCAGGGCAGGTGTTGAATATCTTTACAACAGGAAGAAAGAAACAAGTTCCTCTGACAGCAGTTACGAGAGCTACCGTTAATTTCACTGCATACTGTACAATAATATTTTTTATTATCAGATGGCTATACTATTTAATACTAATGAGTGTCTGCAAGGAAGGAAATTACACACACACACACACACACACACACACACACACACACGCACACACACACACACACACACACACACACACACACACACATACACACACACACACACACACACATACACACACACACACACACACACACACACACACACACACACACACACACACACACACACACACACTCTCTCCTGTAAATGCCTGCACACTTGTATTTGCATGCCTACATGCATATATGCACACATCCATTTAAGACAATAGTTCCTCTGTAGACGTTAAACATTATTTCAGGTTTAATAAGATTGCAATAAGTGTGAAAAAATGCAGCTGCCTTCTGAAGAAAAGGCTTTTTTTTTTTTTTATTCTGTCAAATGACGTCTTTTCATCCTGCAGAAAACCGTGGAGTGAGGCCTTTCTGATAAACAAACTAGATGCAAATCCCAATATGTTACTCAACAGTGCAAAAACCGCTGAAATGTGCAAGATATACCCTTATAAATACTGCGCAACTCTACCTGCATGCCATGTTGTGGGTAGCGATATGCCTACGTAATTATCCGTTTGCAAAGCTTCACTCAGAGTATGTCATTTTAACATGGCGAATAATTACACCAAGTTAAAAAGGGAAAGTTAGAAACTGAATTTAATTTCCAATATTACTTTTAAAGGCCAAGCAGGTGGCACTGTCCTGAGGTGCTGATACTTGCTACAACTCCCTGACATACGTACGTACATACAGACACACTTAGACGTACATATACATTGAAATCAGAGGGCTGGTGAATACACTATTTTATGGCCCTTTAAAACCAAAATAAAACTGAAGATGTTCCAGTAGAAAGAAAATATGCTTTTGAAATGACCTGTATTACTTTAGTCCCACTTCAAGCCGCATACCAGGAGGTGACTTTCAACTTAAGGTAGAGACAAAGGACAGGAGGTGTGGGTGAGAGAGATAGTATGATGTAGTTATAAAATGTAAGAGGAGGTGTGGATGAAAGAGGTAGTATGATGTAGTTATTAAAGGTAAGAGGAGGTGTGGATGAGAGAGGTAGTATGATGCAGTTATTAAAGGTAAGAGGAGGTGTGGGTGAAAGAGGTAGTATGATGTAGTTATTAAATGTAAGAGGAGGTGTGGGTGAGAGAGGTAGTATGATGCAGTTATTAAAGGTAAGAGGAGGTGTGGATGAAAGAGGTAGTATGATGCAGTTATTAAAGGTAAGAGGAGGTGTGGATGAAAGAGGTAGTATGATGCAGTTATTAAAGGTGAGAGGAGGTGTGGATGAAAGAGGTAGTATGATGCAGTTATTAAAGGTAAGAGGAGGTGTGGATGAAAGAGGTAGTATGATGCAGTTATTAAAGGTAAGAGGAGGTGTGGATGAAAGAGGTAGTATGATGCAGTTATTAAAGGTGAGAGGAGGTGTGGATGAAAGAGGTAGTATGATGCAGTTATTAAAGGTAAGAGGAGGTGTGGGTGAGAGAGGTAGTATGATGCAGTTATTAAAGGTAAGAGGAGGTGTGGATGAAAGAGGTAGTATGATGCAGTTATTAAAGGTGAGAGGAGGTGTGGATGAAAGAGGTAGTATGATGCAGTTATTAAAGGTAAAAGGAGGTGTGGGTGAAAGAGGTAGTATGATGCAGTTATTAAAGGTAAAAGGAGGTGTGGGTGAAAGAGGTAGTATGATGCAGTTATTAAAGGTAAGAGGAGGTGTGGATGAGAGAGGTAGTATGATAGTTATTAAAAGTGAGAGGAGGTGTGGGTGAGAGAGATAGTATGATGTAGTTATTAAATGTAAGAGGAGGTGTGGGTGAGAGAGGTAGTATGATGCAGTTATTAAAGGTAAGAGGAGGTGTGGATGAGAGAGGTAGTATGATGCAGTTATTAAAGGTAAAAGGAGGTGTGGGTGAAAGAGGTAGTATGATGCAGTTATTAAAAGTGAGAGGAAGTGTGGGTGAAAGAGGTAGTATGATGCAGTTATTAAAGGTAAGAGGAGGTGTGGATGAAAGAGGTAGTATGATGCAGTTATTAAAGGTAAGAGGAGGTGTGGATGAAAGAGGTAGTATGATAGTTATTAAAAGTGAGAGGAAGTGTGGGTGAAAGAGGTAGTATGATGCAGTTATTAAAGGTAAGAGGAGGTGTGGGTGAGAGAGGTAGTATGATGCAGTTATTAAAGGTAAGAGGAGGTGTGGATGAAAGAGGTAGTATGATGCAGTTATTAAAGGTATGAGGAGGTGTGGATGAAAGAGGTAGTATGATAGTTATTAAAAGTGAGAGGAAGTGTGGGTGAAAGAGGTAGTATGATGCAGTTATTAAAGGTGAGAGGAGGTGTGGATGAAAGAGGTAGTATGATGCAGTTATTAAAGGTAAGAGGAGGTGTGGATGAAAGAGGTAGTATGATGCAGTTATTAAAGGTAAGAGGAGGTGTGGATGAAAGAGGTAGTATGATGCAGTTATTAAAGGTATGAGGAGGTGTGGATGAGAGAGGTAGTATGATGCAGTTATTAAAGGTAAGAGGAGCTGTGGATGAAAGAGGTAGTATGATGCAGTTATTAAAGGTGAGAGGAGGTGTGGATGAGAGAGGTAGTATGATGCAGTTATTAAAGGTGAGAGGAGGTGTGGATGAAAGAGGTAGTATGATGCAGTTATTAAAGGTGAGAGGAGGTGTGGATGAAAGAGGTAGTATGATGCAGTTATTAAAGGTGAGAGGAGGTGTGGATGAGAGAGGTAGTATGATGCAGTTATTAAAGGTGAGAGGAGGTGTGGATGAAAGAGGTAGTATGATGCAGTTATTAAAGGTAAGAGGAGGTGTGGATGAAAGAGGTAGTATGATGCAGTTATTAAAGGTGAGAGGAGGTGTGGATGAAAGAGGTAGTATGATGCAGTTATTAAAGGTGAGAGGAGGTGTGGGTGAGAGAGGTAGTACGGTAGATGCTTGGGGCCGAAAGGGTTAGAAAGGAAAAACTAAAAATAATGGACTATTTACAGCAATATACGTATATCATAACAGTAAAAAAAATATATAAAAAAAGAAAAGTTGTATAATAATAGTCATCATCATCTTCTTATTTCTACAAGCACTGAAACACTGACTCACTGATCCATTATTATTACTACACAGCACACAAGACACAATCTACAGAAATAGCCATCCATGCCGAATGGCCCAGGCTTTCATGGAAAGCTGAGAAAAACATGCAGCCAACTTAATCAGCTCATTCCACTGAATTCACCAATAACTGCGAATTTGCCTCAGTTCAAGATACTGTACTCAAGTATTTAGGTCACATGGCCAGTGTTGATAAACAGCTTCGCAATACCAAGAATCTTCAGATAACAAATGAAATAGTTACATTTTTTATAGCTGGCACTCATGCTCCTAATGCTATTTATTTCTTGGGAAGATATACATAGTTTGAATTCTTAACATTACCCATTTGCACATCTCGATTTGCTGAAGATGATCAGGTTCAGTGCGCAGTCCAAGGAGACAGGAGCTGTGTCACACCTGGGATTCAAACCCACAACCTTCTGCTCAGTTTCTTACCTAGCATGCCACACTACCAGGCAAAATAATGTGCTGCTGACTTATGCGAGAACATCGGGCTTTCGCAGATACAAAACTTGTTGCAACGGCAAACATTTTTCATGTCAGAACCTTGTGGTGGAGGCTTATAATGCAACATTTTCAGCACCTGCAAACTCAAATGGACTTCCTGGCCAATCCAGCAGCCTTCATGAATGCATGCAGATGGTCTGCTTGGTTTGGCCATGAATGGGTCCTTGATGTTTACAGACGTTTTCCAAATTTATACATCACACCTTGGGTTTTCCCCAAGTCCCACGTACTCAAACTCCTTAAAGGGTAAATCAAACCCTTTATACAGGCCCAGCTGCTCTGAAGACACGTGGCCAAATAAAAAATCCAAACTGGGACAGGCCCCTTTTCTTTCATTTTCTTTTCCAAGAGACAGATATGCATCATGTTTCTGTTCATGCAATTGAATAAGTGCTGTTACTCTGTGTGGCTCATCTTACACTAAGTTGTTGAGTAGTGAGATTTTTGTAAAATATAAATAGTAACATGGGTGGGTCATATTATCTATATACTATATATACTCAAATAAACCAATACAACACTCTCTCTCTCTCTCTCTCACTCTCTGTCTCTCCCTCTCATCTCTCACACTATCTGTCTCATTGCCTGTTTGAAAGGCTTATTCGTGTCTTAGGTTTTGGCCTGTGGGCAATTGACCTCTTCTCTGTGTTTCTGATGACCAGTGTGCTTGTGACTGAGCTGGACAGTGTCTCGTTTGCGGGAGAAAGTGCCCCCTGCCTCGGGGTCGGACACGGTGTCCAACGACTGCCCGCAGGGAAAACCCCGTCCTTCCTGTTGTCTGGGACATCCTCCTTCATACCACAAAGGGAACTTGAACTGCGGGCCTCTAGCCACCCCCTTCCCGCCCGTGCTCCACCGACAATAATTCCAAATGGAATTTCCCATGCAACCCTCAAGTACACAATCGTCAGATACGCCAACCCCTCCGCCCCCACACACACACACACACCCACACACACACCCACACACACACACACACACACACACACACACACAGCAACCCACCCCCCGCACCCACCCTGTCACATTCAGTGGTTTTCCTCTCACTCTCTGCTCTCACTATCTAGAGACAATACCAACGGCCATAGACGCATACGATCGTTTACAGCAGTTTGCCTGTGATAGGGCTTCCTATGTTTTGCAACACGCCCAAATTTCACAGAATAACAGGCGGTTACAGAGCACAAGGGGCACCCTCCCTCTCCTTCAACACAATACACACAGTCTGTGCACATACAGCAACACCCGTCAATTTATTCTGATTGTGCTGGTCTTTACAATATATACTGAACTGACTAACACACTGGTACCTCTGTGTTTGGACTATATTTCTAGATGATATATAAAAGTATAGTATATAAAATAAATATTTGTTTCTACCATTGAGAGCTACGTGCTTTTAATGCACAGCATAACGCTGAATACGTATGTCCACAATACGATGGATTTGATGGCATTCAAACAGTGCAGTTCAAACCAGGTCCATCCAGGCAGGATGGACATGTTGCAGGCTAGTACCGTTATATTCTGCATCAGGGATCACAGCAATGTGCTAGCAGTGTGCCCAGCAATACAGTACGTTACAACAACATCCCCATCTGCCACAAGAGGAAACGCTGCCTGCATACCACTGTGTGCACAGAAAGAAAAACAGCAGATGCATAAAAGTCAGATCCAGCACAAACCCTGTGTATTTTATTCAAAAACAGAAATGATTTCCTCTGTGTAAGGGATCAGCAGCTCTGAAGCTCAGTTGGCTGAAAGCTGTGTTTCCTTACAATGTAGGAACTACAACCTCCTCTATAGTAGCCTGGTCAGAATGCAACACAAGAACACATTCCTGATTGTCATGCCCCCACCCTTCACCACCTCCACCACCACCACCCCTCCTTGCCCGTTATGAGTTCTGTACTCACATATCTCTTTAATTTCTTCTCAGGCGGAGATTTTACGAGCCAGCCGGTGCAGACCACATCTCCTGCACTCATCCTGACAGCTGAATGCCGGGACGCAGAGACTCCAGTGTGTGCGTGAGTGTGTGTGTGTGCGCGCGCGCGCGCGTGTGCGTGCGTGTGTAAGTGTGTGTGAATGTGTAAGCGCCTGTTTTGCTTTATTGTTTCTGATGCTGCTGCCGCTCCCGTGAAACTGAGCAGCAGTCAATCGCTGCGTGCTGCTGCACAGCCGTATTAAAGGAGGAAGTCAAGCCATTGATCACAATGACAGAAAGAAACAGGGAGGGAGGGGAAGGAGGAAGGCAGGCAGGCAGGGAGTGAGGGAGGGAGGGAGGGGGCCAGAGAGAAGGATGTCCCCGCCCACTAATCAAGAGACAATGCACTTGCTCAGCAAGCACATGACTGGGATGTTTTCATAAACATAGTAGCCGGCGTGCTGGCGAACCGCAGATTGACAAAAGTGCAGCTGAAGGGACTTTCTCGAAACCATCTGCCATTTAGGCCGTTGCGTGCATGACGTCCGGCAACCACACGCTGACCGCTCCCATTGAGGGGAAAGTTCAGAGCTGGGAAGTAACTTTATTTCACGCAAAATCGAAAGAGCAATGGCCGCCTGCCTGGGTGACACTGTAAAAAGGTCAAAAGGCAGAGACAGAAAGGGAGAGAAAGAAAAAAACGTGAAGGTTTGAAAGAAGATGTGACTACAGGTCAATTGGATCGGGGGAGGATTGGGAGTGAAATCACAAGACGCATTACATGAGAAAGGACCTTTTCATATAACATCAAAATGACACTTAAAACTGTTTTTCTCTAGTTTCAATAGACACTGCATTTGGTGAATTGACAGATGAGCTGAAGTGATATGGCAGAGCATACAATGCTTAAAATAATTTTTTTTTTATTTTTTTTACTAATGCTACATCTATGTCTATGACAATATGACAGAGTTGATTGACAGATAGTAAAACATGTTAATATTAACAACATTGGTCGCATTTTTTCATTGTCCCCTGGCTAATCAAGAACTAAAAATCTAGCTTAAAGTAGAAATTAAGGTGGCCAAGCACAATGAAGCAATATGAAAGAAACAGGCATCTAGTGAACTATTTCACGCTTATATGTATAATTGCAAGTTTAAAGTTTAATTGATTATACAGTTAAACAAAGCTAAAGTAAGCTTATGGTCCCTGGCTGGAGTTTGCAACGCTCAGTGAAGGTTGGTAATTTGGTCTATGCCCCTTGACAAAGAAGAGGTACAGAGTGTTGAGGAATAGACAACTTAGCAATAACTGAATATATATTTATAACTATATTTATTTATAGTTATATATTTATATTTTATTACAGTATCATCATTAATATTAGAGGAATTTATGTGATTTACGTGTAAACAAAGATTTGTACCAGCATTCCAAGCAGGTTTCATAACTTTGTGGCTACACACAGCGGAGATATGGTTGATATCTGAAGGGCACATCAAGACTAGTGTATAAAAACCTACAGAATATGTGAGAAAGCATTCATGGTATACACACAATGGGCCTCATTCATGAAACGTGAGCAGAATGAATTTGTACGTAAACTGTTCATATTAGCAATTTTGTCCGTATTTTGGCATTGATCAATGTTTTCGTATCTGAGATTTGTTCGTATGTACTTTACACCTGCTCAGGACCACACGTACCGCATACGTAAATTCAAAATTCTACTAAATGTAGCTTCTGAATATCCATTCAAACATGAATAGATTTTTATTTACTGTTAAATTCACGACAAAATGTAACCTCTGCAATGAACAATGCAGACGTAGCTACCAAATTATGATTGTACAAATTACGATTGATGCCTATTAATCAATTGTATGCTATGAATTTAATTAGATTTAATTAGATTAGTTTAATTAGACTCATAACATAATGAATCCTCCCAATAGGCTACTATTATTCTATTTTGATCTAATTTAAATGCTAGCCTATATGACGTTACATATGCTATTTAAAACACACATTTGACCAATTAACAAAATTTCAAACCACATCTCACATGTACAGAACACCAACAAAATGACGATTTTGTTATTTATTTCCAGGCTGCGAGAAAGACCATATGCTTGGCAGATGGAGGCAATGCACTCGTCCGATGCAGACTTGAATAACCTTGGCCAACTTCTGTAGCTGTAGTGCTCTTGTGGGTGTCTTGTGCGAGGCTATGCGTTTCTTCACCGCCAATTTAACGTCAATACATTATTTAATTTTTTTTTACTACTTTAACAGTTTGTGTGATGGGTGGTACTGCATAGATGGTACATGTTATCTCCTGCTCGGTCTTTAGCAGTTCATATGACACCGGTACTGACAATAGCATACTACATCTAACCACCCTCTCCTGCAGACAAGAGGTGTAGTTCACAATTCAGAAGAAGCATTTTAGCCCTGTTTATCCTCTGCCACATAGCGGCTTTTGAGCTAGGCTGCATTTTTACTACTAACGCACCAAATAAGCACATGTTTATTTTCATGTTCATGCATGAAGCTTGAAAAACCGCGTTGGCATGTACGTTTTAAAGGAGGTGGCCTTGCCAAATAGAGATAATAAAATGGGCGTGTGAGTATGGTAATTCATAATGATGTGAACGCACTTCCTAATATGCGATCAGATATGATTTATCATACATTTCCACTCAGATCAGTGATATACACAAGTTTGATGAATCACACGTGATAATTTCGTACGCAAGTTGGAATATACGTCAAATATACGCTCTTTTTTACGACCATATTGATAAATGAGGCCCTATGTCTTTTACATTTTTACTTCCAGGTTACTTACTGAAATTGTCGGATGAGTGCTCAGTTCTGCAAATGAGTGAGCGCCTGAATTCCCTTAAAAAAACAGAAATAAGGGGCTTAAATAGAGACTTAAGATGGCTGCAGTACAGGCCTGGTAGAGCATCACCAGGGAAGACACCCAGAGTCTGGTGATGTCTATGGGTCGGCAGACTTCAAGCAGTCGTTGAATAAAAAATATGTGCAACCAAGTGCTAAATATGATGACTATATATAAGACTGTTAATCTTATATAGATTTATGTCCTTTAAAATGGAGGGACTATGTATAAAAAGGTCTCTAATTCCTACATGGATCACTGCATATGTAAATATGTAAATACCCTTAAATTAAAACTGGCAGTCTGCATTTTAACCTCATTTTCATTATTTAAATTCAAATCCAATGTGCTGGAGTACGGAGCCAAAACAACAAATATTGTGTCACTGTCCAAATACTTACAGACTGACTGCACTGTATGCAAAGTCTCGATACAAAGTCAGATTCTGCAAAAATTTCCAAGGAAAGACTACTTTTCACCTTAAAGAAAAACCTTTTTGGTTAAGAATCTGCCATAATCAGATTATAATATATAAATCATAATAAGCTGTTTTTAAAATGGTCAATATTTTTTTTCATGCAACAGTATACAAGAAGATGACTGTGGATAGTGTAAAAAAGTGATGTGGTTTAGGGTCTAATGAGAGCTCAGGGGATGGGGAAGCTCAATTTTTTATTGGCCCAAGCTTAAGAAAGAGCTGATCAGGATAAAAACACTTTTGCTATACGAGTTTTCTGAAGGCTCTGAGTGCGAACTTGAGCCCTATTAATTATTCTTTTTATATTATTTAAGTGATGAGTCATCATTTTGCTGTGAAGTTTCTTAAAGTATATTTTCTTGCTTTAGACCACAAACCTCCAAATGTCCCAATACCAGCCATTGAAACCTCCCCAGAAAGTGAACTCCCTTTTGCATTTTCAACAATTTGGCATAATTTCACCTATGGTGTCATATTGATGTGGCTTGGATATACCATCCTCTATAAACCTGCTCAAGGTGAGTTTTTGAATATCCATGTGAATTTAAACACACATATTAAATGTATCAAAATGTGGCGTGATACATCTCTCTGCATAAGGCGAACAAATTTTACCTCATCTGAATCTTGCCTTGTTATACTCTCTTAGTCTACTGAAGGGAAACACTAAAATAGTTGTCAAACTATTTTAAACAGGGGAATCACTGTTACTATCTGGAATAATACCAGGGACTGGAATTCCCCTAATAATAGGCCACTACTTATCTCTCATCCAGTGGCCATGCGTAGCACATGTTCTAGTGTGTGTTTACTGTATGATGATTTTATGTGCGGTAACCCTGTTGTTTTTAATCACCCAGCTATAGACCACTTCTACTTCCCCTCAGTAATCAGCAACTTGTAGCATTGTTGATATCAACAATGATTTTAACCAAGCTGAAATTGTTGCAGGATATGCTCCCCAGCTTCCTTTTCCACCTGTAAAATTACAACCGCATTTTTTTGGCAATATCACAATCCATAGCTACGTGTAAGTTGCATCACAATAGGCTTCCACGCACAACAAAAATGCCAGTGTAAATTCAACACTGCTGGTGTACATTTTAAACCCTTGGGTGTTTATATCAGACCACAGACCCAAGGGTGTTAAATGTACACCACCATTTTTACTGTGCCAACTGCAACTTTTAATAATGCACACTTCAATTTTTGACACAGATCACCATGTTAGGATAAGGCGTGTGCCCAGTTCTGACAACAAACAGGCCTGTGTGACCAGATACACAGAAAATAGTGTATTTCCTGAAAGTAGGTTGGAGTTTGAAAAGACCTCCATTTCTTATGTATTTGCATGTTGCAGATAATGCAACATCATTAATAATAATAATTCAATTATAACATGGTTCACTTAAATATTACCAGTCCACAAATATATTAAAATATCAAAACATACGTATTTGTTTACTTATTTATAAACTTTTATTTATAAAGGGTAGGTTAACCCCTCGCGCAAATTAGCCTAACCTACATGACTTTTGATTGTTGCAGGAAACCGGAGTACCTGAAGGAAACCCACATGGACACAGTGAAAGGACCCGGCAGGGATTCGAACCTGGAACCTTCAATATAAATGATCTATCTTGTTAACTGGCAAATTCTCTGGTAAAATATGCAATTTTACAAACTTCAAAACTTGAATCATTGAACTTTTAAAATGCAAAGAAAAAGAAAAACATTATCTTCATGATAAAGGTACACAGGAACATCCATCCATCCATTATCTAACCCACTTATTCCTGGTCAGGGTCGCGAGGGGGCTGGAGCCTATCCCAGCATGCATTGGGCGAGAGGCAGAAATACACAGGGACAGTTTTATGTTAATAATTTAGTGGGCAGATTAAATGGTACACGGAGTACATTTATTTGTGGGTTTCAGTAGTCAAGATGCACAGCGCAAAAATTTAATGCGTCACATCTATAATTTATCTTTCTTCCAATGTGACCAGCTTGTGTCTATTTGTGATTCCCAAAAACATAAATACTATATATATTTTAAAACAAACAAACAATCAAACAAACGGAAAGCAAACTAAAACCATTGTCAGGTAGCTGTGTTGTCATTTCTCATCCAGTAGTCTCTAGATGTACACAATATGACAAATCGAGTAATGGCAGCTCATAAACTAGACGAGGTTTAAGTAATTGTGACATTTAATCTAAATAAAACGATCAGTTTGCAACTGAACACCAAGGCAGAGTTACCTCAGTAGATGTTAGAAAATGCTAATGGGTGGTCCATATGTCAAATGGCATGAAGGCTAGTCCTGCAATAAAAACAATACAATATTAATAGTAATAATACTAACAGACTTTGGATAATTGCAACACATTCTCGACCTTTTCTGTTTACAGCTCACCAGCCAACACTGAATAAATCCAACCTGTCACTGTAAACTCCAAAGTGTACATTATTATTAGGGGACTGAGCAGCGAAGCTGCTGATACCCTATTGTTTTTGTTTGGATTCTTTTTAGGGCTTTATAAAAAATGGCCGAATGACGAGCAAATGAATATTCAGTGAGCGTGGCACATCACGAACATGCTAATAATTCCAAAAAAGTAGGGCTGCCCCCGACCAAAGATTTGCTTAGTCGACCTGTCAGTCATCAGTTCAAACCCATAGTCGACTGAAGGTAGGTTCTCATTGGTTGGACGCATTCTATTAATTTTGTTGTTCCTTATTGTTCCTTTTTGAAAACGGAGGCAAAATACGTCGAACCAATCAGGTGCCATTAATGTTCCCTGAACCCGTCTAATAGCACCACCCATCAAACGCACAATTTGGGGTTCCTGCGCGTCCCCATCATATAGTTCAGTGGTGCCCATGCGTCGCCGCCGGATTTGGGAGAAGGGTCTATCTGCAATGTGCAGGCGCTTAGGGAACCCCACTTCTATGGGAACACCCCTTCTATGGGAACACCTTACTCGTCACTCAGACGCTAGGGCCGTGTCCGAATCAGCACTCTTCCACACTGTTGAGTAGCCTTAGTGAGTAGATAGGACGAGAAAGTCGTAGAGTACGCACATTTTTTAATAATTGCAGTATATTCAAACACCCGGATGACACACTTACTTCCGGGGTTTTGCTGAGTACATTTGGGAGCACACTTTTCAAGAGGTACACAACCATTTTTGTCACATAAATATGACATGAAGCTTCATTTAAAAAAAATGAGGCACAGCTTCACTGACGTTTTTCTTCAAATACAACAAGAAGAACACATCACATGGCAGCATAAGAGTGGGGTGCAGGGTTGCCAGATCTTGTAAAACTTTCCAGCCAAATGGCGACTCAATACTAGACCAAATTATATGTTATTTTTAACCGAAACCAACATATTTTAAATAAAAATCATCATGTTTTTACTTTTTTAGAGATAAGTGCGTTCTTTGCAACTTTTCATTTTTACCCGTGACTGCACTTGAAAGTATCACAATTTAGCTGTAAAACCGCGGACATGGAAACACTGGTGGGATGTCTTATGACCTGCTTACGACACTTCCACAGTGCGGTTGGAAAATAGTATGGCGGATATTTTTCGCGGACTGTTAAACAGTGCACATTAAACAGCACACTTCTGCCAGTGCACTG
Source organism: Ilyophis sp. 1 JC-2022 (assembly GCA_022702515.1). Classification (NCBI taxonomy): domain Eukaryota; kingdom Metazoa; phylum Chordata; class Actinopteri; order Anguilliformes; family Synaphobranchidae; genus Ilyophis; species Ilyophis sp. 1 JC-2022. The sequence goes on from CM040397.1 coordinate 26,096,647, forward strand.
TACGCAGGAGACAGGGCGCAGAAGACAGGGCTCTTATTCGGACACAGCCCTAGTTCGAAGGGAGCTCACAAACTGGAATGCACTACAAAGTCATAACCAAAATATATGTCGAATTCAAAAACCCCCTGATTATATTAAACAGTGATATTGTTTTAAATTGTCATTTCATGTGTTGTAATGTTAAGACAGCTTTATTGAGTAAATATTAGCCAATGTTTTTTAATAAAATTTTAATAGACCGTCTCCAGTATGGGGGTTGGGGTTGATGGCACTGCCCTGAACTGGTTCACATCCCACCTCAAAAATAGAAGCTTTTTTGTTAACATAGATAATTTTTCCTTTCCCCCATCTAGTTTCTCCTGCGGGGTCCCACAAGGTTCCATCCTAGGTCCCATGCTTTTCTCTATATACATGCTCCTCTTCTGTCAAATCATTCAAAAATATGACATTTCTTTCCACTGTTATTCTGATGACACTCAGCTTTATCTCCCCCTGAAACCAAACAACCAGTCCAATCTAGTCAGCCTCTTGAACTGCCTTGAGGACATAAAGTGTTGGATGGCACAAACTTCCTACAGCTGAATGAAGGCAAGTCTGAAGTTGTCCTATTTGGCCCCCCAGACTTCATTAAAGTGAATACCAACAGTCTTGGCAACCTGTCCACCCTTGTCAAACCCCATGTTAAAAACCTTGGTGTGATATTTAATTCCACCTTTAAGTTTGACAAGCAAGTTAATGCAGTAGTGAAAGCAATTTTTTTCCAGCTTCGTACTATTGCCAAAATCAAGCCGTTTCTCTCTTTTAAAAATCTTAAGAAAGTCATCCACACCTTTATATCTTCCCACTTGGACTACTGCAACTCCCTGTATACTGGGATTAGTCAGTCGTCCCTGTCCCGCCTGCAACTGGTCCAGAATGCTGCAGCCAGGCTCCTGACTATATTACCCCTTTCCTGGCCTCTCTACACTGGCTGCCTGTACGGTTCAAAATTGATTTTAAGGTTCTCCTGTTTGTTTATAAAGCCCTAAATGGGCTGGCCCCCTCCAATATCGCAGACCTTCTAAACCCCTTATTCTACCTCCAGGACCCTCAGGTCGGCTGACTTGGGGCTCCTGGCAGTCCCGCAATCTAAACTTAAGCTCAGGGGTGACCGCGCCTTTTTGGTTTCAGCCCCTAGACTGTAGAACAGCATTCCCATCCTTATCAGATCTTCCCCCTCCATCGACTCTTTTAAGTCCTGGCTCAAAACTTACTCATTTATTCACTAGTGTTTGAATCCTCCTGATATGGCCCATGTGTTGTTTATTTGTCCCTATGGGCTGTGTGCCTTTTTGCTTATGTCGGTGTTTCTTGCTTCTTGTATTTGTGATTATAGCTACCTGTGCTGGTCTGTACAGCACTTTGGTCAACGTGAGTTGTTTTTAATGTGCTTTATAAATAAATGTGATTTGATTTGATTTGAACGCTGCACAAATGAAAACTAAAACCAGTGATGTGTCTTTTAAAGATATTTTGTAATTGGATGTTAATGACTGAGTAAAATTTACTAACGAAAACAAAATTGCTAGTAAACTTTACCGAGATAGATTAATTAGAATGTATCTTTTAAAGATATTTTCTAATTCAATGTTAAGAATTGCGGAGTAAACTTTACTAAGGAAAACAAAAGATTGCCAGTAAACTTTACTCAAATATTTAAATGAAAACAATACTTGCTGCTATGTAGTCTTTACTTGAAAATATGCTCAGTTAAATTAACAAAGAATTTCTGTGTGGAAATTGTTACCAAACTTTTTAAAAGTAAATTTCACTCCACTTTTTTTTCAGTGTAGATGGAAAAAAAAAAAAAATAATTATTTTTTAAATTCAAATAAATAGGCTATAAATTATATAAACAAATGAATAAATAAAAAACACAGCAAACTGAAACACTTCAGAAATATCAACAACAGACCAAACGAAAAATTAATTATAATTATCAACGTAAAAGTGTGTTTTAGCCTACTTGTGACCAACGAACCTTGCCACATTAGGCCTACTCACTGCTGTTTGTCCTCTGATTGCAGTCTTCTCATAATATGTGTGAGGAACACACGTTTGTTGACGTTGCTCGGGAGAAGTGAGGTCCACGTTTTGCTGACAATGAAGCCGGCCTGAGAAGATGTGCTGAATGGTAAGCAAATTGTTGCTTGCAGAGTTTACACAACTTTTTTGGGGTCATCCTTTAGATGCTCGAAATGCTCGCATACTTTTGATTTTCTCTCAGACATTCTATACAACTGATCTATTCCTTAATTAATAGACACCAATTGTTTGTTACAAGGTGCATGTCCGGAATTAAGAGTTCCACTCTCGTGTTTTTTCACACTACGATGATTCGACCAATTATAATTTTGGTCGACTAAGTTTTGATCAACTAATAGTTTAGTTGACTATTTGGGGGCAGCCCAAAAAAGTTTGACAAAAAGTTATGAAACTTTGTAAGTCTATTAAGAATCACATCAAGACTTCAGCCCTGCAGTTTTAACCCAATCAAGCCATGTGGTGGCGCTATAAAAATCCAAATATAATTAAAAACATTTTTAATTCACTAAAAACACTTTGTAGAGATTTAAAACTTGCTACGGTGACTAAAGCCCTCATTAGGAACTTAGATCTGTACGAAATGGCTCGGCGCCCATTTAAATTTACTCATCTATTACTTTTCTGTGTTTTTTTTTCAATGTTTGGCTGATTCTTATGAAGCTTGGCATATTGTTAGAAGCTTTCATCCCACAAACACTTACCAAATGTGGTGGCGATAGGCCACTTGATGGAGCTGTAACTGCCAAAGCTTTTGTAACTGCCAATGCCCCGTTTGACCTAGAGTCACAAAATTTGATGTACAGGTCCCTCTGCTCATGACAAAGAAATGTACCTCATGGACCCTTAAAGTCTGCCTTATTGGATTTTCCACTAATTAGCATTTTTTGTAAACACTTAAAATGCTACTCCTCCTAGAGAAATTGACCAATTTGCACGAATCTCATGTGTCTTCATGCAGGAATTACTTAGGTCAAGAAATGGCAGAATGACGATCCAATTAATTTGCAGTGAGCGTGGCCTATCACATAGGTGCTAATAATTCTAAAACTGTTTGACATAAAGTTCTGAAACTTGGTGGGGTGATTGAGAGTTAGATCAAGACTTCAGTTATGGCCCTGTCACACTATTGCGTATGAGAGAAACGTATGAGTTGCGTATATAAAATAATTTTCATACGCACAAAAAGCCCTTGAAAATAGCATATGGCCAGCGTATGGCTAGCGTATGCCTAGCGTATGCTTAGCGTATAAACCATACGTCAGAATACGCAGAACATTTTTAAGCATGCTTAAAAAACTTTTTGTGCCTCGCCGTATGCCAGCGTATGCCACCGTATGCAACCGTGCTTGAAACGTATACAACCTATGCCTAACGTACCCCTAACCCCTACACTGGCATACGCTAGTACGATACGCAATAGTGTGACAGGGCCATTACGAAGGCTTAGCCCGATCAAATCACATGGTGACACGATAGAGATCCAAACATTTACTGTTCCCTTGTAGAGATTTCAAACTTCCAACAATGACAAAAGCCTTGATTCAAAACCTAGATATATATTTTTTGGGTCAACGCTGTCTTGAATTGTCCACCATTTTGGAGTCTCTGTGTTTGACAAATGTTGCTTATGTTGCTCGGTCCCTGGGAATCGCTGCTGGCAGATATATTTATTATTATTATTACTATTGTGCTTGTTAGACACCGTCATTACATGACAAGTGACATTTGAAGCTTTATTATTTTGGTTACAGTCCATATCTCTAAACAGTGATACGACGATCATACAACCAAATGGAGTTGTCAAATACAGGCCCACATATTGTCCTTCATCTTAATTTTCTCATCATTGTTTAGAGCCAATGGACAAGCTAAATGCACATTTAGAAACAATTTTAGGGGGCTCTAGATTATATGCCACAACCATAAAAAAAGCATGGCAGCTGACTTAGAAATATGATATGATCCACATGTCTGGCTATGACACTCTGATCTAATTAGGGATATTGCACAGATGGCACTGAGGGACATGGGACATATGCTCACCCTCACATGGGCCCCCCTGGCACCTGCTCAGCCGCGTGGCACAGATTCACTCAAATCTGAGAAACATCTCTGCCATTGCTAAACTAGTCTCAAAAGAAAACCTGTGCACACATGAATAAAAGGTTACTATGGGAACTGTGACTTCATCGGCATCGCAGCTGCTGAAACATCTTTGGAAATGTTCATCCCTGGAGTACGTGCTTCACTGGGTTTTTTTTTTTTGTTGATAACTTGGGTCCAACTGTGTTTATGACATATCTAATCCATTCTTTCAATTTATCATTCCTTAAAAAGATCAAGGTCACTTCATGTGCATAACTGTTTATGTGTGAAATTAACATTTTAAACATTTATAGAGTAGCTCAATTAATCTTCTTCTGAGGTCACTATTTGGCAAGAAATAATTAGCAGAATTATTTAGCTTGCTTTATTTTCAGATATACAATGGACAGGAACATGGATAGATTGCTTTATAAACTAAACATTTGTGTCATATGTTTTCAAATAATGATTATATGCACTGTTGAATCCACTCCTCTACTTACAGCTGAACATACTCATTTGTGCTCATTCAGAAATAGGGAAGGTGATTTATTACCTTCACAATTTAATAAACCTGGATAACTAGAACATAATTTCTGAAGACATACTAAAGTTTTTTGTGACAGATTTGTTTATGTGGAAGATGTTTTTCTAACGAAATAACTATTAAAAATATTTAATGGGCAATTCTCTTAACACATGCATTAATGCATATTCTAACTGATTCTCAGTTTTGGAAAATATAGCCTGATCAGATTTGATCACAAACATCAATGTGTGTTTGTGCTATTCATTTGATTGAGCCAGGGCTTAGACTGCATACAGTATACAACCATGAATGTAATTTTTTTTTTTAAATATTAAGTTATGCCCTCACATATGAATAAGGCTAATACAATATGCAAATGTATATAGCAGCGCTCATAAATGCCTCATGTTACAACTGCATTTACAATAAAGCAATCTCTTACACAACACTGCTACCTTGTGGCAATGCTTATGTATGGTGTGAGATATATTGCCTTGTTTTTTTTCTCTCAAATACGGTACATCAGAACATATCACAGAAACAGTGTGATCCATCAATTAATATAAATATATATTTGTAATAAATATATTACACAACACAAAGTGCCTTTTTTTGTGATTATCTGCAGTTGTTATGGTTTTCAGCTTGCTTTTAACATTTACATTTCCTTGAACACAGCTTCTTATCAATTTATAAATTTGACCAAACATGGTCTTGCTACCTCATGGTAAGCACCTAACATAACTGTCTGCCACCAGCCAATAATAATAATAATAATAATAATAATAATAATAATAATAATAATAATTAATAATAATAATAATAATAATAATAATAATAATAATAATAATAATAATAATAAATATAGCTGTGAACAGCGATTCCCGGGGACCAAGCAGCATAAGCAGCATTTGTCAAACACAGAAACTCCAAAATGGTGGACAAAAAGACCCAAAAGTTGACCCAAAAAGAAAATATCTACATATGTTTCTAATCAGGGCTTTTGTTATTATTGCAAGTTTGAAACCTCTGCAAGGGAACAGTGACATGTTGGATCTCTATAGTGTAACCATGTGGTTTGAATGGGCTAAGCCTTTGTAACTGGAGTCTTCATCTTGAACTTTATGTCAAACGGTTTTAGAATTAATAGCATGTATGTGATAAGCCACACCCACTGCAAATTAATTGGATTGTTATTCTGCCATTTTTTGACATAGGCCTAAGAAAAGTAATGCCCATATGAAGGCATATGAGATGTATAAAACTAAAAAAGGTTTTGTGCAAATTGACAAATTTTTCTAGGAGGTGTAGTATTTTAAGTGTTTTTAAGACTATTCAAAATTTCAGAAAATTTTATATATTGATCCATGTTTACTTGAAGGACATTTGTTCAGTGTGAGGAGGGACATCCAATGACATTAGTTTTAACTCTATTGGTCAAAAAGTGCAGGGGCTTTGGTTGTTTAATTGCAAATTCAACTAACTATTATAGCGCCAGTGGCCTTTCACCACCAGATTTGGTGAGGCCGATACCTTCTAACTATATGTCAAATTTTATAAGAATCAGCCAAGTGGTTAAGGGGGTACACAGAAAAGTAATAGATGAGTAAATTTTAAACAAAATGGTGGTCAATCTATGTTTCTAATGAGGACCTTTGTCACTGTAGCGAGTTTGAAATCTCTGTTGAATTTTGTAATATATTTTTTATATTTGGATCTCTATAGCCCCATCACGTGGCTCAATTGGGTTAAACTCTTAATAGACCTACCAAGTTTCATAACTTTCTGTCAAACTGTTTTCGAATTATTAGCATTTTTGTGCCACGCCCACTGAAAATTAATTGGCTCGTCATTTGGCCATCGTTTAACATATGAAAAGTCTATATATATTTTATGAAGCAAGGTCTAAGGAGCTTGTATACCAAATTTTGTGCAAATCTGTCAAGTTTTATAGGAGGAGTAGCATTTTAAGGGGCGGATTTACTAAAGGATTGCGATTGCTTTTCCGACGCAAAAGCGTTCACTTAAAAGTCGTAACAACAGGATTGACTGAACGGTCGCAATGGGTAAAAATCGCTATTAGGATGTAATTTGCGGGGGTAACATCACTCTGCGACTTTCCTTTTGATGCATATAGTTAAATGTGTTCATGCATATGTATACCTGGGGCCACATGTATAAAAATACTGCGTAAAAAAATGCTCAGGGAGTCGGAAATCTGTCTGTCCGTCCGTTGTCTTCCGCTTATCCGGGTCCGGGTCGCGGGGGCAGCAGCTTCAGCAAGGGAACCCAGGCCGCCCTCTCCCCAGCCACTTCCGCCAGCTCTTCCGGGGGAATCCTGAGGCGTTCCCAGGCCAGCCGAGAGATATAATCCCTCCAGCGTGTCCTGGGTCGGCCCCGAGGTCTCCTCCCGGACGGACATGCCCGAAAAACCTCCCGAGGGAGGCGTCCAGGAGGCATCCTCACCAGATGCCCGAACCACCTCAGCTGGCTCCTCTCGACATGGAGGAGCAGCGGCTCTACTCTGAGTCCCTCCCGGATGTCCGAGCTCCTCACCCTATCTCTAAGGCTGAGCCCGGCCACCCTGCGGAGGAAACTCATTTCGGCCGCTTGTATTCGCGATCTCGTTCTTTCGGTCACTACCCATAGCTCGTGGCCATAGGTGAGGGTTGGAACGTAGATTGACCGGTAAATCGAGAGCTTCGCCTTTTGGCTTAGCTCTCTCTTCACCACAACGGACCGGTTTAGCGCCCGCATCACTGCTGACGCCACCCCGATCCGCCTGTCCATCTCCCGCTCCATCCTACCCTCACTCGTGAACAAGATCCCGAGATACTTAAACTCCTCCACCTGAGGCAGGACCTCCCCCCCGACCCGGAGTGGGCAGTCCACCCTTTTCCGGCTGAGGACCATGGCCTCAGACTTGGAGGTGCTGATTCTCATCCCAGCCGCTTCACACTCGGCTGCGAACTGCCCCAGCATGAGCTGAAGGTCGTTGTTTGATGGAGCTAAGAAGACCACGTCGTCCGCAAATCTGCTTTTGCATTTTCTCCATCTGCCTTTCTATCACGGAGGCGCCATATCACACTGACTCCAAACATTGCATACGCATGGTGTCCAGCATGTGCAGAGGTACGCAGGTTCTCTTATTTTATATCTTAATTTCTGGATGGAAACTCTCTTACGCAGCTTTCTGAGGGCATTTTTCTGCTCAGCACTGTTTATGCATGTGGTTCCTGGAGTGAAAATGCTAAAACAGGGTGGAGATTACATGAATTAGGCCACTTAAGTATTCCGTCTGATTTAGTAAAACAGGCATTAATAGTCACTCTCTTCTTTGCGTGAAAATTGTTTAGATCTCCTGAAAGCAGGCGTCATTTGTCTGCACTGATATACCCGATAGCTCACACACAAGATGCACGAGAAGGGCTGTAGAACGAATGCATCCTCTAAAGCAGGGGTAGGCAACCCTGGTCCTAGAGAGCCGCAGAGTCTGCTGGTTTTTGTTTTCACCTTAAACACAGCAACTAATTAGACCAAAGAAACCAGGTGAGGTGAGTTAACTGTGTAATCAACTGCTTTAATTGATCAATTAAGTGGTGAGTAACAACAAAAACCAGCAGACCCTGCGGCTCTCTAGGACCAGGGTTGCCTACCCCTGCTCTAAAGCATAGCACTCAAAAGGAGAGGGAATTTAAAACATATTTGCACGGTGCACTACAGCGCCACCAGGTGTTCAATTTGTGTCATAATTTACAAGATCCAAGAGTTTGGCCATACCAACAGGCCTACCAAGTTTAGTGATTCTACCCAAACCAGCTCACGGGACTTTTGAAAGGGGGAGGGAAAAAAAATCTGAACAAAAACAAAAGGGTATACCAGCAGCTTCACTGCTCAGTCCCCTAATAATAAACAAGCACTACTGTCACCTGTTGCTGTTTTTAGTAGTCTAGCATAGGATGGATTGCCATGGTCTTTGGCATAAAGGCTGAATTCCATAGAGTCTTATGCAAATTGCATTTCAATTGCTTTAAAAAGAGCAGTTTGTGTCCATTGGTGATGGAATGTTACAGTACAAATAAAAATTTAAATTTAAATTAAAGTTCTAACAAAAAAAGTATCAGAAATAGAAACAAAGCGAAATACACCAAAATTTGTTAAAAATTAAAAATACATTTCCCCATAGAAAATTAGGTTGTCTATTTTTGGACTTTTATGGAGTCAGAACACCAACACACAATTTGAAAAACACATAATCAAATGACTGTGGGGAAATTATGTCAATTTGCTCAAGAGTGTAGTAACATGTGAGCAAGCTTCTTGCACAGATTATTCTTGATAATATGATGAATAACACATACACTTCCTGTCATGAATTGCATGGTTGAGATGGCGAGGGAGGCATTTGCTTACTTACCAACTGGAGAATGATTTAGAGAGCAAAATTGGAAATCTGGCCTAGACACCAGACTATGATACAACAAACCCATAGACTGAACGTGTTTTCATTGGTTTGCATTTGAATTTTAATTACTTTCCCCAGCATAAGATCTTATTTACTCATCTCAGAGGGTCTCAGTGATTATGTTATGAAAAATTTCCTTTATAAACAGTACTTTGTTATTACTGTCTTCCAAGAATTTCAAACGACCATCAGGTCCCTGTTGACTGGAGTCTGGGTGTAGAACAAGCTCCATATAGTGTGGTCACTCCTTCATTCTCTCTAACAAAACATTTATGTATTCCCACCCCCTTTTTCTTTTCTCTCCAATTTAGAATAAGATAAAATTCTGCCTCGAGTTACTATTGTGCCACCTACAGTCCACAAGGAGCAATGTAGCTGAAGCGAATGTACTCCTTTAATACAATCGTCTATGAGACAGTGATTATGTAACACCCTGCAGGCAAGCACTACGAAAGCGAGCTGGACCATAGGTGTATCCCTCACTGAAGACAAGCGGTAACCTGTAGATGGCATGTTTTTGGGAGGAGATAACACAGTATTAACCTAAGGAACCCTGGCTGAAAAACTCACCACACAACTGGTGGGACAATTCAGAAATGGTCTCACTAATGTAAACTCCTGGGCCCAACCCAGAATACAATAATCAGGGCTCAGGGCTGTCATTACAGGGCTTGGCCTGCACTATTGGTGAGTGCTTCACCAAATGAGCCATTATATATATATCGCAAGTTCAAAACTTGTTAATACCATGCTACCAGCTCAACTGATGTTGGCTTCTTTAATGACGTAAGACAAAACATATTTTAAAAATGTATAATTTATGAATTTACAAAAGTTCTTCCCTTTGGCGAAAAGATCAGTAGTCCTCTAAAGATTTGTTTGAACCCCCCACCCCCTGCCCCCCACCCCCTGCCCCCAATGGCCTTCTAGTCTTGCTTTGACGGCATTTCTGTTGTTTCACTCTCAGTGAGTGTGCCCCTAGGTGACGCTTTCTGGTCTTAAGTTTCCTTATTATCTAAATGCCAGCCTGAAAGCGACGACTCTCCCCTCTGGCACATTTCTCTCTCTCCTTATTTCTGTTTGATTTGCCTTCAGATGAGGAAAAAAAAAGGATCTTCCCTCTCCCCGGACCAGCGGTGATCGCGATAGAAGCTGCATATGCGACTGAAATGCTCAAAGAAACTTTTTATTTTGCTATGACAGGATCCTCCTCAGAAAGCAACGTGGGAGCTTTACTAACCCCCTCACAAATCACGGCACTTAAAAAGCACACAGAGACAAAAGAACAGTCTCTCATTAAATATGCACAATGTTTTGTTTCTCTCTTAGGGCGCAGAGGCGTGGTTTGACACAAACAGCAGTCCAGGGAATTTTTGGAAACTGGTGCTGTTAATGCTTGTGGAATATTTACCAGCCTTTCAAACGACTCCAACTGACCGTTCCCAAAATAATTAAGAGCGATAAATCAAAAGATTTCTGAAATAGCTCAAAAGAAAAAAAATGCCTGCCACAACAAAACAAAGGAACTTTTGTATTCATATTGTAAAAGGGGGGGGGGGGGGGGAGGAGTTGAATATCCATATGCAGATTGAGCAAGTGCTGGAACCACGTTTGACTGTGTAGCAGCATTTATAGTCATATTATGTTCATTATCTGGTTTGAAAAGGTTATACTATTGGAGTTGACCTCCTCTGCCTGAGAAAAAGTAGCAATCAAATAAATAATTTCACACACTTTTATTCATAGGCTGGGAATTTTATATTATCCCATTGTGCCTTGCTGTATATACAATGCTAGCCAAGAGCATGTGATCCTCTCAAGCCAGTTTTCCTTTAGGCTATAATAATGCCCAGTTTATTTTTTTGGATCACTGTAGTTGCGTTTGTTGTCTTTGGGCGGGTCTATAATAACATACAATTGTTTTAGGATGAGTAGGCCATTCAACTGATCTATGCTTGTCATTTTTAATACTACAAGTCTTGATACGCTATCCTATGCGATATGAAGTCTAAAACAGCGTATGTTGTCCACTTAATTAATCCCTTTTAAGAGTGAAAAAAAAAACTGATTAGGGAGCTGTGGGATCGTCATGGATCAATATGCAGACAGATGCTCCTTTTTAATTATCTAAATGACCTCTTGATTAACATAATATTGCATAACAATATTTGAATGGTCATTATAAAAGCTATGTACTGTACATCCTTCAGAAACAGTACATATCGCCTCCGTATTTATGTGACATTAATGCTTTATAAATATAAATCACAGGTGACAGCTATAATCCAATTTGATATGGTATGTCATGCAAGTCTCACTTGTTGCATCTGTGGAGACATAACATAATGCTCACTTGTTCTTACTGGCAAAAACACTCATTGATGTTTATATAATGCTTTTACAGGTGTAGCACACAAAAATTATATAGGAGTGTACAACAATACAACAAGCTGTGTAAGACGCTCTGGATAAGAGTGTCTGCTAAATGCCTGTAAGGTAATGTAATTATCCCTCTTAATAACATACAATAAACGTACCTGGTTCCACTGCTCCAACTACATAATGGAGAGCAGGACATTCTCCACATTTAAAACAGTTTCAGTTCTGTTTTTTCATTTACCAGCTTCAGTGCACGTAAATGTTAAATGTTATCACTATTCCCATATAGGGTACTGTGCACTGCTAATGTGTAGTTGGTCACTTCTTGGTATTACATGTTGTAATATAAAAATTAAAACTGGCAATTTTTATATTTATTATGTTTCAGAGAGGGGTGGCATGGTTGTGCAATAGATAGCACTGTTGCCTCACAGCAAGAAGGTACTGAGTTCTAATCCTGGCCGAGGGCCTTTCTGTTTGGAGTTTGCAAACTCCGGGTACTCCAGTTTCCTCCCACAGTCCAAAGACATGCAGGTTAGGCTAATTGGAAACTAAATTGCCCATAGGTATAGATGTGTGAGTAAATGGTGTGCGTCCCCTGAGATGGATTGGCGACCTGACCTTGTGTTTGTGAAAATAGCATTTGGATATAGGTTTTAGCCTTTCTAAGCAGTGCCCTTTACAATTTTGTGAGAGAAAGTGTTTTCCCCTCATTCACATCATTGTATGGGTATAGGCTGTATCGGCCAATCTTCAGTAGTCATTTTGGGAGCGTATCGTCTGACTATTGTCTGTTTCCCACGTCACGTCACGTCACGTCACTACACTTGGCTGTAAATAAACAAACTTTTAACTGTGTTTGTGGACTACTGTGTGTCCCCTCCTTTGGCCATGTGTGTTCTGTTATGTCTTGGCAGTAACCCATTCCCTGGTTTAGGCATTAAATCATTTTACCCATATAAATGTTTTACATGCCATGCTTCATTGTTATTGTAGTAGTAGGCAACTTCCTGTTAGGCTCCCTGATTAGATAACTGTAACTGTAACTGTAATGCATTTCTTTCTCTTGTGCGGGTGAAAAATATATTTAAGCAATATCAAACGAGAGGGAGTGATGTTATACTGATTATCTTCGGCACTCAGCCGTACCGACCCACCAAACTTCCCGAAGGTCAATTAGAATGTAAACAAAGCGGAGTGATCCCGGTGGGTGATGTGGTCCGAGTGATGTTATATTGTATATCAGCACTCATGGAATGCATCTCGGGCAATCACAATGTGCGGTCAGAACTAACTGTTGTATAACATTTAATAGATCATTGTCCTTATTGTGTACAATATTGATGCTGTATTTGCAATGGAGATTGCTTAATGTCTTCATTGAGTGTGTATTTGTAATATTTTCTGACTTTCTTTCCCCCCCAACATTTTAAATGGAAGGAATGCTTTTGAACTTCGCTACACATTTTACATATATGCTCATTTATTTCTCTCTGAAAAGTTATGTTTATTGTTTTAAACTCCTCAGAGATCATTTATTTTTCCATTGGGGAGATCATCTTCATTGTGTTTGGAATTAATTTACACTGCATGCTGAGAGTAGTTTCTTGAATTTGCACCACTCCTCATTCACAGTTCCACAGACTTGCTGAAGAGCAAGTTGTACCCAGAAGCATAATGTTTTTCAGGTGTTGAAAATCTTAATTGATGGCATAACTCTACTGCTCACACACTATCCACTTTGCACTGCGAGTGAAAAAAGGCTATTTACCATCTAAATTAATCTAAATTTGCATAACTTTTCCAAACTACTGAGCATTCTCTGCTCAAGGCTTTGAATAGATCTGAGTATAGACCAGCCTAATGATTGTGAGTGACAATGTACTGTTCATTTGTCATATATATAGTAACCAGCGGTACTTAGGACCCAGAGGCAACTTAGCAAGGAGTGTTTGTATGAGGTAATGTCAATCTACTGCAAGACCACCAGACCGCGGTCTGTTTGAAAGATGTTTTCTGCTTCTAACGTTGGCGCTCTTTTGATTTTAAATGAGCCATTAATGTGTTTAATAGTAGTTTGCTCTCTGTGGGGAGTTCCTTACATCGTGAGTGAAGAAACTTATCCTTAAGTGGCCCAATTGAATCTGAATGTAGGCTATGTATCACTACGGGTTTTAGTTTTTACATTTGGTTAATAAGACTTAATTTATGGTACTTAAACAGCATGCCATGTGTGATTAATAGCATTTCTTCCGTGTTTGGAGCTTCTCATATGATGCGTGAAGACACTGATCCGTAGGCTAATGTCCCAATTCAATCCAAATGCAGGTATCACCTGTTTGCCGTTTATCTACTTGATCCAGTTTAATAAATAAACTCTTGCTTTCATTCTCAACCGATGTGGTTTGAGTGCTTGAGACGAGTGCTTCCTTCCAGTGTATTCACGCAAGTAGCGTTTAAAAAGTAGTTTTCTTCTTTATGGCTAAGTCTAACAGCGCTGTATTGCCTGATAGGCACGATACTAACACATTTTCTGACCAGTTCCATGGGTTCCATAGCTCCGCCCAACGGAGGACACGAGAAAAGGATGCAAGGATCAGATGCCAGGGTGGAGGAAACGAGGCAGCAACATGTATTAGGCAAATGGAACGTCCTTGCTCAATCAAGCGCCATCGTCATATTATGCTCACGTGCTTAACTATAATGCTTTTTAGCTTATTTTTGGAAAGGAACTGTAAAATTGCATTTGAGTAGGGGTGTGCCTGCGACGTGGCAGATGTGGAGAGCAGTGGATAATTTATATAGGCATACGTCACACATTCTCAGAAAAGGCTACACTTGTGCTTCCTCACTGAAGAATCCTCCGGGAGTCTCGTTGTTCCCCACTCCTCGCTCCTCCGAGGAGCAATTAGTGGTTTGGAATGTCTTTAAAGATGGCGAACCTGATCGATTTCAGGGTCAGGCGAAGACCGAGGAGAAAAGGACGGATAAAATAAGTGATTGGAATCCACCCCATGTTGGACTATGGGGCTTTTAGGAACCAGAGCATGCGCGCACTGGGTAGGCTACCTAAACATGTGGACCCAATTGGAATGAAAAAAATCTTATAACTTTTTCTGTGGGGCTCAGGAAAAAAATTGGTTCCTGGAGAGTAATTAGTTCAGTGTGAAGAAATTTTTGAATTTAAACTAACTTTATATAATCTGCCCTGGCTAATTTTGTAGTTTTTGATGGACTTCAGTAGGGAAATTTGCTTTTTGGCACCAGAGGCTGCAATACCTCCGGTGACCACTAGAGTTGGTGAGCTTCAAGAAGAATTTCAATTCCTCGTCCCCTGGGTAGCACAGCCTTTTAGCTAGGTAAGGCCCTTCTTGAGAACATTTACCCATTAATTTTTGTTTACAGCTTATGTACTATTCTTACTTCGAGGTATATGCTTATATATAATACTATCTAAAAGCTAAAGTCACACCTTCAGTTGTGCAGCTGTCAGGCCAAAATGTGTCCGTGAGCCAAAATGTGTCCAGGAATGCTTGGAATGTCGTTGCTATGCCAACAGACACGCGAGCATTGTGACGCGATAGCATTGCACTTGCTTTGACCTCAGAATCGCCGGAGATCGTTGGACGGAGATAAATCACTACATCACTCAAATAACCATCACTATCACTCAGATAACCTTTATAATTTCCCTTTGTATAGGCTACTAAGCTTTATATTGTTAATTGTTTTCGATTTTAGATTGTGTTAGCTAGTGATTCATTTTGAAGTAGATAGTATTTTACTGAAACTAACTAGCTAGCAATACTACATAGTAGTTTCCTGGTCAAATGTTGCTTTATAAAAAAACGAGCATCCGTTAATAATGTTAACAACGCCGGATTTAAAAAAAAAAAAAAAACGAAGGAAAAAAACGAAACGCATTTATAGCCTGTTCGTCCTGCAAGTTAAACCAGCGAGGTGGAAAGAGTAAGTAGGCCTATCGCGTTGTTGAATAGCCCAATAAAACTAATCTACTGTCACGTCGATCAGTCGGCCTAATTGTTATTTTTTGGGCCTATTATTGGTAGCTTTTCTGATGACCGATTATTATTTTTTTACTGTATTTGCTATGCGATCGCGTTCACCCAATGAAAATGCCTTGTCATGTTTTGTAGGATAAAAGCAAGCACGAGCTTGTCACCCGGCGATTCTGAGGTCAAAGCAAGTTGCGAACACGTCACAATGCTACGCGTCACAATGCTCGCGTGTCTGTTGGCATAGCAACGACATTCCAAGCATTCCAATGCCTGGCCCGGACACATTTTGGCTCACGGACACATTTTGGCCTGACAGAGCCCTTGAAATTGCAGGACAGCACTACACGTAGAGATGATAATAATTTAGTAGTGCAGTGTTCCGCAACTTCCGCATTGAACAGGAGAGGGACTGAACAACCTGCTTTATCAAAGGTAGACTACGTCTTCACAAGCCATAACAAATCAAAACCTCTGCATGGTCCACTCAAGGATGTCTAACAATATTTTTTTATTCTGTCAACAAATTTTAGGAACACCAACCCAGTGTATCTTTCAAGAGATGAAAATCTCTAGATTTTCCAGAAGGTAATCATGTTCAGAGGTAAATGAGCAGCCTGTCTTGACCTTGTCCTGCCTGTTTAATGAAGAAACAGGGATCTAAGCAATACATTTTTATTGTTTCAGGATGTGATACCAGCGAGAGGCCAGGGCTTATTTCATCTCTTATCTGCAGGAACACTGAGGCCCACTCCCCAATTGTTGTTAAAGCCAAGTGATGAACAGGAACATATCATGCAGAGTAGTTTTGTGTTGCTAAGCCACAAGATGCATCATGAGCCAGGCTCACATCTGTTCATGGTAATAAAGTATAGACAGCCAGACCACACCCATCCACAGCTATCATGGCTTCTGTCCGCAACCTCTTATTCTTTTATTGGAAAGTAGCTATGTGCGCACACCCATGTTGTACCATGAAAAACATTTTTAAGTGTTATTAAATATAATTAGGGTTTAAGACCTATAGGTACAGTACCCACGTTTTGCAGCAACCAAATAGACCCTTACAAAACGGGATAGTTTTCTGCAAACTTACAGCTAATATGTAGTGCATTTGCTGCAAACTAAATTGTTTTCCACAAAATTTTGCCAGAGGTTTGTCAGACTTTGCCAGTAGTGGCGAATTAAAAACTTTGCCAGAAGTCAATGGCAGTTTCCACTAAGATAATTTGCATGTGGAAAATATGAGCTTGCCGCAAACCTGTGGCAACAATGCCAAAGGTTAGCCGTACATTTGCTGGAAGGACTATCTTTGTGTAAGGGGACTTGTTACATGCTCATGTATGGTGTTGTTAACTCATTTGTGTGTACAGATCTGCATATAGGTGCTGAAAACTGACATCATTACTCCTGGCTGTTACTTGACCTTGCCATCTGAGTGTAAAACTGTGATGGAAATGAGAATTGTATACACATTTTCAAAGATTGGCATGTCTAAAGAACGAATGAAGAAAATATTTTAATGCTAAGTGTGGGCCTTTTTACTTGAAAGCTTCCCCCCCTTTCCTCCAAAGTCCTTTGATATCAGAGCTATGACTTTGTTGCAATTGTTCATCACAACCTTCAATATGCCTAATACGAGGATAAATACTGAAGTTCCTTTGAGAAACAGATGGAGAAAGGAATCATGTATGCAGTAGACTGAACTTTTAGTATCACCCATCATTTCTGGATATAGCTCTGCTTTGGAAATGACTACTAAATAGATAAATACAATGAAATCCAATTCTTCTGATGTAGCATAGTAGTTTGATGATGTGAATTACTGCTTTAAGTAGGTTTAAATTCTGAATGCAGTATTGTTATGCTCTCCAGCTTGTGCAAGAACTAATATGGATACTGTTTGAACAGGCAAGAGCTTACATGAATCAAACTTTTTAAAATAAAACTGTAAACATTTTAAATGTTTTAGAAGTCATAGATGTCCTTAGATGCTCCAATAGATAGGTCACACACTTGATTTGTAAGTTATTGATTGGGGTTCACTAAGAGATTGGAATGTGTCCAGCTGCAATTGTTTAATTGCCAGGTGCTCATTTAAACTCCAAGCCAATTCATTAATTTGGCCGCAGGGGCGAGAAATAGGTCTTTGTATTGCTTGATCCTAAATGTATTACAATACACAGTTTTTATTTATGTTTATGATGTCAAGATGTTGTTCTATTGTATATTTTGCAATACTTTGACAAGCTACATGACAGTGTAACTAATTATCAGTCTTAAAAAAAAAAAAATATATATATTGTTTGCAGTGACTAACTGCAATGTCCTCATGTTTTTTACCTAAGGATATGTGTTGCTGTGTGTACGCTTCTCATGAAAGGAGAGTGCCATGCAAAGATCAGGGCCCACTCCCTGTCCTGTTGTAGGCCTACTGGACTGTAGTTCAACAATTCTTTACGAAATATATTCTCTGAAAAAATCAAATAATTTGGCAACATGTTCAAACAAATGCATTACTGAATAATTTATTCCAATTTAAGGCGTATATCTTGTAACTTGTGATTTCCTTATTTTCAACTGTTATGTTTTTTTTTGCACTTTAAATGCATTAAAATTTTTGCTTTTGGATTACCAACCATCAGTCAATAACACAATTTATAAATTGGGTTTGTTCTCTATTGACTGAATATCAAGAGCTCTGACTGGCAGACAATAAAACATCTGATGTACTACAGTCAGCATTCTTTTGAAAATCATTTATGTATCATCGTTTTCTGTAATTACTTATCACTCAATCTTCAGACTATCCTTGTCAGTTTGATTCAGTCTCTTTGCTTCATGTCAGTTTGCAACAAAACGGAATGTCTCCCCAATCAGCATAATATTTACACATTATCACATAAACACCAGGGACATCTAGTTATTATTTGAGAGTCCCAGAGATTTGCATAGCTGTATTAGGACAAGTGTGCTGTAATTAGTTTTCTTCAGATTATCAACGGCATTCTCTTTTTCCCCCCAGCACATTAATGCAGTGTCGTGCAGTGTCCACATGGCGACGTTGTAACTCCGTAATAAAATAGCACTGGACACTGTGGATCTTCATCTACATTTGTTTTTAAATCGAAAAACAGCTGTACTGTTGCCTTCAACACAAAATCGGGGAAATACACAAAACACATGCATGCCTTCCGGTGCAAAGGAACAATGAGGAGTTAGACTGAATATGCCCTTTGGTGGGTGACTTCATTGTGCTGTTGGGAATTATTGTGGAGATAATTAGTCTATTTTCCCTGCAATCGGAAACCTCTAAGAACTTATGAAAACGGCATGGGTAATTGGTATGCTCAGCAGTTACAGTCTAGAATAAGTTGCTTTTTGTTTTCGTGTATAACAGACGCTTAAGTATTTATTTGTAACGTTAGGCTTTGCGGTGACTCGTGTTCCAAAGACACATTGTACATTACTGGGCCTATGGGAAACGGACTGCAAATATGAGCGTCTCATGTTCGGTGAGCTGTTTTTATCCCCCTAACGATATATAGCCATTGCATTTGTTATTCTAATAAGATAAGTAAAGCTTAGGTTCGTGCTGAAATTGATTAGCCTATGTGGGTTACGATTTCAAACAGATCTGTATCCAGCGAGCGAAATCAAACTATATAGGCTAGGCTAATGTGTGCATTCTCATTGCGTCTCATTCAATTTTACTTACAAATAGCACCTCCGATTTGTGATATTCTTTTTTCCTGCTTGTTTCGCTGCTATGGCTCTGTTAAAGCGTTCTCTTAAGATAAAATAATCGTAGGCCTATGCACCGATAAGAAAACAAATTAAAGTGGGTTGATGGGAACTGTGTGTGTGGCAGAACCCTGTGTCTCATCACCTATCAGGAGCAGAGCAGACTATCCGTCAGAAGGGTAAACAAAGCATTCAGAAACTAAGCCACTCGCAATTTAAGGCACAGTGACTCAGGTTAGTTTCAGACCAAATAGGCTGCTATGTTGTGTCCATTTTTAAAAAGCTTCCTCCCAGTAGCGGCGCCAGAATTCCAATCACGGCCGTAGGCTACGGGAGAAATTGGTGGGCGTAGGCCAGGACCGGGGGGATTTTGGGGCCGCCCGGTCATGCTCATCTATTCGCACGTACTCATCAATCACCCACCTGACCAATAATTTTATCCAATTCGGAGATTCATACCCTCATAAACCATTATTTCTCAATGGGCTATGAGTTTACATAAAACCTATGCTTCATAAAAGTAAAAAAAAAAGAAAACTGACATAGTGGGCTAGTTTCAAATAACCGTGTTGTAAATAAAAGTTCCACAGGCTTATTTTTTTCAAACTAATTTGCTAACAATTATTTACACCAGTTTGTTTAAATTTAGTGGACTAACCTCAAGCCTACCACTTTAGACCTCCTTGTGAGCGCGCAAGTCTTCCAGATACCACTGCAAGATTAGGAGTCCAGGTAAAACAACGGAATTTTCTGTTGTTGCATAACACTGAGTGTGTGTAGCATGTAAGGCCCGTCTACTCCAAGAACGATAACTATAACAATAGCGATGTGAGCATCCACACTGATGAACGATAACGTTCTGTAAACGGTGGCACCAAGTAGGTACGCCCTGTAAATTCGGATGGATTTTGATTGCCTGTCAGTGTTTATATCCTTCATCAAATATATTGTGGTGTGGACTCTGCCATCCACTTGAATTAGAACGTTTTTTAAACAATATATTTATAGTTATCGTTCTTGGTGTGGATGGGCCTTTAGTCTGAACCCGGCATTATCTGGCTACAGCTGGTATGCATGGTAACTACTGAGTAGCCGGTTCTAGCTAAGGCAAATATGCGACATAACGTTAGCAAACATTTGACTTCTTCCAGGAACTAGCCGCCCAATAAAGTAACATTATCAATAATGGCAACCTAGCTACTATTCATTATAGGTAATTACAGTTGACTGGCAAACAGAAAGTCCAGGTAAATTATTTTTGAAACTTTTGGCCTTCCTGTCCAGTAGCCTAGAATATGGGAGCTCCACATCTGTCTTTAATCCAATTCGCTTCTGAACATCTCGCCACCTTCTAAAATAAGCACATATGTTTACTCAGGTTTTCGAGCAAGCTTTATCCAATTCCCTTTTCTTTTCCTCTGCATGAACTGGCGCTGGTGTAACGGGTCGCTGTGAAATTTCTAGCTGGTGAACTAGTAAGGTCAATCTCACTGTTGATTGGTTGGCGATGTGAACCGGCCTATCTCCGATTGGTTCTATAGTCATAAGCCACTTTGTTTTCAAAACAAAATTCGGGCCGAATCACTGGTTTTAGAGGGTATAAAGACAGTGTATGGTGCTGGATTTCTCTCAAAACAGTTCTTTCTGTGATTGCTACCAACTAAGCATGACCGTTCCCCAATATAACAAATATATATAAAATTGCATACTCCAGTTTTAAGCCAATGTGACTTAAATTAAGCAATGATGTACTATGAAAACCAGCAGATGCTGTAGGCCTCCATGGCTGCATTCAAAAACATAAAAAATGCATTCGCCCTTTCTTCTCTGGCCAATTGTCTTCTTGTGATCCAAAAGGAGCACAACTACAAATAAGAGAAAAGTAGTTAACTAAGTGAAAGCTTGTTAACTAGGCCTACATTGAAGCTACTTCATGAAAAAAACGTTAAGTCACTTATGGGCCAGGCTAGACGTTGTCTAATGCTTGGCTAATGCTTTATGCACAGAGGCTCTTTAAATAACCTAACATACCCATACTAAATAACTTAGTAGCCAATTGACTTCATCTCACAGATCCACAGAAAGAATGAGGAGAGGCATACCTATACTTCTATGGTAGCCCTACTGCAGAAAATGACCCATCACTTATTGTGATTGTTCGTAAATTTATCATCGTTGGTATAAATTGCTAGTTGGAATCTTTATTATGGCAGACCTACTATAGTTGTAAGATGATCTAGTGATATTTAATTAAACTGTGTAATTAATAATTATAACACATTAAACAACAAACATAGGCCTATCTAAATAAAATGAAATAAATGTCGCTGAAACCGTGGCAGCATTGTCGCATGCACACTTATACGAAGTGCTACATCAAACCGCATTGTTTTTTAAAACCTGGAAGTATAAGTGAACAAAGAGCCACACGAACCCTCGATTTTGGGTGTAGGCCTACCAATCAAAAATGCTTAAGACACCCAGGACACGGCGTGCCGCCAGAGTGCTTCCTCACCAGATGGGTAGAGTAGTTTCAATTTAAGTCTGAACTATAATATGTTGCATAGTGAGGCAAGGCACTACAGAGACTCCAAATTACTCATGACATGGTGCAAGAGTGGAGTAATATATTATCTATCAAACGACCCATAAATTAAATGTTATGGTTTATGTGTGTAAGATTATAAAGCATGATATTTTGTTAAAAATTTATCTTTTGCTTCTATGGTCCAGATTGAGAGGAATATATTTATATTTATAAATATTTATTTGTGGCCAGCCTAGATTGGCTAAATGGCCTGTTAGCCTCTTTATGTATTATGTTTTGATGCATTTTCAAGGAAGGGAAGTAAATATATTCTCATTATTATTGCAACATACTTGGTCTTTTTACTGCACCGATAAACCGGACAAAGTAGAGTGCAGTGTAAGTTGCATTTAATTCACTGACATAGTAGAACATGCGTGTGTGCACACACACACACACACACACACAAACACACACACACACACACACACACACACACACACACACCAAATCCTTCACTTGTAAATGGATGTTTTGACTGACGATATTCTAAATCTCAAAGCTCACGAAGAATCTTGTATTTAAGTTTTGTTATTGTGTGTTATTAAGGTCGGCTTCATTGGAAAATGGATACACAGTAAGATTTTAATTATGACCTCATTGGTAGGTGGTAGCCAATGTTAGGCCTTGAGAGACCATAAAATCAGCAATCAGTTCAGGTGCAAAAAGCCAGGGGCCACCGCCTCATTTATAATTGTTTTATATGCCCAAATTTGAACATAACTGTGGGCACTCTGAAATCCATGCCATGTTTGTAAGCATATAAAGAGTACAAAGAGTATTTGTCTTTATTATAAATCCAGTGCCCACCAGAATTATTGGCAACCCTAGAAAATATGAGCAAAAAATTATATTAAAATGTCTTTGTCATTTGTCAACATGACCTTACCCTCAGAATAAGAGAAAAATTGTATCTTTAATTTAGGTAAAATTATACACCACACAAATGTTACAGTCAAATTTTACTGTAATCTGTCGGTGATGGTTTCGCTGATGCTGTTTGGTCACTTCTTTGCATGTCCTATTCACTTGTTTCTTCCCATATGGTGACGCTGTCTGCCAATCAACCTGTCGGCCTTTTAAGAGGCAGACACGCAGCTCAGACATTCATCGCTGCCTGAAGAAGACCGTAGCCTACCTGGTCGAAACGCATTGCTGCCTTTATGCTGAGTGCAAGTAGCTATAGCCATTGTCTTTTGTCTTGCCTGTCTGTTTTTATACCTGCCGTTTGCAAAGCAACCTTTGTAGCCTATCCACCATTTCATCAGATCTTGTAATACCTATAGCCTGTTGAGAATAAACATACACTATATGGACAAAGGTATCTGGACACTTCTTGGTCTGGGGCTGTTTTTCATGGTTCAGGCTAGGCTCCTTAGTTCCAGTGAAGCCAAACATAACACTACAGCATACAATGACATTCTAGATGATTCTGGATTTCCAACTTTGTGACAACAGTTTGGGTAAGGCCCTTTCTTGTTTCAGAATGACAATGCCCCCATGCATAAATAGAGGTCCATACAGAAATGGTTTGTCGAGATTGGTGTGGAAGAACTTGACTGGCCTGCACAGAGCCCTGACCTCAACCCCATCAAACACTATTGGGATCAACTGGAAAGCTGACTGCGAGCCAGGCCTAATAGCCTCACATCAGGGCCCGACCTCACCAATGCTCTTCTGACTGAATGGAAACAAATCCACACAGCAATGTTCCGAATCCAACATCTAGTGGAAAGCCTTCCCAGGAGAGTGGTGGCTGTTATAGCAGCAAATGGGGACCAACTCCATATTAGTGCCCATGATTTTGGAATGAGATGTTGGATGAGCAGGTGCCATATACTTTTGGCCATGTAGTGTACATCATAGACTTTGTTGCATGGCTACTCTAAGAGAGACCTGAAGAATATTAGGAGGTTCAGGCGTAATAAATCTAAATATTATAGCATAACCACTAATCAAATAGTTTCTCCACATACCTTGATTTTGTCCACTATGTGTGTGAACTTTGAGCTTGATTGGTGGATATTTACAGGTCACCCCATACTAACTAATTATAAGGATTATTTGCCACCTGCCCTCGAAGACCAGCAACCAAGGGGTGATTATCAATAATTGTTGCATTTGTTTCTCTTGTTCCTTGGCGTAAGAAGTGGGAATGAGTCATTTCGAGCTCTCGGCCCAACACAACACGCTCGATGGATGAGGAAAGGGATTTACGTATGTGTTGAAGACGTTCCTTTTCCAAGCTCATTTCAAGCTGACACCACGAGAAGCCTGAAACATAACCGCCTTGGCTCTGTCTTCTTTACATCAGTGGAATGACGCGCCCCTTGGAATTTGAGCCCCCAACAAGGACGTCGAACTTCTGTCTCTCCTCAGCACTTTCCCCAATCAGACTGTGGCTAGCAAAGTGTCTGTGGCCTTTTGCAGGCATCTTTGGGTTCTCTCCAAGCCCTTAGTTGCCATAGCTTTTTTTTGATGAAGGAGACAAAGGAAAAGATGGTAAATAAAAGTAATAATATATAAGATAATTAACAAGCTAATGAAAAATGGCAATAATTAAACCAAAATAACACCAAAGACCAGGCACATATTTTAGGTTTATGCCTAAAAAAATAAACCATGAATTAACTTAACTACTATTAGCCACAATTAACTGGTCTAGGCCTACCTTAAAGGTTTCTGGCATCCCAACCTTTTCTGCCTTTAGGCTATTATGAAAAGGTGTGACAATATCTCCTGCAGTGCTGGAAACACATTCTGACTGCGTGCTTGTTCCACAAATAGAGATATTTTCGGGCAATGCTGGCCATGTGGGGGATGTGACCCTCATTGTTTTCCCACCAAGCAAGTGGGTCCTCCTCTCTATCAGCAACGTCCTCCCGGCTGTGCACTCTGCTCTGGCTCTGTCCACAGCATTCACCGGAGCTGTTTTCTCCACCTTTCCAAGCAGGCTGCCTCAAGTCCTTTTCTTCTTTGACGGCATTGTTGCCATGCGTGGCGCTGGCTCCTAGCTGCTCAACATTATCCTCTTTCCGATTTCTGATTCGGATCTTCTGCTTCCAGTGTTCTGTCATCTCAGCCACAAGGTCATTTTTGGTCTCCTGTTGATCTTCTGCTTTAACTTTTTATAGATTTTCTTCTTTTACAAAACAGAACACACAATAACGGTTATCCCCTCACCAATCCCTCCCGTCCCCAGGTTTTAGCAAACCATCAGTAAACACGATCAATCTTATCCTTACAGATCAAGAAGATCACATACTAATATCACAGAAATGTAAAAAAAAATAAAACAAGCAATAATAACAATAATAATAATACATTATTCAGCTCTGTCATACAAGTCTCGATATTTGTATATGGTTTGAATGCAATCAATAATTGCACTCATACTTTTTCAAATTGCTGAAGTATGATAAATTAATTCAACCATTGTATAACAGAAGGTGGTAATTTTGCTTTCCAATGAATTCATATACACTTTTTTGCTGCAATCATAGCTTATCAGTTTCTTTTCATCTCTACATATGCCAATACTTATATACAAGGATTCTTGTGAATACATTTTTTTAAGCTTTTGACACATGCATATATACAAACGGGTGACAAATTTAAGGAAAAACCAACATAAAGTGTCTAAGTAAGTTGTTGGGCCACCACGAGCCGCCAGAACAGCTTCAATGCGCCTTGGCATAGATTCTACCTCTAGTCTGCCATAGATTCTAGTCTCTGGAACTCTACTGGTGGGATGGAACACCACTCTTCTGAAAGATATTCCCTCATTTAGTGTTTTGATGATGGTGATGGTGGAGAGCGCCGTCTAACACGCCGGTCCAAAATCTCCCATAGGTGTTCAACTGGATTGAGATCTGGCAACTGCGAAGGCCATAGCATATGATTCACTTCATCATTTTCATACTCATCAAACCATTCAGTGACCCCTCATATCCTGTGGATGGGGGCATTGTCATCTTGGAAGAGACTCCCATCAGGATAGAAATGTTTCATCATAGGATAAACGTGATCACTCAGAATAACTTTGTATTGATTCCCAGTGACCCTTCCCTCTAGGGGGACAGTAGACCCAAACCATGCCTGGAAAATGCCCTCCACAGCACAACAGACAACAGACCTCCTCAGTGTTGGATTTCATTCTTTAATTTGTCACCCATCTGTATACTATTCCAATAGTAGTCCAGCTTTTTGCAACCCCATAACATAAGATCTGCTTTTTGCATATCACATCTAGGACATTTGACAGAGGTATTATGATAAAACTGATGTACTCTATATGGGGTTATGGGGTATAATATATGCGATGCAGAATATTTAATTGGATCATTCTGTGTTTTGTATTAGTTAAATAGTATGTTTGTGAATTCTGTAAAAGGCTTTCCCATTCTTTAACTGAATATTTGTGCTGAACATCTCTTTCCCATTTATATTTATTATGCATATGATTGTGGTTAAATAAATTATTTATAGTATTGTATAATTTTGCCATTAGACCTTTTATTGAGAAAGATTTGATCCAGATTATTTTTGAGAAGTTTGGAAAGTTTTTTATTTGGAGTAACAAATTTGATCCAATTTCTTATCTGCAAATATTTGTAAAAATGAGTATCAGGCAATTGAAACATCTTTCTTATATGATTAAAATGTGAAAAAGTGTAATTGCATTGTCTCCAACTTTTTCAATTCTTTTTCTCTCCAATATAGGATTACACCATCCATAATGTTACTAGGAGTTAGAGGGTTTCTCCATAATGTAATGGAGTTGTTATAAAATATGTTTTTAATACCCAAAAATGTATGACAGTCTATTCAATATTTATATGCATTGCAAATTATTGGGTTTTTTGCAAACTTATGCAAATTCTTCAGTGATCCTATAAATGGAATGAGTTGTAAGAGGGTCGGTCTAACCATGGACGGTTCAAGATATATCCATGTATTGATGGCATCACTTCAGTGCCAATACCAGATGGTGCGCAATTGTGACACAAAATAATATAACTTAACAACTTAACTGGTGATATGCAATGCACATACCCTGTAATGGGGATCTAGCAGGTTGGTTGTATGCAACAGTTTTTGTGTCGCTTTGTTGTCATGCTTTGCGTGCAACTTCTCCAGAACACCGCTTTGTTAAATCTCGGACTCCCTTCTGTAATACGCTGAGTACGTGCTGCGACACGGGTAGGAGCGACGACACAGTCACGTAGGTTTCCCCCGGAGAGAATTTCCGTAACGTCTGCCACAGGGTTACGCCCTCAAGCACGGAAATGTCTGGCCGCGTTAGGATTCATTAGCGATGGGTGGGGCTTTTTTCATCTGCAAATAGATTCCCGTCAGATTGCTTGGGCCTGGTCAATAATGTCCTCAGGCGTTCCCTATGTTCAGCCCCACCTGTCTGGACAATCCTGATAGATAAAAAAAAAAAAACGGCAACAAAAAATCAGGTTAAGTGATCATAAACATAGGCCAGGGTGGATAGGGACATAACATCTTGAATGAATAATAATGCTATTATTATTATTCATTTTAGTTTAAAATGACCGCCATTGGGTTTGACCTGTAAAGTCTTAAGACCAGAGTGTTTAAACGGTTGCTTTACTAATGGTACTGTTTTTTTAAATTATTGTGAAAATTGCAAAAAAAAGTGTTACGACTACTGAATTGTTGATGGCGACGTTTAGGTTGTGCTGAAAGCAATTAAGCCATGCCCACTTCAGGCGGCGCGTGGTAGCAACTATATTTGCTCCATAGTTATAGACAATATTTTGTCCTCCTTGATTTGCCACTCCCGTGCGGCCTCTGTTAGTACCTCGGCTAAATAGTACGTTTTATGACGAACGTGGTCTCTAAGCACTTTGACTCAAGCAACCAGTCCTTGTGCAGTGATTAACATGTACGACATCATTGTATTATTTGGCCACAAGTCTGTGGTCAGAGCTGCTCAGACTGCTTTCTTAATACTAGCGGCTACTTCTGCTCTGGTCTTGTCATAAGCTTGGGGGATTGCAGTTTGCAAGAAATGACTTTTATGGGTAGGTCATACTGGTGGTCAAATACCTGGAGTATTTCACCGAATTCCATCTTCTCAATCATAATAATGGACACAAATGCCATTGCCTGTGTACACTGAATCCATCGCACACTGTCCTGTTTGTACTTTGCGGCTCTGGCAAAGGTACTAGTAAGAGAAGGCCGGCTCACGCCCTTTCTAGTTTGTGCTCCAGCTGATGCATGCAGTCCCAAAAACTCCATGGAATGACGCACTTGCAAATGCGATCGAAGAATTGTGGTCTGACCGTCTTTTGCTTTAATCTTCTGTTTGCACAGTCTGCAAATAACTTCAGTTGGGTCTTCCGGTTTGCCCTTTTCATTTGGTTTAAAACCGAAATACTGCCAAGTAACTAAGGTCGTGCCCTTTTTTAACACCAAGTTTTCGTTAGCCATTTTCTCTTCGCCTCTACTTGCTGACTGCGATGGACTTTAATACTTGTGTCAAAATGGATGGGTTATAAATAGGACTGAATGGCTATTGGCTAGTGGAAATGTTCAAATGTTTTGTTCTTAAAAAACATTTACATTTGTACCAGACATATCCCAATCTGCTGTAAATTCAGCCATACACACAGTTACCACAAGCTGTCTGACATGTTTCCCCTACAATACAGGCCCTGCCCTGCCTACGGAGCTTGCCGCCCCACCTAAAAATATAAAATGGCAAATGTCATTTTTTAAAAACGAATTTACTATTATTTAAAAATCAATAGAAAATTTGTTTGTGTAAGCACACAATTTTGATTGTATCGTCTTCAGAAATGACCAACGATTCAATAGATTTTCGGCGTTTGTGGATTACAGTGTTTTGATTTGCGGTAATCTCACTATGATTGGCTGCTTGGCCAGGCGCAGAAGAATAGATTTGTTTAGGTTACGTTACCTCAGGAAAGCAAATAACTAATCTAGCTAATGGTAACGTCATCTTCAGCTAATAAGAGTAGCTTTCCGCTGAAAAAGATCTAATCTTTCTTCCATATAAACATGAGATCGGGGAGAATGGGGACAGTGGAAGCCGTTCTGATAATACAGAAGTGAGCCAACGCGAACGATAGCCTACAGGTGCAGTGGAGTCGCAACAACCCATGGCTTTATGAGCATAACTAATTCACCACTAAAGTTTGCGATCTTCGTTAGATAATGAAACTCCTAAATATCTCAATATAGCCACTTTTTATAACATAACATTAAACTGATTGAATATTTTATCCAATTTGACCCCAAACATAAAAGGCATCATAAAATGTCAACATAATATGGGGATTAATCCCAACAAATGAGGAAAATTCAGTGTCAAATTGAAAACAGTTTAACTGGTTTTTAAGAGATGTCAAAAACTGAATTGGGTCAAATAGACCCAGAACATAATATGAGGGTTACAAAAAAAAACATTGAAAATACACCCGGGCTCGCAAGATCAAACATCCAGCACTGATCGGGAGCTTAGTAAAGAAATATGCCACTAGCCCAACACCGATGTTTGTATGTTGGACTTTTATTTTATTCACATACTCTATTTTTCTATTTTTTATTTTTTGAAAATAGCAGGTGCTGTTTGGTTAGCAGGTGGGACGTGTTCTACTATCTTCTAATATTTTCCGCTTTCTAGAGATTGTACTGTATTCCAACAAAAACTGAAAAGGAGGAATGGTCTCAAATCCTTTTCTGTGTGTTCTCCAACCTCATGAATACTCAGTGCTTTTGGCAAAGGGAGAGTACACAAAGTACTAAATACTGGGGTGCCAATAACTGTGACATCTTCAGGATAAATACTTATTCCGTATTAAATAATTGTTTTCTTCTAATCATTGGTATCATAATTAAACAGCATAGAATATATTGGATAAACAATAAATTGAATTTAGTAATGCACTTTTTGCTCATATTAATTGAGGTTGCCAATAATTCTGGTGGGCTCTGTATGTATGGATAATTGCTTATGATCCCATCACAGATGCTCGTATGTGTGACGGTACATTCAAATCAACTCTGTTATAGAAACTTTTTTTTAATCATAAACTGTAGATTAAGCCAGTGTCATTTTGCAAATTTTCGGAATAATTTCCCCATCTGAGTTTGAAAATGTAACAGCCTGGTGGGCCAGCACTATGTGAGACCAGCTGTAACTCACAGAAAAACTTGTCTGTGAGCTTAGAATTAGCTGTGAGCGAGTCTGGCCCTCTGTGGAGAGAAACAACCTTGGCAGAATTTACTGTTTAAACCTCCTGTTCTCTGGGGTTTTAAAGACCCAATTACTTCTACAGTGGCTCAGTGGTACGGCCACAGTTAAGATGTTTGGTAAATGAACCATGAATCTAATTTTCCAGTGTTGTTTTTCCAACCAAATCGAGGCAGAGGCAAATAGAGCAGCACTCACTGCACCGGTAATATTTACGAGAAGTAAAGCCACACAGTACACCAGACACAAACCAGACAAAGATGGCCGTCTGCCATGGGTGGACAGAGAGATAATGATTATTATTGCTGAGAGCCACTATGGGAGGACACGTTTATGGCAGGCGTAGTCATGAAATGGTCCCACATGAAAAGGAAGGTCATGGTTTCAATCCACTCAACTCCATTCAGAGCACAGAGTGGCTGTGGATGTTTTTGTGGGCTCAGAACAGAGGCAGGAATGACAAAGGAAAATGAGAACCATATACAGTAACTGCTTTCAGCATCATTTGAAAGACTTTGTACTTATAACACTTATATATTCACTCATGCACACATGCAGTATATAGGGGTTTTATGTTTACTTGTGAAACCTTGGCATGGGAACTTAATTTTATTATTTACAAAGGAAATGAATTATTCTGTACATACAGGCAATGAACAAAAAACGTGAAAACACAAACCATCCCTGACCGCTCCCTTCGTAGTCAAGGTCAATAGGTGTGTTTCAAGTTGACAGTGAGTAAGGTGCGTTGACAATGTCACTATCCATATGTCATGACCTTCCTCGTTACAGGATTTGACTCCATTCTGAACCCTAAGCATTTACAACATGAGATATTGTGGAGTAGTGCCTGATACAGCATTTTGCACGTGTGAGCTGATTAACTTTCCCTTGGAAAACTGGTGCGTATTTTATCTGTAGACTTCCAGAAGGTGGTAGACCCTATCCAATGGCACATATGTGCTGGCTCAACAACTTATTCTGTAAATACACACTGATATTTTTTTATTATTTTTGTTCAATACCTGTAGATTGCACAGCCAGTTAGTATATGTAGCCTAGCCTTGACTTCTGAGCTTTCTGATGATCATATGGTTTTAAAGGACATTTCATAAAAGAGCATGAAAGAACCGCATCTGTTATAAAATTAAATGATACAGAAGGAGGATCAAACATCCTGGGGGTGATGTGACCATTTCGGTACCTGCCATGGTGATGCAAATTGTTGTCATGGCTTGGTTCCCAGACACTGCTGATGTTTTTGTGTGGCTGTTGTTTTCTTTTAATGAGCTCTACGCTCATATCCTTCTAAAGAGGGAAGCTGTAACTCAAATTGTGACTTAGATTAATTTATGAGTTCATATTTTCATAGCAAGCATATTCTTTAGAGAGTAGCTATAAATAATTTTGTTCAGTGAGTGATTAAAAACAGGATTTGTCATACAGTCTATAGTCTACCAAAGTATTAGCTGTTGGTTTATGTGAGGAATCTGAGGGGAATATTTAATATTTAACTCATGAATATAAGTTTTTTTTCCACACGTGAGAGAAAATCTTATTGCAATATTTAGGGTGTACAATAGTTAGGGTGTACAATAGTACATTTAGTTTACCAATCAAGGAAGCTTGAGCAGAGTCCTATCCTGCTGTTTGAAATGCTACTTCTAATACATTGGGTGATTCAGTCTGTTATTTTATCATGTAAATTATAAATTTGCTGTTATATTGGTTATAGTCTAAAGTTATAAAATAGCTATACATACTGTACATGTATACATTATATAAAATACACGTGTTAGCTATAGGCTTTATTACTCAAAGTTTGTTACTTGTATGAGCTAACAGGCTGATTTCAGATTTAAAAGAAAAAAACTGTTCTGGCAATGATATACTCCATGTTTGTTTGTGTACCTTCTGAATACCTCACAATCCGTTAGCTTTAGGAAACAGAAGATAGTGGTTTTGTAAATCCACAATTGTATCATGTTTAGATTTCAGTTGTAGGTATTTCCAGGAAACCACCTCATGTCAAATCGGTCTCTTTAACAAAATAACATGCCCATTTTCTAACCAAATGTCCATCAGAATTTTCTATTAGGAGGACATAGGCTCGGAAAGGCTACAGGAACGGCTGCCACTGCTGGCTTGTAATAGCCCGCTCAGTAGTGAGTCCAATTAGCTAACCAGCTAGCCGAGTACTCAACGGAGGAAAAAGTAGAAAATTCCTTATCTGCCCCCCAAAGGCATCAAAGACCTTCACCAAAGGAGCAAATCCAACAGAGTACAGAATACATTGTACAGAGAAATACTAGAAATAACCGCCTTGCGGTTGTATGCCTCCGCCAACAAGTCAAGTTGCAATTTACATCTATGTCTGTCTAGAATGATAAAATATATGTAGTGAAGACTTTGAATGAATTTAATTTAAAAGGTATGAAGTGTATTTATTGGTAAAATGGAAGTTATCACTGTATTGACATGTATGAGTAGTATAATGGTTAATGAACTTCACTTGTAACCGAAAGGTTGCAGGTTCGATTCCCAGGTAGGACACTGCCGTTGTACCCTTGAGCAAGGTACTTAACCTGCATTGCTTCAGTCTATATCCAACTGTATGAATGGATAAATGTACGAAGTATGTAAGTCGCTCTGGATAAGAGCGTCTGCTAAATGCCTGTAATGTAATTTTTACAGAGGACAGATAGAGAAGCTAATTAGCCAGCCAATATAGTTTTGTCTTTTTTAATTTATTTGCAAATGAAATTAGGAAACTGTACAATCATGTACCTGAACATGTTAAAAACATTGTGATGTCACAGTGAAGTTGACCTTTGAACTTTTGGATATAAAATGTCATCACTTCATCATTTTATATTATTAGTGTGTGAAATTTTTGTCATAATTAGCGTAGGAATTCTTGAGTTATGGCGTAAAACGTATTTTGTGAGGTCGAAGTGACCTTGACCTTTGACCACCAAAATCTAATCATTTCGTCAAGTGGACGTTTAGGCCAAATGTGAAAAAAATTCCTCAAGGCGTTCCTGAGATATGTTCACGAGAATGGGATGGACGGACGGACAGACGGACGGACGGACAACCCGAAAACATAATGCCTCCGGCCACGGCTGTCGCTAGCGCGGAGGTATAAAAAGGAAAATTGGGCAAGAACCAGGCCTGAAATATACGTGAAAAATACTGTAGCATGTTCACGGTAATAAATACTCAAAAATAATTTAAGACGTGTGTGGCTTGTAAACATCGCTGTCAATCATCGTCTGTGCTTAATTAGTGGCAATTACTGCCCTGCGATAGATTGGCGACCTGTCCAGGGTGTATTCCTGCCTCTCGCCCAATGCACGCTGGGATAGGCTCCACATTTTCTTTTAAACTAGTTGACCAAGAGCCTCCAAAGCAATTAATGATATTCCATAGCAAACTTTGTATCTTAGCAACATGAAACATTATTTGGATAAGCATACTGTCTGGGAAAAACATTTGATCTCTAGACGGTAAATGGGAAGAGAAAGAAACACTCTGGAATTGATGGGCAATACAATTGTACACTTACTTCAAACAATTACGATATTTAAAACCGCTGGGACAGTGGTAAATCTATCTGGTAGAGGGCACAAGAACATCTTGCCCCTGTGCACAGCGAGTCAGAAGATTTGGGAGGCAGAGCAAAATCCAAGAGCCACAGTTGGAGATCTACAGAACACGACTCCATCTTAGGGACACAAATTCTCCAAATCTCCAATCAAAGACTACCTGTTTTCATGGTTGTGCACACCAATGGTGAGTTTGGTATCAGAAGAAGGAAAAATAATGTTTTACCTACCGCAAAATGCTGTGGTTCTTATCTTTGATGTGAGGGGTAGGGGGGTCATCTTCTGGTCCTGGAGCTCTTGTTAAGGTCAAAGGAATAATGAACTCCAGCTAGTATCAAGACATTTTGCCAAAAGCCTTCCTTCTGTCAGGAAGTTCAAACTTGATCATGAATGGATCTTTCAAAAGACAAAGATCCCATATTCCCTAGAATATATGTATATTCAGGGCAGCCAAAGTCCCGCTAAGGCCTTACCTTTGTAAGATCCAGACCTTAAAAAAGGCAGTCTGGTATTTTACATGAATGTCAGAGCTACTCTCATGCTGCTGTCACGTGAAAACACAGGATTCAAGAACTAATCTAAAAATAATGTGTTGATATTGTTTTCTGAAATCTGTTGTTTTGACTCCAGGCAAGCTGACAAAAGCCATAGCAGACTGCCTTGTGCTGAATTTAGCAGTCAAGTGAGAATACTCATTTTGGTTAATTTGTGTCACACATGATGATACAACACCATTGCTCAACACCTACTGTACTTACCCTGGGTCTGGCTTTTAGCCCTGGTCAGTACTGAGAGAGAGTCACCTGGAAAGCAGTTTACACTATTTCAAAAGTAACCTTGGAACGGTGGTTTACAGTCCTGAAAAACTATTAAGAATGCATATTTTACTATGTACATCTTAAATATGTCCAATGCAGTACGCAGGAAGAAAAAATTGTTTTTTACTATGGTGTTAATTACGCAGCATGGAAACATAACTTTACAAAATCTAAAGGAAGCACAAGTAGAGACACATTGGGTGTGCATGATTGTTGCATGTCAAATTTAGTTTTTTAGTTTATTTATTTGTCAGGGACCATGCACAACTCTGTTGAACCGGATTTAGCTATAAAGCTAATTTCCTTCCGCAGACCCTTTAGTAACTATCCTGAGTGTATCAAGTCCTGTTTCTGCTCAAAGTTGTTTTTTCATGATGGTCACAGTTGCTTTGTATATGAT
The DNA here is from genome assembly GCA_022702515.1 of Ilyophis sp. 1 JC-2022. NCBI lineage: Eukaryota > Metazoa > Chordata > Actinopteri > Anguilliformes > Synaphobranchidae > Ilyophis > Ilyophis sp. 1 JC-2022. Next base: position 26,131,614 of record CM040397.1, read on the forward strand.
TACAGTACATTTGCAGACTTGTAAAATGCAATACTTTCTGAGAAACATTAGGTTACGTATACAATCCTGTACAGTGTGCATGTGTGCATGCATATCCCTGTTACCAATGTGGGGAGGGGATTGGTCACAAGAGGCTACTGACACTAATGCACTGTCATACATAGGTCTCTAATTTCCATTTGCAGAAAGTGAAGAAAATTCCTGCAGTTTTATAAAATTATTGCTTCTGCCAATATCTTTCCATTACCCACGCCTCACCGCTGCCAATGCCTCCGCAAGCTATCGGACCCTGCAGCTGTCTGCCATTACTCTGCAGCTAAATATCTTCAGAGGCGCTGGTAATATACCACGCTTTACACTCATTTTACTGTTGCTGCCTCGACTTGGCAGTTGTTCGTTGTGCTCGGCTGTGCATTTCCCCCTTGTCTGAGAACTGCCAACGGGCACTATGTAATAATAATGGAACAAACGGAATAGCATTCATTTTCTTATACCCTGCACCGCTCGGAATCTAATTAATGATAATGAAGCCATGTGTTTGAGTGAGTTTTAAAAAAAATACATTATAAAATATATAGGTAATTATATATAACATGAAGAAAAGATCGGTTACAGTTGAATCGTAAAAATTCATACAAGCTCTGAAGGACTGTCCCTCACAGTAGAAAGAACGTCTCAAAGTGATCGTGGCAGCGGAATCATTGGCTATGTTCCAATGTCTACTGAAGAACCACATCTTCAGATGGTTCGCCTCTCATCCCCACCTTCTAGCATTGCTACATTTTGTATCCGAATTATGTTATTTCTATTGTTTTAGGTTATATTTTTATGGTTCTGTTTCTATTCTTAGAGCTTGTTGTGGATATAGTCTCCATGTATTTAGAATTTGTACTTTAGTTCTTGCTTATTGTTAATTTGCACGAGTGCTTTAGTGATGTTGTCAGAGATGGAGACTCGATCACTTGGTCTGGATCTTGGTCTCAACCCTCAAAGTCTTAGTTTGGGTCTTGGTCTTGGCAAATTCATAGAAAAAAACTATGTTTTAAGTGAGAAGTTTGGTTTGGTCAAAAGCAGCCAAAGACAGGACTTTCAAATGAGCACCACCAAACCAAACTGCAGGTCTCTATACTATCAGGGACTTCACGGAAATAATGAATGTGACATCTTTTGGCAAAAAAGGTTGGGTACATCTAACATGCTGGTTTGTCGTATCTACCCTCATTTTATAATATATGCACTAGATGAAAAATTAGATGTTTTTATTACACACACTGAATACAAAAAGGCTGTGCCTTGCAGTCCATTCCAGTCCAAACAGACTATGAATATTGAGTGGACTTAATAGAGCCCAGTCCAAATAAGAATCAATATTTTGAAATCAAAGACATTCATTTATCATTCAATATTTTATAGATATGTACCCAGGTCGATTTACTAAAGGCTAGTCTTTACAAAAACATGTGAAACTGTTACCATCTGCAAATAAAACATCTGAGGTGATAAACTAACGAGGATTGCGTGTGCTAAAATTGAAAGATACGTAAATTTCTCATTTTTGCAGGTTAGCCTGGATGAATAGGCTATGCAAATATTGGCATCCCTACGTTATTTCACAAAATAGTGGGAGGTGGTCATGCAAATAGATTACTTTAGCACGTCTAATGTGATTTACTAAACCTGAAAGGAAGTTTGAGAAATGTATTTGCGGGTGCATTTTAGTACAAATGGAAAGCAGGTATTAAAAGACACAAAATCGATAAAATGAAGCAAGATAGTACAGGTGTGTTTGGAATATCCGTAACTGAACGTTCTGAATGATTGCGTAACAATTGGGGTTAATTGTGCCATGGACCACAATTGAACGCTTTCACTTTTACCATCCGATTGAACAAGTAACATAGAAGTAAATTTTTTATGGGTTAGTGCTATTGGTTTCTGCAAGCTTCATCATTCTAGCCTCATACGGCAATCAATGAAGGCTAACAATACACTAGCACTTACTTCTTATAAGTTTTATCACCACTGCAGTGAAGTAAAAAAAATCAATAAACTAAATTTTCTATCAGAAATGTATTGTCAAGCTCATGTGCATTCACTACTGTCTACATTCTAAAGCTCCAGTTTGCACAAAATAATTTGTGGATAGCCTACATACATGAACAGTAAGAATATTTTAAAAAAAACATGACACAAATCGTGCTACAGAATACAATAGTAACTAGTATTTGAATCAAACAAACAATACAACGTCTATTATAACAGACAGTGAATAACAAGCAAATCAATACTTTATAAAAATAAAACCCATGATCAAATGGAAATGTGATTTCATGTGACACTTACAGCGCGAGATAGGCTTAGTGCTAGTAAGCATAGTTATGATAATTTCAGTCCTTACAAACATCTGTAACTCCCGGCAGAAAGAGACATCGAGTGTAACATTTTGTAATAAACCACCAGCTTGTTCAGTCTAACAGTAGCCTATACCTACACTGTAAAAAAATACCATAAAAACGACAACATTGCTGCCAGTCTTTTTACCGTTTTCTTACAGTACAACTATTCCAAACATGCGAAATCTGTCATTTAAATATGGCTGTTTGCGGCTGGAGTAATTTACATAATAGCTCTTAGTGGATCACCTGCAAAGTGTGAAATGACATCGTGTGCAAATACTTTGGCTGCAGCTGCAAAATAACACCCCTTATTTGGGATCTTAGTAAATCGACCCCCAAGTCATTAGAATATTCTGTATAGATTGTTTTTTTTGGCAATTTCATTGGTATTGCTAAAAAAATGCTGCCTTATTTTCTTGAGTTCTATTTGTGGTCTCACTTTCTGTTTTCATGCAATTTATTAGTATGCTATTATTGATGATAATCAGAAGTATAACAATTTCAAGCCAGATTTCAGCAAATGTTGAAAATGTTATAAAATGTTCAGAGACATCAGTAAACATTGACAGAGCCTTTCAATTCCAATCCATTTTCTCTGGCCTCATTAAAATAAAACACATAAATGGGAATAAAAAGTAATTACATGACCAATTCAGAAGCTGGAACAAAATCAAGTGCCAACAGTAACAAAAACAGAATTTACAGAATACAACTCCAGTGTGGAAGACAAGTGAGTACCCCGCTGTGAGGCGGTGATGAGCCATATCCTGTATCACAGTCAAGGTAAAACATCTCCAGCTGTGAGGACGCTCTGTGATCAAAGACAATCAGAGAGGAATCACCATAGAAATGATTACTGCTCAGTCCCATGAGAGCCATTAAGGGGCCCATAGCCACGGTGCTGGAGAGGAGTGAACCAGCTTTAACTGTGAACTGTGGCCTTTCTGGGACTAGCAGGTCGGGCACATGTGGCACTGCCTGGCCCGTATTCATTTTTTAAATCCAATTAAGTATTTATGTTCTGCTCTACAGTATGTTACAGAATGTGTTCGTTTACAACAATGCAATATATATATATATATATATATATATATATATATATATATATATATATATATATATATATATAATAAATCACAAATGCATTCAGGTTACATTGAGGTGTGGTGAAGAAATGGTGTTAGGTATTCTGCAGAGGGGCTGAGAGGATCATCTTCGGCGCTGATGAGGCCCAGATGTTTCACAGGTTGCAGGTAGTTATGGTAGAATGATGCTCAATGGCTTTTTAATTTGAACCAATTATGAACTTATTCATTGGAGACCAAGGCTTCTTTTCATTAGTTCACATACGTTGGTGATCGACAGTAGCCGATTGTTTTCCCCATACATGTTTATGAAGCCTTCACCAAAGACAGGTGTTGGTAAGGCAATACCTGCTCCTGGAATGGTTTACATTGTTTTGTATGCTTAGAATCCACCCAGTTACAGAGAGACTGAGCTTACACAAGCAAAGCATGTTCTAGGTTGTAAAAACCCTAATTCAAAATTCATCATCAGAAAATGATAGATAACCTACAAAATCCCTTTAGAAAAAAAAAGTGTGGCTTCTGCTTTAATAAATACATATTTTTACAGGATTAATATTCAAGCAGGAATTATAATGGAATCATTTTGAAAATAATGTGCATTTATTGAAGCATTTCAAATAAAATATCTTTGAATAACTCAGCCCAACTGTTCTGTTATTGAAAACATGCATTATTTCTCTATGGATATGAAGGGGAAAAAATTCTGGATTAATTTTGAAATGAAAACAAATGAATAATTTAAATTCAATATCCTTTTTGTCACTACCAATGCATATTTTTAAAGATGATGTTGAGTTATGCCATTTCTGTGTGCCACACCGCAATAACCTGCAATAACTTATTCCCCAGTTCTTTTTTTTGATCCCATACATATTTCACTTGTCATTAAGATAAAAGTGCACCCAATAGCAGAGGTGGCAACACATTTGGTCTCTTACTGGCACCCCTGGTTGTGAGGGAATGTAACGCAGAAGTTACTATCTTTAATTTGTACGGTGTACAGACGAGTTAAGTCTGTTTAAGTTGAATATTACTATGCACATACTATTACTAGACTGACACCATTGTGGATGACTGATTGTGAATTCCGGAGATTACTGTTTGAAAATTAAGTTAAAAAAAAAAAAATCATATTAAAAACACATACTGAAATGCAATACGGGGTGTATTGTTTTTCAATGCCACAATTAAATGTAATACTGACTTCGGAATGTAATCCACGTGTCCATTTCATTTTGTGAACATAGGGTGTTGCTCTGAACGTGACAAAATGCTAAGCAATTGTCGTTATTGTATTTATTGGACTGCACAGTGGCCTGTCATTGCTTTTCAATGCCAGTGCATGGTTTTCACAATTAATTTTAATACACACTTGTGAATGTAATTGATGTGCCCATTGCATTTCGCTCCGCTACCACTTGGTAACTGCACAGAGCGTGGCACAATTCAAAGCAATCCTCGATTGTCATTGTATTTATTGAACTTCAGAGTGGTCTGTCATTGCATTTGTCAAAGCACCACACCGTTTCTGTGCCTAAATGAAGTGTAATCAACCATCCAATCATAGTCCGGGGACTAAGAAGGTGCTCCTCCTTTTCCCTCATCTCTCGGTCCCTCCTCTCCTCTCTCTTCATCATCACCCTCTCCCACTCAGCCTCCTTGGTATTCCTGGCCTCCTCCCTCCTCTCCAGCGTCTTGATAGCCATTCCGGCTCCTTTTTGGCCCTCTTGGGGGCTGGGCTGGTGGATTGGGGGCTCAGGAGCGGTGGAGCTGGAGGTAGCGTTGTAACTGGAGGCGGTGGTGGAGCTACAGCAGGAGCAGGGGCTGGAGATAGTGTTGTAACTGGAGGCGGTGGTGGAGCTAGAGCAGGAGCAGGAGCTGGAGGTAGCGTTGTAACTGGAGGCGGTGGTGGAGCTAGAGCAGGAGCAGGAGGTAGCATTGTAACTGAAGGTGGTGGTGGAGCTAGAGGCAGCGTTGTAACTGGAGGCGGTGGTTGAGCTACAGCAGGAGCAGGAGGTAGCATTGTAACTGGAGGTGGTGGTGGAGCTAGAGCAGGAGCAGGAGGTTGCGTTGTAACTGTAGGCGGTGGAGGAGCTAGAGCAGGAGCAGGAGGTTGCGTTGTAACTGGAGGTGGTGGTGGAGCTAGAGGCAGCGTTGTAACTGGAGGCGGTGGTGGAGCTACAGCAGGAGCAGGAGGTAGCATTGTAACTGGAGGCGGTGGTGGAGCTAGAGGCAGCGTTGTAACTGGAGGCGGTGGTGGAGCTAGAGCAGGAGCAGGAGGTAGCGTTGTAACTGGAGGCAGTGGTCGAGCTATAGCAGGAGCAGGAGCTCGAGGTAGCATTGTAAATGGAGGCGGTGGTGGAGCTAGAGCAGGAGCAGGAGGTAGCGTTGTAACTGTAGGCGGTGGAGGAGCTAGAGGCAGCGTTGTAACTGGAGGTGGTGGTGGAGCTAGAGCAGGAGCAGGAGGTAGTGTTGTAACTGGAGGTGGTGGAGGAGCTAGAGCAGGAGCAGGAGGTAGCGTTGTAACTGGAGGTGGTGATGGAGCTAGAGCAGGAGCAGGAGGTAGCGTTGTAACTGGAGGCGGTGGTCGAGCTATAGCAGGAGCAGGAGCTGGAGGTAGCGTTGTAACTGGAGGCGGTGGTGAAGCTAGAGCAGGAGCAGGAGGTAGCGTTGTAACTGGAGGCGGTGGTCGAGCTATAGCAGGAGCAGGAGCTGGAGGTAGCGTTGTAACTGGAGGCGGTGGTGGAGCTAGAGCAGGAGCTGGAGGTGGCGTTGAAACTGGAGGCGGTGGTGGAGCTACAGCAGGAGCTGGAGGTAGCGTTGTATCTGGAGGTGGTAGAGGAGCTAGAGCAAGAGCTGGAGGGAGAACAGGAGCTGGAGGTAGCGTTGTAACATGAGACGGTGGTGGAGCTAGAGCAGAAGCAGGAGCTGGAGGTAGCAGCTCTCTCCTTAGAGGGAAAGGAGAGGTCCTTGCCGTCTGGAGCGGAAGAGGAGCCAACCGCCAGAGGGGTGATGCTGTGTCTGCACCCCAGAGCCTCGTCCATGGCCCCATACAACATCCAGGTGGCAGCGGTCATCTCCCATCCCTCTGTGCTTCTTAGTGGGTGGGTTTTTTAACTCCTCAAAATGAAAGAAAGGCCACAGTGTGTGCATTGTACACAGTAGTAGTAGTAGTAGTAGTACTAGTAATAGCAGTAGTAATAGTAGATATTTTCTTTCCCAGAGGGGCAAATTAATGGTGAGTTTCAGCTCCCTGAGGCTGACTGAAGACTACAGAGTCACTAGCGTATTTTCTGATGTGCCTGTTGGGTTGCTGACTCATACATCTGTATGTGTACATACGATGTACAGTAGCAGGGAGAGGATGCTGTGATGACGTGAACTGCTTATCACACCATTGACTCTAAACATCTGAGACCAGTTGGCATGGAAGAGCCACCACACTAGGTCCAACTCTAAATAAGAGATCAGTCTCAGCAATACAAAAACAAAAGGAAAAGTCCACAGATGATAAACCGGCATGGCGGCCCCCCCCCCCCCCCCCCCAGATGGGTAGAGATGAGGTGCAGAAGAGTCACACCCTCTACACTGTCACATCCTCGACACTCTTAACTGTTTCTCCTATACACAAATTGCATGGAATCTAACAGTCGTGTACATTTTATTTACAAAAATATTTCATAATGTTCCTAATTTCATCATGACAGAGGTCTATTTGGAGTACATGTACATTCTTTACACTTCAGCCATACTTAGCTAATACACTATTTGACATTACTTGTTGATTACTCATTGCACACCAATAAATGTAAATATAATGCGTGAGGATATTATTGTCATATCAAGGATACATCATCTGATCATTGCACAAACAGTTGTTCAGCGGGCTCTGTGCGCAAAGCGAGTTTGGAATGCTGTTATCGTATTCAACGTAGGCTTAACAATTCCCCGTCTCTCATGGGATGAGCAAAGACGTATCCATTCATTATCTTGTAATATGTCACATCCATCGTAGAAGTTAACACATGAGAAGGATTGTTGTGCTGTGTGATCTGTGGAACATTTCTACAGCAGTTTCATCACAAGCCGTTGGGATATAACAACCTTGACTGATACCTATATTGCAACCCAGACTAACAGATAGATACAGGTAGAGATAACATGCATACCTTGTATTTCTGTTTAATGTTCTCACTTTTTCTTCATAAACGGCACCATCACCTTCCCCTCAAACCCCATCTCTTTGATAAACGCCCTGTGAAGACATATTCACAAATTGGCAACAATCCCAGGAAACATCAAGCTAACCAGTGAAGATGCTGAGAACTACTAGAGCAAATGAAATACATTGTAGATGTGGATGTTGAAGGAAACCGTCAGTGAAGCTGCGCCTCATATTTATGGGAGCAAAATGTTAGTTTACTTCCTGAAAAGTACGCTCCCGAATGTACTCAGCAGAAACTCGGATATAAGGATAGCAGCCGGGGATATTATATATTATATAAGTGCAGTGCATTTAGAAAAAATTTCACCTACTTAACAACTTTCTCATCGAGTGCATTCCGCAAGCATACTCAATACCATGAAAGGGCTCTGATTTGGACAGAGCCGTAGTTTCGTGCAGCAGGGATAGACTGATACAAAATGAAATAGATTAAAACAGATGAGATGATATTAAAAATGATTTATTTTAGTGCATTGAGGTTGTGTGCTGTCAGTTTCACTTGTGGTATGACTGGAGTGGAGCAATTATGCCCCCAAAATGTTTTTTTGCTCCTCAAAATAAATAAATTCACCTTGCCCTTCAGGGCTTCCGTAGAAAATAATGTGCTTTGTACATAAACCGGAATTGTAATACCTTTTGTAATTTTTTAGAAATGGAACAGAAATATAAAGGATAGTTGGCAGTTGCACTGTAATCTGGTTTATTTTGATTCGGTGTGTATATTTAGGAATTAGAAAATACAGCCAAAATACAGCCCCTCCTAAAGAAACAAACAGACTCTTGTCCTGTAGGATCTTGCAACAAGTTAATAATGATCCCTTTTAAATTCACAGTTACATGTCATGCAGCAATTCCCTATTAATTATTCAGCGTTACAAATACATTTGCTTGGGGGACTTGGAACGCCAAAACTGTGGACTCACTGCTGCATTCAACAGTCACATATGCTGTTCCTCAAGAGTCTTGCACACTGCTTTGACATGCTGTAGGCTCGATATGTCAAAAGTATTCAAGGAATTCAGCTGAAATGTGTTTCTCAAGACTGCAACAGTGTCTCAACCAAGAATCAAACCTGTATCCTCCCACTCCCATTCAGCTCCCTAACAACTACTCAGCACTTTTCAAATGAGTATGTTATTACTTTTAGGAACATGCATTATATATTTAATGCATAGCAGTGTATTAACGCTATTAGTACTTGATGGAAAATGTATATTTCCACTTCAATTACTTTGAGATGTAGCACTTTAATTTGACTGAGTTGTCACCATCAAACTTTGACAACTGAATGTACACCTGAATCATTTAAACACAGTACATTTGAGTAGCTGAAAAATTAGTTGGACTGCTGTCAAATTCAGACTTGAAATTCATAAGGGACTATAAAAATGTATTTCAGAATTGCTTTTTAATAAACCTCTGATCTAGTAGAAAGAGATATTTTAAATGTTTGAAATCATTATGTCAATGTAAGGGATATTGTAATGTGTCAGTGTTTTACAGTGATAAGATTACATGGCTGTCCCATGCATTCATTCTTTTGTGAATCCATATGCCTTGATTCATATGTATATTTTCATGTATATTATGCTCGATCTCCCAGGTATGCAGTATCACCTTGATTGTCCCTTTCAGGGTAAAAAGCGCCATCTGTTTGTTTTCTGAAAATAATGGATCATTGACTTTCAACACTTCTCAAAGAGGCATCCATCACTTTCACTGCGAGCTGACAAGGTGTCCCCATTTCCATTTTACCGATAGTTCAGGGACAACACAGCATCTTGTCTCAACAATACCTTCCACAGATTTCTCTGGTTCTCACCTCATGTGTCCAGAACCTCTGGGGGTTTTGTTTCTTGTGGGTCAGTTGCAAATGATGTGAGGCGATTATCGGCGTAATCTTTTTTAATTCTCTCTTTGTGCTGTTAGGGTTCTATATCAAGTTCTCCTCGCAAAAATCCATAGACAAATTTGTTTTGATTTAATAGTTCTGGTGCTCTCTAGACTTGACTCATAAACAAATGTTTCCTAAGCGAATTACTATTATTTGCCACCTTCATGAATGGTGGCTTTTTTGTCTATGTGAAATCACATTAAAGCCAGCAGTATTGTGGCATGCCTGTAGGTTAATTCATGTGACAGTTGATGGATTCTAGTGCAACACCCAACAGAGTGATGCGACAGAAACAGATCGCATAGCAGTCACATGGTGGCAGGAAATGGTGTTGAGGTTCAAAGCAACATTGATTATAATAGAGAGTCACTTTCTTTAAACACAACAACACACTCACAGGTAATTCCACCTGGCCCAAAATGCTCACAATTATCACAGTTATGAAATGTATAACATATGAAAACATAATTGGCTATCTCCAGTTAGGCACTGGTTCAGAAGCCTGATTTCTTGTCTACAATGTATCAGTATATTTACAAAGTGTGTCTGTTACTCACTGAAAGCAATATCATTTAAACCTTTTTGGCGTCAGTCATTGCTTTTGTTACTCCTCTGACATGCATTTAATGTACCAGGCCTTGTAACACACAATAGTTCTAAGCAGGGATTAGAAATGTTTAGGGAACAAAAACGATAAACTAAAACAAAAAAATTTAATTTCTCATGGAACAAAAACAAAAATGAAATCGCTTTCATATGTTCCGGAGAGAAAACACGATTTTAAGAGTATGTAAAACCGGTTAATTACGTTGTATTTTGTTCCATTTTTTTTCTCTCCTAGCAAACCCCAGCCTGCAGTCCAATCTGTTAAATGTCATGTCCTTGGGCACTGTAACCGGAAACTTCCACTTGGTGGAATCGCTTTAGAAACCGGAAATTATGCCTTGGCCATTCTGTAGCCAAAGCCTCTCCCCTTTCTGGCCTACTAGAGGGGAAAATGGCATGTGTCTGATTCCAGGGCTGCGTTCCAATATTCTTCACTCCTCTCCTCTTTTCCTCCACTCCTCTCCTACCCGGATGTATGCAAAACTGCCTGAACATTTTGAGTACAAGTAGTTGCAGAGTACAGTATACAATCCAATCCAATCCAATCCAATTTATTTGTATAGCACATTTAAAAACAACAAAGTTGACCAAAGTGCTTCACAGTCAATAAAATACAATGTACCGGACATTGCGGTTTGCGTCGAGACATTAATCAATTTGTAACCCTTTGTAATTAATATGTAGTATAATCAGCAACATTAAATTAGGACACAAAGATCGGGCACGCAGGAGAGGAGGAGGTGGTGGTGGAGGAAAGGAGGGTGCATTTTTCAAGTTTTGGGACGCAACACTCAAGTTGGACCCAGGAAGTGTCTCTCTCCATATAATTTTCCCATAGACAATTTAAAAAAACAAGAGATCACTGAAATGTACATCCTAGCAATTGTCTTTCAGATGGTTAGTCCCGGTGAAAAACAGAGGCACAGCATCTGGGAATCTGGTAGCGACAGACATTATCATCAACAAATAAGGATGTCACCCTTTTGAACAGGGAAGCGGCCCAACACAATCTACAATGACACGTTCAGAAGGTTCTCCAACGACTAGAAATGGGTGAACAGGAGCAGGTGGAATTTGTCTGATGCTTGCCAACAAGTTAACAGATATAACAGGTATAACAATAGCGCACCGTATCTTGTTTTAAACCAGGGCAGAAAAAGTGATGAAGAATACGGTCATAGGTTTTATGAACTCGTAGACGTCAAACTAAGCCATTGTGGGTAGCACTGAAAATCTTGCGTCGGTACAGTGAAGGAATGACTAGTCGAAGAATCACATTCCATTCATCAGGAACGTTATGTGGCCTCCATCTTCTCCTGAGAATACCATCTCTAAGAAAACATCCTTGAGGCACAGCATTAATGGGTAGGAGTTTTGAGCAGAAATCAGCTTCTCCCCTGATAAAGGCATATTATGTGTGTTTGCATGAAAAGTCTCATTACTCTTCTTGGAAACAGCAGGGATTTTTAGAAGTGTCAACTTCTGGAGAATAAACAGATTGTGGGTCAGACTCTGATGTGCAAGAAACATTTCACTCCTTCCTGAAATAAGTAGTACCAATGTTCTTTGCCGTAGCACAGGTAACAGCACATTGTGAGAAAACATCAGGGTATTTCTAGTAGGGGTGGGCAGCGATGCCACTATCTGTATCTGTATCTGTTCGACCATGAACGTTATCTGTATCTGTATTCGGATTAGAAACCGGCAGTGGGCCGGGCTTCACCCGGAAATTGTTACATATAGGAAATGTCAGATTTTTTTGTCTAAAATTAGTATTAGTACCCCCTTCCTTGTCTTTTTTCTTTTCAAAACCTTTTATAAGAACTATATTCTGTACTTTATACTTATTTATCTATTGTTTTGTTTTCTTAGAGGTTGTTTTTGTTAAGCTATTTGAACCCCCCACACCCTAACTGGAGGACACAGAACAGTGATTTTGGATAAAAACCGAGGTAGGCCAAATTAAAGCATTTCATTATACATTTGAATGGAAACTGTTTCCATAATAACAGCCCTTTCTGCCTGTTGTGATTTTATATTGTTCATTTTTGTGTAGTGGTTCGTGGCTGTTTTGTTTTCTTTTATTTTGCGGCTCTTGTTATTGTTATTGTTTTCACCTGTGCTTCTACCTGCAGGGTACTTAAGTTTCTCACTTCCGCTTCTCAGGTGCTTGATTGTCTTACGACATTACATTACATTCATTCTAGGTTACTAGCGACCTCCTGATATTAAACATTGTTTATGTTCAGGGGGGACTTGCTAGTTAGCTACTTAATCAGGTATAGGATTTGTTTTTCCTCCTGGTAGCGTATTTAGCACTTTGCTGTTCTCTCGGAGACAGTTTTTCTTTTTACTTTCGTTTTGGTTTTACACTTCTCCGGCTCTGAGTTAAGGCAGCTGAACAGCTTTTAATATACTTTTATTATGCCATTGGTTAAACCGATCACCGCGACAAGCCTAGTTAAAACATTTCCTGCAGTGGAAAAACATCACATTTTCGTTTTATTTTGTTTATTTTCATTGCAAGTTTTGGCTTAGACCTATATAAACAAGACACACTGTTTGATTATAACGAGCATGTTAAAAATATAGGTTGAGTAGGCTATCCGTTATTTCAGGGACTGCCGATTGAGTCATGTGCCCGATGTCTAACGGCTCCATCCCTGATGATATATTTTAATGTTTTTAATAACCAAATAAACAATCCAATGGTTAATTCTGTAAAGTTCAGAAGAGGCATACAGACAGGTGGGCACTGAAGCAAAGATTTCCCTGCTGCAATTTAATTATTTCCCGCATCCGAATATGAACTGGCAACTTCGGATAGGGAAATATCTGTTTCCAACCCACTATCCGTGCACTTCTGGATTTCGGCTTCGGGCAGACCCCTAATTTCTAGGCACACTCATCTAGACCCTGTGACATCAGTGGCACAGAAAAAACCCCAGGTGGCATGTCAGAACATCTTCAAACCTTTCCTTCTGCCAGATCATTTTCTAAGATAAAGGTACCACTGTACCACCTTGCACAGGGAGAGATGGACTACAACTACACTCACTCCAACTGAGCCAGGCACCATATCAGATGTGAGGCTGACTCGATCTAAGGGCACATCAACAAAGCCCATCTCAAAGCCCCTAACCAGAACACAACTGCCAGGAGAGGTTTACTCAGACAAGGGTAAAACCTCTTCAATAAAACTGTCAGCATGTGAACAGGTGTGTTTTCCAGGGTATGAAATTAACCTTTTCACTAGCCAGAGTGGCTTGTAGATAATAAAAATCACCAGGCATTTTCAAACGATTGTACTATCTGTAAAAAAAAATAATATATATACGTGTACAGCTACCTATAATAAACATCATTTTAATTTCTATTTTGAACTAGCTTGCTAGCAAGCTGTAGTTTAATTTACTCAATTTACAATAAAAATGAAATAAATTAATGAATTAAACATATTGCCTTGGAGGGAATTTGTCTTGCACTCAACTATCACAAATCACAACCTGCTGTATTCACTGTCAATGCAGTTTCTCCGTTTTTAACAATCTCTGGAATCACCCTGCTTGTTTTGCATTGAAGTCCTATCCCAGGGACCACCTTTAATACATTTATAAATGTTCACACATGAAATCATATTTATTATTAGTCAATCGTATACGCCTATACAATCTAGCATACTGGTAGACGATGTGATATTTAGAAAACATTAGATAGATTTGTAGAGTAGTCCCCTTTTCCTGTTTGTGACCTTGATACCTAAATATTTGACGTTTTGAATCTGGTGTCTTGGCATGGTGCAATTGCGGATGCTAAAAATGTGCTTATTCAATGTGGGGTATAGCTGCTTTACATGCAAAATCCTAATACACATGGTTGTAAGCTAATTTAAATAGGGTAACTATAGTATTCTATTACTGTCTATTATCTATCAGCAGTGCAGTGTAGAATAGCCTACGTCACAACAATAGGAGAGGGGGTATGACGAGTGCATTTTTTACGCTGTATTGTGCCTGAGAACAAAGGCGTATGTGGTAAATGGTGACTGTTTCATTGCGTTATTGTTAATAACTCTGCAACAAAATAATATATTCTGTTATTTTACCTGGACTCCTGGAGCTGACATTTTTACTGCAACGTTACTGATACCAGTCTGTAATCCTGCAATTGTATCTAGAAATTTGGATGCGCATCCACGACGAGGTCTGTGGAAGCAATGGGGTGAGGGGTGTGTTTGTGGGCAGGGCCAAGGGGTGTTATGACTTAAAATGTTTTGACGGCAAATGCGACCATTGAGAAAGTTGCATAGTCCAGCTTTAACATTAATTTCCACTGTACATTATTTTAGGTATAGGCCTAGATATAAGAGGTTTGGATTTCCCCCACATTTTAATGTTAATTAGTCCACTTGAGATACAGGTACACCCGTTTTTTTTAACTGACAATCTATATAATTTTACTGCTTTTTCAAAAAATGGTGAAAGGTACATTTTCAATTTTGTATCTCGTAGAAACATAGATTTTCTTTACAATGTACCTTTGTACATTTTGGCGGTTTTGTATCTATAGGGGCAATTGTTGGTTTATTTTTTACAGACTTTTGACATATATTTTTAGATCATTATGTAATTGGACATAATTTGATGCAAGAATCCAAATATGCTGTGGTTTATGCAAACATGCAACAATGGAATGAATGGGAAATGGTTAGGATTTAGCAATTCTATGCAAATACACAAATTATGATATAATCAGATTCTAGTGTAGTACTAATGTCACTTAATCTAGTGCACACTATTGTAGCTAGATGTATACAGTCAGGTCCATAAATATTTGGACATTGACACGGTTATTGTTATTTCAGTTGTCTACCACAGCATATTGGAGGTGAAATTAAATAATGAATATGAGCTCAAAGTGCAGACTTCAGCTTTAATTGGAGGGTACTGTATGTACATCCAAATTGAAAATAGGAAAAAAGACATGAAAAAGGAAAATGGTGCTTGTTGACAGGACAATGCTTTGCCAGTGTCCTCCTGACAGAGCCAGAGGAAAACCAAGACACACACAACAAAATCGGGATTTTACAGACTAATCGACGGTGAGACACAATGGCTGGCGGTTTTTAACTAAGAAGCATTGGAACCAATGTAACCAACCTTCCCAAATTGAGAACACCACAAAAGTCTTCATTTGAAAACAATTTTGTGAGTACAAATGGAAAAAACGCATATCGACTGCCCAGAATCGGGCCGAGTACACTGGCCCGATTCCGGTTGCCAGAACTATGCCGACTCTGCCGTCACTGGGCTGAAATAACCGCAGCATCATTATGATATCATTTAATATTTTATTCCCTTCCTCCTCTTCTTATATTCTTATATTTTCATATATACATATTGTATGCATTTACAGTGTATATTGCACATTTAAGCTTTTAAAAAAAAATAAAAATAAACCACAAACACTTGGTTTTAGAATGAATTATTATTATTATTAGAATTATTGTTAATGTACATCTTACATTTTAATTGATCATTCTTCTTTAATTACTGTTGGACATTTACAACATTTTACACTTTAATATTAGTTATTAGTAATATTAGTAGTTAGTTTTTAGTAGGTAGTTAGTAAATATATATATATTTTTAATTTTAGTAAATCAGAAATTTGTTTAAACAAACCAAGAAGGATCCTTTTTAACCTTGATCTATCATGTACAAATGGAAAAGCGCATATTGTACTCACAATATGCGTACCAATGTCTCCACACAAAAAAACACCGGTCAAGTTGTCTCCAATGTCCTATGCCTCTGGATCTCCTCTCAGTTGTTGCGACTCTTCTTGTTTACACACACTGCCGGATATCACACCCATATTATACAAGCACAGACAAAAGTAGTGTACACTACACAAACACAAGTAGCTTACACAAGGGACAGATTACAACATAGCAAATTAGACACAAACCCACAAACAGCGTACTAAAGTTAAAAACGGCCCTAAAATGGGGAAATACGTAGAAATACAACTAGACAAAATGTGTACCCCTACAGCAAGGCAACAACTATGATGAACTAAAGTACAGTAAGCGCTGCTTGCAACCTGAAATAAACACCACAATACTATTTAAAAATGAGCTTCAGCACGGCAGCAAAGCTGGCAACATGCATGAAGTTAGCCAAAGGGAAAATGAACCCAAAGGGTAAATAAACCAACCTCGAGCTAGAGAACGCCACAAATACATACGCTCTCTGGAAATCCACAACACGTGTCGGTAATTTCTAATCAAGACTCAGGTGAGCCGAAGGAAATGACTTTGCACACAAAACAATCAGAACGGTGCACTCGTGGGGCAGCATATAGGGACGTAACAATGACCATTCATAGAAAATGCACCTTTATCAAACAGGATAAAAGCTAAAAGAGAGAGGTCATCTTTATGCTGCCCATTCTCTAGCAGAATTACCAGACCCCACAAAAGCAAAGTTGTACTCTCTATGCTCATGTTTATTTTAGGTTAACCTCATAGCTTCAGGACTTTGAAATGAGATGAATTTGTCTTCAAGCAAAACTTTCTCTTTCATTACAGGCTATATTCATCAGTGAGTCAACTCCAGAAGAAACCTAATAAATTAAGCAACAAAACACTTTCAAATACATTTTTTATTGGGAAACTGCCTTAGTCTTAGTTTTGTAAACCAGCATTAATCTGAACATAAATATGGTTTGGAATTCCTTCCAAACCATGTGTGAGCATAAACACATTTTGGAAGAGGCATGCATCCTTTCACCATGTTGTCATTAATATTATACCAATATGCTTGACTTTCAGACACATTCCCCATATTCATGAATTAAATCGCCAGTTAAGCACTTTTTAAGATTATAGCAGCATAAAAGTATGCCATAAAATCTCACCATTATTGTTTACACCATTTAATTATTACAGTCTGTTGGAGCAGAAGGAAGGAACAGAATTCCTGAAAATGGGAAAAATGTCAGTGATTTGTCCTTGATATGTAACTTTTTGGGTGGTCTTTCCTATCTGTACTATATTTAAACAATATTTAAATATCAAGTAAGATGAAACTACATTTTTAAAAATACATATTGTTTAAACAAGATGCCTTTATGTCTGTCGTGAGGCATTTTCTCAGTATCATCTTCATTCTAAAAATGTTCAGAGAAAAACAGAACATTCTGTTATATTTTTTATATCACAGATGCCAATGAACACAGTTTCTGACTACAGTATCATCTGGACAAATCATTAAGTTGTAGACAACTAATGAGCATATGGGCTTGATTTAATTCGATGTTTATAAATAAATAGAGAGAATCTGTTTTCATCCAAATTTCCCAAAAATCTGATGTTTTCCCTTTCAGAAGTTTCCCATACCAGTTCTGTCATTTCCAAACATTAGCCATACAAATACCTGCAGATTTTAGATTGCCAGAGTGGTCCTGGTTTTTGCTCCATCTAAATCTATAACTATATTAGATTAATTAATTTTAATTAATCAGGTTTAATGAATGCAGCTGACCGTGTGTTGGAGGAACTCGTTTCACAATTCAGAATATTCAGGCTAAAATATTTAATCTCCCATCAAACTGTCGTCATCAAGTTCAGATGGAACAAAAACTAGAAATGTCACAAGCACTCTAGGACCAGGGTTGCCTATCCCTGTTCTAAATGTATAATTTCGGAAACTATTTACATGTACGATTGTGACCGGGGCACGTATGAGCCCCAGACTGCTAGATCCCAACTACGCCACTCTGGGAATTTCACCCAGAGATTACCCAATTACTACACAAGTTCTTTAGTAAAGAGAGTGAGCAGAGACATGGGTTTCCAGTTTCAAACAGTATAACTTTATTGGTTCACAGATGAGACAAGGTAAAATGGATCCACGTTACTTATAAAAATAGATTTTCAATTTAAAAGATATTCCTACACTGGGCACATTACCAGGACAGGGGGAGGGTGCCAGGGAAGTCTACAGGAGGAGGGGAGTGAAGGGGAGGGAGTAAGCACTTCACCACCACCAGTAGGCTAGATAAGAAATACACCATTAGTTTGCACTCACACTGCAAAACAAGCAAAGCACACGGGTTAGACTACAAGCAGATATCATGCACTAGAAACAATTACTCACACTCAGTCACACTAAATAGAAGAGGCACACGAGATTATAAAACAAAGCAATGGTAGCATGCAATAGAAGCCCCAAAGTGAAGCCTCCACCTGCAGGAATATAGCCACCCAACTGTCCTGTTACTGGCAAGAAACCCAGCGCTAGCCTATCAGAACCCCTTATTATTTAGCCACACAGTTGGTTTACAACAGAAACAATTAAAGGTCAAAAGAAACAAATAAGGATCTTCTGTGTCAGAAAATAATCTAAACCAATTAATGAAAAGGTAACCCAAAACTAACTAACAGACAAAAACAGCAGTGGCACAGAGCTCCTCCTGATAGGACAAAGAACACAATATTAACCACTTAAATTAAAAACAACAATTGGCTGCAGGAAAACCAACCAGGCAGCCATACTGCATTACCTGTGCAACTACAGCAGAACTAGGTCATGTGGGACGTCATCATCATCAGAGTCCTCATTCCTATTATGAGAAGCATACAATATTACTTAGTATATTGCTTGAATAAAAGCGCCCACTAAATAAACCTGTACCATTTCAACATTTGGAAGATGTAACAAACTAACTAGGCACGAAGAGTGACATACCTGGAAGCTACGAGTAACGGTGACCAAACTATTCTTCATGTAGGGCTGTACGAATGCCTGGGAGAGGGCTCACGCTACCTCCAGTCCTACTACAAACACTCTCCACACAACGGGGTCGAGACAAAGCGGGTCGGGTCTGTCACTACCTGCACACTACTCCTTTTAAATGATCTGTTAGACTAGGAAGTATACAAGTATCACCTGTTCTCACTCACGGTGATTATGCAAGTGTCACCTGTTCTCACTCGCGGTGATTACGGGGCGTGGCCAACTTACTGGTGGAAGCTCAACCCATTACAATCTACCCCCCACTTTCTATCGGCGTCCCGACGATAAACAAAACAGAACCTAAGGGAGCTAATTCCAAAGCCTAAAAATAGCAGATATCCTATTACCAGACCCAGGGACCCGAGATGTTGCCGCCCCCACCCCCCTTCTCCCCACTGTCACCGGAAGATGGTAAGGGTTTGTGTGCCTCCCTGCGGCCTCCCGCTGACTTCTACGGATGGAAACTGCACTCTGCCCAGTACCACTGGTGCCTTCCATAGGGTCAGTGGTCTCCATGCTTAACGGGGCGGTGGCAATAGGCCCTGCTGGTGTGGGTAGCTGAGGAGGGGAAGCAGATGGGTCAAGAGCAATTGTAGTTACTGTTTCCCTGGTTGGCTGAGGAACAATCCACCACTCACCACCCCGTTCTTCCCCATCCTCGCTGGTGATGGGTCCCACTGGCTCCACAGGGTCTGGCCCACCGGGAAGAGGAATGGTCAGGGGAACTGGTCGCAACAGAGCTCGATGGACATGCTTGATCTTCTCCGGATTGTCCAGGGGTGCAATAGAATACACGGCTCCCCCATCAGAGGGGGTCTTGACGACTTTATATTTCATAGGGCCCCAGGCGTCCTGGATCTTCACTCTACCTCGAGCACTATTGTCTTGCAGGTAGACCACTTCACCTTCCATCAAGCTGCCACCAGATACATGTTGGTCATTTCGCTCCTTCCTGAGGCGGGCCGCCGCTTGAATCCGCTCCTTGGCACCATCAAAGGCAGTCTGGAGGCGCATTTGATGTTCCCGCAGCCAGTCATTGACTGTACCCCCAGTCGGTTCCTGGATTCTGCCAAGGAGGAAATCAATAGGGAGTTGGGGTTCTTGACCAAACATTAAGAGGTATGGTGACTCACCAGTGGTTTGATGGATGGTGGTATTATAGGAGAAAGTGACATGTGGGAGGTAGTTGGGCCAATCCAGCTTCTTGGCAGGCGGAAGGGTTTGCAACAGGCCATGCAGGGTCCTATTGAACCTCTCGCACTGGCCATTCCCCTGGGGGTGATACGGAGTGGTATGCGTCTTTTGTATGCCGTAGAGACTGCAAAGCTGCTGGATCAGCTGGCTTTCGAAGTTCCGGCCTTGATCCGAATGTATTCGGGCCGGCACTCCAAACCTGTAGAACCATTCCCGGACCAGCACCCCTGCCACTGTGGACGCTCGTTGATCCCGGGTAGGTACAGCTTGTGTAAATTTGGAAAAGACATCAGTCATTACTAGAACTTGTTCTCTTCCATCACGAGCACGTTCTAAAAAGGAAAAATCAATGGCCAGAATCTGGTTTGGTCGGGAGGCCAACAGGTGACCCATGGGTGCTCTCACAGTAGGGTGTACGGGTTTGGCCAGAGCACATCGGTCACACCGTTTACACCAGTCCTTTACATCCTGATACAGACCTGGCCAATAACACCGTTGTCTCACCAGGTCAGTGGTTCTCTCCACTCCCTGATGTCCATGACCCTGGTGTAGTTGTTGAAGGACCTCCTCTCTCAAGGAGGCAGGTAACAGCAGCTGGTAGACTTCCTCCCCACCATCTGGACGTAAGATGCGGCGGTACAGGAGCCTCTCCCTCTCCACCACTCGATTCCACTGCCGTACCAGTTCCCGCACTGGGTTTGAAAGAGCCTGGCGTTCTCTCCTGTCGGGGACACGGTTACGGCGCCAAAACTGGAGGAAGGCTCCCAACACCGGGTCCGCATGCTGGAGGGTAAGAAGATGGTCCGGGGAATGAGAGAGGAAGGCCGACGTTGACATTTGGGTCACCTGTAATGGTCTTTCGGTCTGCCGGCACCTCAGGGACTCAGGGAGGGCGGTTCCCAGATCTGGGAGGGCGCTGGGAGTTGGGTGCTGCCGGGAAAGGGAATCGGCATTAGCATTAGAGCGGCCTGAACGGTACCGGATGGAGAAGTCAAAAGCGGCTAGCTCAGACGCCCACCGCTGTTCTATTGCCCCCAACTTTGCGGTACTCAGGTGACTGAGCGGATTGTTGTCTGTCCACACTACACACTTTTGACCCAACAAGTACTCCCGGAACTTGTCAGTCATGGCCCATTTTAGGGCCAGAAACTCAAGTTTCATGGAGCTGTAGTTAGGCATGTTTCTTTCGGACCGGGTCAAGGCTCTGCTGGCATAAGCTACCGGCCTCACTTTGCCGTCCTGTTCTTGGGAGAGCACCGCCCCCAATCCACTGAGACTGGCATCCACTTCTAGAATGAAAGGTAGAGAAAAGTTAGCATAAGCCAACACAGGGGCACAAACTAATCTGGACTTGAGATCAGTGAAGCTTTCCTCACATTGGTCAGTCCAAAGTTCGCCAATTAACTTTCGAGATGGTCTTTTTGTGTGGGGGTCTGTAAGCTCGGTAACTAGACGATGGAGAGGGGCTGCAATCTTGGCAAATCCCTCCACAAATCGTCGGTAATAACTACCAAAGCCCAAGAATGACCTCAGTCCTGTCACACTGGTTGGCCTTGACCAATCTGCCACTGCCGAGATCTTCCCTGGGTCCGTAGCCACTCCCTCCTTTGAGATCACATGTCCCAGATAGTTTACCTCCGTTCGGAAGAAGCAGCATTTCTCCAGCTTTACTTTTAACTTCTCCTGTCGCAGGCGGGACAACACTGAGTCGAGGCGCTCCAAGTGTTCATCTACCGTGGTGGAGAACACAATCACGTCATCCAGGTACAGTAACAGGGTCTGAAAGTGCTGGGCACCAAAAATCCGTTCCATCAGCCTCTGAAATGTACTTGGCGCATTACAGAGGCCGAAAGGCATACGGTTGAATTCAAACAGTCCGAACGGGGTACAGAAAGCCGTTTTAGCCTTATCTTTCTCAGCCACCGGTACCTGGTTATAGCCGCTTGCCAGATCCATTGTGGAGAACCACTGTGCACCGGACAGAGCATCCAGGGACTCCTCTATCCGGGGCAGTGGAAAGGCATCCCTGCGAGTCTTGTGATTAAGCTGACGATAATCCACACACATCCGCAGGCTGCCGTCCTTTTTCTTGACAAGGACTATGGGGGAAGCATAAGGGCTGCAACTCTCCCGGATCACCTGGGCCTCTAAGAGCTGGTTGATATGGGCCTTTACAGAATCATAATCTGAGGGGATGATTCTCCTAAACCTCTGTCGCACCGGCACATCATCCAGCACTGGGATTTCATGCTCTATAAGGTTAGTACACCCCAGATCCCCTTCAAAGGCTGAGAAGACAGACTGATGCTTCCTTAAAAGGGATCTTACCTTCGCCTGCTCTGCCTCTGGGACATTGTTTAAGTCAAGGGACTCAATAGTATGTGAAACTTTGCTCACCTGCCCTGCCTGAGAACTTATGGTGGCCACAGTACACGACCCCTCGGGCTCCTTGAGGACCTCGCTGATGCCTGTGGGTAAACTCACTATCTGGGCCTGGTGGAGCATCCCTAGGGCAGAACGGGGGTAAAGCTTAGTATCAGTAGTTCCAACATTCACCACTGGGATGTATGCAGTACCACGATGCACTGTAACCATGGCGGGAGATACTAGCAGGCCTGAGGGGAGGGCATCATGTTTAGCAAAAGGTTCAAACAATGCATGGGAAGAGGAAAAGCATTTCTGTGTACAGGTTGCTGCTACCAACTTAACTGTCCCCCCAGGTATATAGGCTGGATATCTCCCCCTCACCCTAGCAACTCCACTGGCACGGCCTGAAGGGCTGACCCGGGCTTCATGGCACTCCTGTAGAGCTTTCTTCCATACTTCTGGAGCCTCTTTCACCAGTGGGATATCAAAAAGGGATGAAGCATATTGCCCAAACAACTCGGCATAGCATTCCCGGATCACATTCATGCCTAGTACCCCAGGGACACCAGTTTCAGGGGGGGACCCCGGGGGGTCTTTTACAACTAGAATTCCTCTCTTCGAAATGACTGTACCCAATACAGAAACATCAAGGTCCACATAACCGACATATGGAATGCTGAGTCCATTAGCTGCTGTGAGTTCTAACCACTGGCATGCATGAGGAGAGTTGCTAAAATGCTGGCGGAAGAAGGACTCCCTGATAGTGGAGACCATGGACCCGGTGTCAAGTAAGCATTTTACTTCTACCCCCCCCATTCCTACTGTGACATGTGGACAGGAGCTCACAATTCGAGGTAAAGACTGTTCCTCTACTGGGCCCTGGTGACCTGAGCCTGCAATGCCCCCTTCTGAATTTTGGCTCTGTAAAACAGAAGGCATTAGTTTCCCAACGGCTGATTTTGTGAGGCTGAACTTTGTATGGGACGGGACTGGGGGCGCTGTACATGAGGAGTGACCCTTTCGTTATCACAATTACGGGCAAAATGGCCTGGCTGCTGACAGCGTCTGCAGATCACTGGGCCATTACTTGGAGGCTGCGACCATCTGGGAGGGTTCTGTAACTGCAGAAGGCACTCCGAGAGTTGATTAAGTTGTTCTTGTTGTTTTCTTAGCATGTCTTTTACCTCAGCCATCTCAGTTTGAGGTGGCATACTGCTAGCACCAGCTGGCACCCTAGATATGTGGGTGGCACAAATAGAGGGGACCGAGAAGCTGCGTGGCCTACCTTCCGGCAGTATACCTTCCCTCTCCCATCTGATCGCCTCACCTCGTACATCCAGAAGCGTAGCTACTGGCTTGGCCCGGACAAACTGTTTTAGAGCCCTGCGGAGATCTGGATCATTAACATATTCAACAAACTGATCCCTCAATAGAATAGCCGAGTTAGGTATAGCCTGAGGGGCATTTCTCATGATCTTTTCCATGAGCTCAAATAAAGCATGGGAGTATTCTTGTAATGACTCACCATCTAGCTGCTTTCTTGAAAAGAAATCCTTCTGCAGGGCAACATAAGACAGTGAACATCCATACACTTCCTGCAAAATGAGCAAAACCTTCTCAGGGTCCTCACGATCTTGTCTAGGCCTATACTTGATCTCATCTTTGGCAGGCCCTTCCAAGTGATCATAAATGAAGTATGCCTGATCTATTGGGGCTAGATGTCGGGCCCGCATGCTAGCCCGTACCTCATCAACCCACTCCACTATACCTATACCCATATTCCCGCGAAACATGGGACACTTCCTCTCTCTGGGCACATAGAGGAGGCGTTCAGGGGCCACACCAGGAGGGCCAGAGGACCCAGAGGGTTCAGGGACAGGGTTAGAAGTAGGGACTCGTGACACAGCAAGCTCCTGCGTGAGGTGTTCCTTGTCGGCCCTGAGCTGTATTACCAGGTCCCGCAAGTCCTGCACTTCGCCCTCCATGTCTCTGGTGAAAAGTCAGTATACTGGATCGGTAGTAGGAAACAGAAGTCCACTGAGCAGGAATGCAGATTCTCCCCAGAAGAGGTGTCTCTTTGAGTGGAATCCAATGGCCAACTGCTGTTTTTGTCCCTTTCAAAACACTAAAATGGTTACCTTTACAGACAAGTCAAAACATCAAATTGCATATATTGGATAAAAAGAAAAAATTAAACAAAATAATAAATCCAACTGTGGCAAAATGTACTGGAAGGACACGTCTCTGCTTAATAATCCTGCCGACTGCGCCAGATTGTGACCGGGGCACGTATGAGCCCCAGACTGCTAGATCCCAACTACGCCACTCTGGGAATTTCACCCAGAGATTACCCAATTACTACACAAGTTCTTTAGTAAAGAGAGTGAGCAGAGACATGGGTTTCCAGTTTCAAACAGTATAACTTTATTGGTTCACAGATGAGACAAGGTAAAATGGATCCACGTTACTTATAAAAATAGATTTTCAATTTAAAAGATATTCCTACACTGGGCACATTACCAGGACAGGGGGAGGGTGCCAGGGAAGTCTACAGGAGGAGGGGAGTGAAGGGGAGGGAGTAAGCACTTCACCACCACCAGTAGGCTAGATAAGAAATACACCATTAGTTTGCACTCACACTGCAAAACAAGCAAAGCACACGGGTTAGACTACAAGCAGATATCATGCACTAGAAACAATTACTCACACTCAGTCACACTAAATAGAAGAGGCACACGAGATTATAAAACAAAGCAATGGTAGCATGCAATAGAAGCCCCAAAGTGAAGCCTCCACCTGCAGGAATATAGCCACCCAACTGTCCTGTTACTGGCAAGAAACCCAGCGCTAGCCTATCAGAACCCCTTATTATTTAGCCACACAGTTGGTTTACAACAGAAACAATTAAAGGTCAAAAGAAACAAATAAGGATCTTCTGTGTCAGAAAATAATCTAAACCAATTAATGAAAAGGTAACCCAAAACTAACTAACAGACAAAAACAGCAGTGGCACAGAGCTCCTCCTGATAGGACAAAGAACACAATATTAACCACTTAAATTAAAAACAACAATTGGCTGCAGGAAAACCAACCAGGCAGCCATACTGCATTACCTGTGCAACTACAGCAGAACTAGGTCATGTGGGACGTCATCATCATCAGAGTCCTCATTCCTATTATGAGAAGCATACAATATTACTTAGTATATTGCTTGAATAAAAGCGCCCACTAAATAAACCTGTACCATTTCAACATTTGGAAGATGTAACAAACTAACTAGGCACGAAGAGTGACATACCTGGAAGCTACGAGTAACGGTGACCAAACTATTCTTCATGTAGGGCTGTACGAATGCCTGGGAGAGGGCTCACGCTACCTCCAGTCCTACTACAAACACTCTCCACACAACGGGGTCGAGACAAAGCGGGTCGGGTCTGTCACTACCTGCACACTACTCCTTTTAAATGATCTGTTAGACTAGGAAGTATACAAGTATCACCTGTTCTCACTCACGGTGATTATGCAAGTGTCACCTGTTCTCACTCGCGGTGATTACGGGGCGTGGCCAACTTACTGGTGGAAGCTCAACCCATTACACAAATAAAGTTTAGCCTCGTTTATCTTGACTATAAACCTGAAGAAACTCAATGACTTACTGATGCATGCTGTAAGTGCATATCGTGTTTTTTTTTCCTCATGGCCACTCTTCTGGCAGAGACAACAACACTGTAAAAAATACCTCCGTTCCTGATTTGCATGCCATTGAAGTGAGGCATGAAAGCATAAGGCCTTGGTATTACCGTTAAAATTCAACGCTTCAGCCATGTCTGGTCTTAACAACTTAAGGCAGAGAGTGAAAACCAATTGATTATCCTGCTCATGTTAAATTGTCCTTGAATAATCCATAGAGCTAGAGAACAGTATTGGTTGGACCTAATATGTATGTGGAATTAATGGCTCCTTGTCCTGTAGCAGGGCTACTTTTATGTTGATGTGCTGCACCACAGAGATGCTCTGTACTAGCTCACTAGTACTAGTAAGGCTGAGTTAAGAAGCTAGCCGATATGCTCCTTACACTAGCCCTTAAAATGTCAGACTTTTGGAATATCGGACAAAAAAAAGTAAAAAATTAAACACTGTTTTCACTGCCTTCCAGATACCCATGTAGGCTAATAACAACACATCACTGACAGTAATATGCTGGAGTACAGAGCCAAAACAACAAAAAATGTGTCACTGTCCTAACACGTTCAGAGTGCACTATATATATCAGAAAACAAAACACAAGAAACCAGAAGCAATCTCTGCGAAGATGAATCAGTGTTATTAATATGGTTTGTTGCATTTTGTTTTCTGACTTGTGTTCTGTTTTCTGTGTTGATATTTTGTAACGCACTTCAGGCTATACTTTAACAAAATGGTCAAAGACCTATTCTCCCAGATCTGGGTATAGGAATATGTTTATGATCTAAGACTGTAAGTACTTTACATATAAATAAGTGTGCATTAGTAAGAGGCAAGATCATTTATATAGATACTAAAACGAATAGGCCTTGGGGCACACCTTTAGATATTTCGATCTACTTAGCAATCAGATGTAGCACCATTAGCAGAAATGTATGGAGTTGTGAAAGCAACCCATTGCTTTTGAAGCCCAATGTTAAAGGGTAATTCCACCCAAAAAACAACATTAAGCTTATTTAACAGATGAAGGCGCAACAGCTATAGTTACAAATTTGGTAGAAGTATACGTCAAAATGAAAGATTTTGCTTAAATCGGAGGTGGAAGGCTACCGTTTTGAGCCCAAATACCCGGCTGAAGAGATTAGCCGAAGGCGTGAGGGAGAAGAGTAACGAGTATTGCAGAGACTTCTGGCTAAGGTAGCTAATATGTCAAAAGTACATAAATGAAAGTGTTTTCCTAAATAAAATTTAATGAATGGCTGTATTTCCCCTGACTCTAGCTAATGGTGGTGACATATTTTCAGTAATGTTATATGTTTTTCATTTTGTATCGGTATGTTGGCTGATAAAAAAGCATTTCATGCTGAAGTAGTCACAGTGAAACAGGTACCTTGGACATGCACAGTAGTTTGGGGTTATATCTCTGCACTCACTACAGGTAGAGAGTTGGCTGAAAGCTCATTTTAATCAGGAGGACAGCTACTTTTTTCAGTGGAATTCCCCTTTAAGCAGGCTTAACAGTACCTTTATTAATAGTGACAGTGAATATTCTTATAACTTTCTATATTGTATGGAAATATGAAATAGGCCTTTTTTTCCATACATTTTATTTCCAAAAGTATTGAATATTTATGATAAATCACTCTTGTATATGTTCCATTGCCTCCATCACACAGGAACAATAGATAGTGTATATCAATAGTTTTAACAGATTTTTTTTTAAAATTCCAATGCCGAAAAACTAATATGTAATATTTAAAGTCCTACCGCATTTTCGAAACACCTTGATGTTTTTTTAAATGAAATTCAAACCCAAATTCAAATTCGAATTTCAAATTCAAATTTCTTCTTTAGTTAAAAATACATTTTATCAAAGATATCTCAGTCTATGCTTCAGGAGGCATCAAAAATGTAAATCTTCTCAAACCACACACAGGCAGGAGGAAAGCCAACTACAAAGGGAGCTGCACAGCTTGAACTAATTCTTATGAGACAGTTAGATTGGGGAGGGTCTGAGAGCATAACAAAATTCTTTATGAAAAAGATCATTTTGGACTAGAAAGGGACCAACGTACATACACTATGGTTATTATGTTAGTGCTAATGTGCACACACAACAAACAAACAAACACACAGCAAATTAAAGATGTCAGATAAGTGAAAACCTGTCTACCAGAAACTATACAACGAGGAGCCCTGAAATAACCTTTTGGAGGGGAATGGTGACCCCAGAGTGACAACTGTTATAAGGGTTTCTGCCCACCTAGGTGCTCTTAACATATGGAAATATGGACTTAAAATATGGTCATGATAGAACATGAGCACATGTGCAGTTCACTTTGGAGCAAGGTGTGAACACCAGAACCAAAGTTTGATTCTGTACAGGATTATTTCGGTAACCCAATGATGCACCTCAGAAGGATTTCTGGGGTGAAAAGGGTAGGACTACTGGAGAAAGGGCATATTTCCTGTAATCATATAAAAAACAACTGTGACTACCATAAGAAAACATCCTTTGATCACATCCATGATGAATGTTGATATAAACGACTGTTTATTACAATTACTATCATTTTGTAGATAATTTAGATGTATATGGTCCAATATAGCACATGTATGTTTTATAAAGTTTCTGTATTTGATGATACCATGCAATCTTGCGATTATTTCTTGGTGAATTTTGATTAGGTCCTCTAATTTAATTTAATTCAAAATGAATTACATGGTCACAGATGTATGAAAGCTAGCTGACAAACAAACCAATTGTCAAACTAATTATCAAAGTGTTGCCTAGAAACAAGGCGAGTGTGCATCTTCTTGTACATTGCATAAATGCCTGTCTGAAGAGAACAAAATGAGCTGATCTAGACAAGGAGACAACACACCAATGACAAAGGAAACTAGTGCTTTGTTGAGAGAAGATTTACACAATAATAATCAAAGTAATGATAAATATAATCACACATTTTGTTTCTCATCTCGTTGTTGTTGTTGTTGTTCCTTTTAGTCTTATTATTATAATTATTATTATTGATAATGATGATGAAGAAGAAATCCAGTTAATGCTCTACAAGCAATGTGCATTCAATATCAGAGTAGCCAGTCAATGCTGCAATTACAATTACATACACAATGCATACATGAAAAAAGGTCTAATGGCTATAAATAGCTTATCATGTAGTACAACATAAACATTTGTGTGAGCATATAGTATCTGATAAAAAAAAAATTTTGACGTTAAAAAAAGCCAAGTTACTCACGAACAGCCTCCAGAGCGCTGTCTATACGTCCCTAATTCCAACTTGCAAAAACTAGGCCTGCCTTTAAAAGTATTGATATCAAAATGTGGCCAAGTTACAACTAACAATATTGCTTATCGTAGCTTACACTAAATAAACTAGCTCTATTCCAAAGCACTGCTATCCAAACTTTCCTAAATTATTTAATGCAACTTAGCCCTGTGTTTCTTCATCTTACCATCTCAAGATAATGTGATCAATTAAACTGTATGTGCCACATCAAACTGCAAAATGAAATTAATTTATAGTGGAAATACACTTATTTTTGGTAGCTAACTAATGATGAATAATGCATGAAGATAATAACATGGAGAGACATGCATACAGAATACAGACGTTCTAAAGAAATGCATGCAGACATTCGCGTAACCTCTACTGACAAGAATGAGAACAGTTATCCTATTACTGATAGCCCACAATTACATTAAAAGAGTTTGTAGATGAGCAGTATTTAATGTGTAATGAAATACAATGAACAGCACAACCTGAGCTATGGATCATGAAGAAGCATGTAAATTAATGAATCAAGTCTATATGGAGACATGCATGCACAATAGGCTAGACGCAAACACATTCTAGCTGAAAGAAAGACATACAGCCTAAATAGCGTAGTTAGTACAGCCTAAATAGTTTGAATAAGTAAAATACAGTTTTAAAATAGGCCTATTAGTATTCTATAGAGAAATACATTTATCGTTAGGCTATTCAACACTGGCTTGCCGGATGCGTAACTCCAAGCTTCCATGTCTGGGCTATGAGCTGCCGAAATCTTTTGCAGATTTTCCCCGGTAGTGTAGCCTAACGTTGGCTGCGGGAAATGTTTTGGTACCGGACCATGTAGCTAGGTTTAGTTTCGTTTTCTCTAGTGCAATAGATGTATATAAGGCATGTTGATTCGCTTCGTAGTAGCCTAGCTTGTATCTGCTTCTGGACTAACTGACTGACGTTTCTCAAAACTAACGTTGGCTAACATTACCGAGCTTAATTGGACAACGCATATTTCCCAGGAATCTTAGCCAGAAAGAAAACAATAGATACTACTAGGAAAGTAGCCTACCATTAGAAATTCTTATTATTATTATTATTATAATTAAAAGTGTTTGCAGTAAACTACATTGTCTGCAGAGTATCGTAGACTAGAGCTATAATCGGAGGCTATTGTAATTTTTTAAAGTGACTAACTATGAAACTGATATGTTTGGAGAATTGGTGGTTTATAAATCCAATCTCTTAAAGAATTGTGGTTTATAGTAGGCTATCATCAATTCTTAATGTATTATCGTAAATTCTTAATTTTCCTAGTAGTTAATTTTATCGTGACATTGTGTTTTGTGTAAAAAGGATAAACTGAACAGAGCTGAAGTGAAGAAATGAATGAAGAAAACTGCGGTTTCCACAGTGAGTCAGACATGACCGCAAGAGCACAGCGTTGGCTCCACACACACATTTTTTTGTCTGCATTTGTGTGAGATGAAAACATGTAGCCAATAGCACAGTTATTTATTTTTTACATTAATGCAACAACGCGATGTCAACCAGATGATATTCTGCGTAAAAACTTTTGTTTTTTCTTAACAAATGGCAATGGGAGACGTGTTCCCATAACGCTAGCTATTGCATGCCGTGGTGTCCAGTGACTGAATTGTTTAACTAACAGGATACAAGTGAACAGTTAATATTGTGAACAGGTCTTTGCCTTTGCAATAAAAAAAAAACATTCTTGTATGAGAAAACCAAAACATGTGCACACTGTTTTACACAGTACACTTCAGTAGGCTACCAGGTGGGGATCGAACCCCGGTCTCTGAAATACCAAGACTGGATGGTAACCAGTACACCGAAGGGTTTTAGTCACATGATGTAGTAGGCTCTAGGCAATTTGTCACAGCAAGTGGGACATTTTGCTTCCATACTGCGTAACGTTACTTGAAGTGGTGTCGTTTGACTTTTGCCATTTTGCTGTTGTACAAGTGAAATACAAGTGAAACATTGAACAGTTAATATTGAAAACGTCTTTTGCCTTTGCAATAAAAATATGTTTGTTTGTTATTGTGAAAATTCTAACAGTCTAATAAATGAAAAGTATTTAACAGATGCACATTGTTTTTGTCGGAAATAAACTTCTGCTCTGCTGGGCTTGAACCCACAATCTTCTGTGTGCGAGACAGCAACTGTAACCATTAGGCCACAGTAATTATATTAACATTAGAAAACATTAGTTTGAAGCATTTTTATTGGGCGATAAGCTTGGGAGAGCAGGTATGCGATGTTGTTATCCAATGGGGAGAATTATTGTTTGAGGGTACGGAGGCAGGAGGGTTTCTGGGTAGGCAGGAAAAATGGGAAGAAAAAGAAGAAGAGGAAGAAGAAAAACCGCAAAATAACCCAAGTTTGGGGCTTTATTTTGTGGATGTGTGAAGTTGTACGTTAATGCTGTGTGGTTACATGAGGTCAGAACATGCATAATGTTTTTAAGGGCTGAGAGTTTGTGGTCATTGTGGTTACTTCTGTAGGAAACCCTGAAAAGTGCCAAACTCTCTGTGTTGTATAGGTATGGGGCATGTCCCACCAAGCCGTAACTTGGCGGATGGCCTTCCTGCCATTCCAATATAGAAAAACAATCAAGAAAATTATGATATTGTATTACACTGTATCTTTACTTTATTAAAACCCCCTCTATTCTGACTTGTTCCCATAGTCCGGCTTGCATTCATGCACTGGCTGAAGCCCCGGGGCTCACGCAGTCAGAGGGCCCACAAGATCTGGGGAAGAAATATCACAGTTATCAAAAAATATAAATCCTGCCTGTAGCTTATTGATCTTGTGCTTTCTTTGGTCCACTTTCCACTGCCTGCAGCCAGCCGGCACAGTAGGGGTGGGGGTGGTCGGCTGGGCACGAGATGGCCAGACCTGGTAAGTTGGCTAGGCGATAAGTGTCAGGCCACAGGCCAAACTGAAGGCGTTGTCACTTGTTCACCAGACTAGATTGGGCATGAGCTCTTTCTCGTCCCTTCATGCTCAACCAATGAATGAATGACACCTGTGCTTGCTCACTTCAGAATGTCTCACAAGTTAACAACTTGTAGTCAGTAAAAAATCACTGAAGACCTCTAGCATCAGAGTTTTGGGAACCACTGATTTAGATTATTGTTCATTTAGATTATTGCTGTTCATTGTCATGTGGATTTGACTCACTGCGGATTCTTATGGTGTGCAATATTATTGTGCTGCTGATTATATTGTTCAGTTGTCACTGAATCTGAACTATTAAGTGATGTGTTCTAATCTTCCTGTGCAAATTGTTTATTGAGTAGCAGTAAGTTTACATATGGGCAGTGAGTATTGATACTGTGTTCATGTCCGGTAGGCTAAATACTCTTTTGTTGTGCACTGTTGTCTGAGATCAGAAATAATTCAGAAATGTGAGCTGTTGTTGATTTGGCTACATAAGTAGGCAGCACTTCAGATTTTTTGTTGGGGGGCTCATGGTTGTCATAGCCCCAGAGCCTACAAAGCCTTAATGCAGACCTGCCCATAGTGCACCTTATCATGTCTGAAGGCAGGAGGCAGCAGCACATTGTTGGTGTGATTGCTGTATGGAAAAGCACAATCAATGAAATATACTGTCTGTCATCTTAAATTAGAGTAGCCTTTAGGTGAAATACAAGAGACCCACAATAAACATACCTGTTAAAAGCTTATCAGATCCGTGCAGCAGAACAGAACCTGACCCTCAGGAGCTATCTTCAATCTCCCTGAACGCACAATTACCAAATATAATTAATTACCTGTTTTACTGGATTAGTATAAAGTTTTACTAGCTTCTGAGAAGCTTGATATATATATATATATATATATATACCAGTAAGGGCCATGCCCTCCTGGGAATGGAATGTACATTGTTTTACACTGGACTTAGCCATTAATTCTTTACCTTATTGAAAGATGTGAGTGCTCTGCAGAGAGCCGTTTTTTGCTGCAGTGTATTCCCCAGTGAGAAAAACAAAATGTGGTGAATGCTTTTTTTTAATGTGATTACTTTAAGTCATTGACTGGCGAAGGAGTTCTCACATCTTGTTTCTAAGGCCTAGATTGGCTGCTTATTGAAAATAAACCATAATGACCTGCGGAAACTGTGATGCTACAAGACTTGAGTTTGACACCCGTGTCATTGTTGTAGTAGTGGTTGGCATCACTAGTAGTGGCCGTGGCAATGTTGGTCATTTTCATAGTTGTGGTCATCTGTAGTATGAGCTATGCTGGTCATCATCAGGGCTTCTATTCAGTAGTATTTGTAGTGGTAGTGGTGGTGGTCATCATCAGTGCTTCTATTCAGTAGTATTTGTAGTGGTAGTGGTGGTGGTCATCATCAGTGCTTCTATTCAGTAGTATTTGTAGTGGTAGTGGTGGTGGGCATCATCAGTGCTTCTATTCAGTAGTATCTGTAGTGGTAGTGGTGGTCATCATCAGTGCTTCTATTCAGTAGTATTTGTAGTGGTAGTGGTGGTGGTCATCATCAGTGCTTCTATTCAGTAGTATTTGTAGTGGTAGTGGTGGTGGTCATCATCAGTGCTTCTATTCAGTAGTATTTGTAGTGGTAGTGGTGGTCATCATCAGTGCTTCTATTCAGTAGTATTTGTAGTGGTAGTGGTGGTGGTCATCATCAGTGCCTCTATTCAGTAGTATTTGTAGTGGTAGTGGTGGTCATCATCAGTGCTTCTATTCAGTAGTATTTGTAGTGGTAGTGGTGGTCATCATCAGTGCTTCTATTCAGTAGTATTTGTAGTGGTAGTGGTGGTCATCATCAGTGCTTCTATTCAGTAGTATTTGTAGTGGTAGTGGTGGTGGTCATCATCAGTGCTTCTATTCAGTAGTATTTGTAGTGGTAGTGGTGGTGGTCATCATCAGTGCTTCTATTCAGTAGTATTTGTAGTGGTAGTGGTGGTGGTCATCATCAGTGCTTCTATTCAGTAGTATTTGTAATGGTAGTGGTGGTGGTCATCATCAGTGCCTCTATTCAGTAGTATTTGTAGTGGTAGTGGTGGTGGTCATCATCAGTGCTTCTATTCAGTAGTATTTGTAGTGGTAGTGGTGGTCATCATCAGTGCTTCTATTCAGTAGTATTTGTAGTGGTAGTGGTGGTGGTCATCATCAGTGCTTCTATTCAGTAGTATTTGTAGTGGTAGTGGTGGTGGTCATCATCAGTGCCTCTATTCAGTAGTATTTGTAGTGGTAGTGGTGGTGGTCATCATCAGTGCTTCTATTCAGTAGTATTTGTAGTGGTAGTGGTGGTGGTCATCATCAGTGCTTCTATTCAGTAGTATTTGTAGTGGTAGTGGTGGTGGTCATCATCAGTGCTTCTATTCAGTAGTATTTGTAGTGGTAGTGGTGGTGGTCATCATCAGTGCTTCTATTCAGTAGTATTTGTAATGGTAGTGGTGGTGGTCATCATCAGTGCTTCTATTCAGTAGTATTTGTAGTGGTAGTGGTGGTGGTCATCATCAGTGCTTCTATTCAGTAGTATTTGTAGTGGTAGTGGTGGTGGTCATCATCAGTGCTTCTATTCAGTAGTATTTGTAGTGGTAGTGGTGGTGGGCATCATCAGGGCTTCTATTCAGTAGTATTTGTAGCGGTAGTGGTGGTGGTCATCATCAGTGCTTCTATTCAGTAGTATTTGTAATGGTAGTGGTGGTGGTCATCATCAGTGCTTCTATTCAGTAGTATTTGTAGTGGTAGTGGTGGTGGGCATCATTGGTGAAGTAGTGGTAAGTAGTTTTATTCCGGTTATATTTACAACATTGTGTGATTTGTGAAAATCATAGATCACTTAAATGATTAAAAATAGTGAAAAGAAAACCGCTGCAAATTCTTGTGGCAATAAAACATGTATATTTATTTATTTGTTTATTTATTTATTTTTGCTTTGAAAGCGAAAAGCGTAATGCATAGAGAAGGAACCATGGTAGAGAAAGTGTCCTTTTGTACAAACATGTACTACAAAACCTGGAATGTTTTCTTTATAATAATTCTTCAGAGAGGTTATTGTTATTCTGCATCTTATTGCAGGAATCCATAAATACAAAGGAGAAAACTTATTTTCTTATGAGATTCAGCTTACAGCTTGTTTGGCTATTAGTTTTTAACTTACAAAATGATTTATAGCTAAAAATGAATCTGTTAAAAAAAATTAGACTGGAGTAATGCAAACAGGCATTCCAATAGAAGATTAAAATAGGACATTTAACTTCAATTTCAATGTTATGAACATTTCAGAGTTCCAAACAAGCCTCATTACTGATGGCCTTGTATCTCTGAGGTACTATGAGGGCTAAGGGGTGTGGAGACCCATCCCTTGGTCTGATTAAAAACTTGGTCCTGGAAAAATAAAAACATTATTTTTCCAAATCCATTCAACCATGTTGGAGTTTAGAATAATAAAGAATAAAAAGGCATACAGTCACTTTGCCTAGTGATGAACAAGGGATTCTAAAAACTTCAAATAACATATCACAAAGGGATGTATCCACTATCACCCACCAAATATATATATATTTTAAATGTCAATAGGTATATTAATATACATCTTAAAGTCAGCTAATAAACTCAGTCTTGAAAGGAGGTGGTGGTAGAGGTGTGGTCTAAATCCATGGCCTCAACCGTGCCATCGACGTCATCCAGCCCTACATGGTTGACTCATAGAACTGTGATTTCAACCTGGCGAGGAATTAATGCAATCAATTAAAAGTAAAATACAGTGCGGCTGCGATCAGAAGATAAATATCACACGCAAGCTCGCAATCAAAGTAAATTAATTTAAACGCGAAGCAGAGTATTGGAACCGTTTGATCTAACGTTTGTTGTTTTATTTAGTTGTTTCTAACGCAAGCTAAATTGGAAGGCGACGTTTCACCAAATGCACGTTCCACACAAATCATTACACAATGGTAGGTTTTATTGAGTTTTTCACGATGCGTGAGTGATTAGTTCATTTCCATGATGATGAGCTGTGCAAGTTAATGTTACTAGCTAGCACCACAAAGAGATGGATAAAAGGTGAAAGAGATTTAGATAGGGATAAAATTGGTATAGCGATAAGGAGAGAGGGGAAAAAAATAAACACTTTAGCTAACTAACTATTCCAAATCCAAATTCTGATAACGCGGACAACTATTCTCAAGAGCAAACAAAACGAGTGTTTGGCTCAGACTCAAAAAGGATTTCTTAGTGGGACAGGACAGTTTTATGTCTTATGTAATGAGATCAAGATATGTATTGGTTGATGTTTGACGTCTACGTCACCATGGACCCATTTTCGACTCCACCCTTTTTTTCAACATACAGGAATAAAGAGATATAGATAGACTGAAATGTAACAAGATTGTAATTGCATTTATTCCTCTCGCTTTATTGGTGCTCAATACATACCTTAATACAAAAATAACGTGGTTCTAAGCATATTACGGATTTTCCTTGCCCGTCACTTTAAAAATGCACTTTAAATCCTTCCTTGAGGTCAATGTTGGCATAGAAAGATTGAAC
Organism: Ilyophis sp. 1 JC-2022; assembly: GCA_022702515.1. NCBI lineage: Eukaryota > Metazoa > Chordata > Actinopteri > Anguilliformes > Synaphobranchidae > Ilyophis > Ilyophis sp. 1 JC-2022. Next base: position 26,168,707 of record CM040397.1, read on the forward strand.
ATTCATTGTGACCAAAATGATGATCCAGCATTATTATAATTTTTTTATTCGCTTAAAAATGTGTGTATTATACATATTGATAAACATAGGCAAATCCGGTTCACATGGTTGTCTGAAAAAGTCAACGTATTTTGAAGCAGGTTCAGTTAAAACCTTTGTTCTGCTATGTCTTCCAGGTGTGCTTTCCAAATGTTTGTGTATCATTGGTAACCTAACCTGTAACAACATAATTGTAAATTGTACACAGTGCTTCCTACACACGTTTATCTTCACCCCATATCACAACAGCCCCACCTTTATCTGCAGGTTTCATTTTGATATTGGCCTGAAAATAGTTAAGGTTGGTAGAGATTTGACAAAGCTGCTTAGTACTCTCACAGTGCCTGTAATGTCTGGTGTGGCTAGCCAAATCACGAGTGTAGATCAGACAGATATAATCAAATATAGCTTTAGATAATGGCTGGTCATTTAAAACATATAGATTCCCCATAATTAATGATATGTCAGTTTTAAATCACAAGCGCAACAGTTGTAATGCTATAGTGTACATTAGGCTAGAACATGACATTTACTCTTGTTTTAACCACATCCACTTCCGGTTTTCAGAACATTTTTCTTGCATGAACAGATAAAGATACAGATAGTATAATCTCTACACACCCCATAATTTACATCATGTATACACACAGAATGCTGGGTTCTTAACTTATATTACTGGTATGTTGAGAGGCATTTTACATACACTGAAAACTACTGGCTCAAAACTTGCAAAACTGCAACATGATATTATCTAGGTTTACCCACCAGTTTGCCAGCTTTTTTTTGGCACCCTGGGAAGAGCATATTTTATGTAGTGATATTAAAATATCACCAGGATAAAAGTCTTGAAGCCAAAGGCAGGTTTACACCCACGTCTTATTTTATGCCAGCTGGAATGGTGGTATTTCATACTGACCTGTCAAGACAAACCAGCTGGAATGATGTGCAGTTAAAATATGTGATATAAATGCAAGTCATGTACACTCAGGCACTCACACACACTCGCGCACACATGCGCACGCACGCACGCACACACACGCACAATCATACCACACGAAAAAAGAGAAACATACTCTTCCTCACGTAAGTACACTTTTTCGTATTTGTTTTTCGTGTGTGTGCAGATTGGGCGTGGTCTTCCCTCTCGTTACCCTCATTATCCTTCATCCAATCACCCGCATTTCCCAATTACATTCCACAAGCTGTTAATCACTCTCGCATACATTCTCACGCTGTTAATCACTCTCGCATACATTCTCACGCTGCTAATCACTCTCGCATACATTCTCACGCTGTTAATCACTCTCGCATACATTCTCACGCTGTTAATCACTCTCGCATACATTCTCACGCTGCTAATCACTCTCGCATACATTCTCACGCTGCTAATCACTCTCGCATACATTCTCACGCTGCTAATCACTCTCGCATACATTCTCACGCTGTTAATCACTCTCGCATACATTCTCACGCTGTTAATCACTCTCGCATACATTATCACGCTGTTAATCACTCTCGCATACATTTTCACGCTGTTAATCACTCTCGCATACATTCCACACGCTGCTAATCACTCTCGCATACATTCCACACGCTGCTAATCACTCTCGCATACATTCCACACGCTGCTAATCACTCTCGCATACATTCCACACGCTGCTAATCACTCTCGCATACATTCCACACGCTGCTAATCACTCTCGCATACATTATCACGCTGTTAATCACTCTCGCATACATTCTCACGCTGTTAATCACTCTCGCATACATTCTCACGCTGCTAATCACTCTCGCATATATTCTCACGCTGTTAATCACTCTCGCATACATTCTCACGCTGCTAATCACTCTCGCATACATTCTCACGCTGCTAATCACTCTCGCATACATTCTCACGCTGCTAATCACTCTCTCATACATTCTCACGCTGCACGCACTCATTGCATTCATTGACTTCACTATATATTCCCTCTTTGTTTGCTGTCTCGTCGCAAGTTCGTACTCTAGTGTAACTAGTTGTGTTTGTTTCCCTGTTCTTTGGAACTTGTTCAGTCTAGCCATTGTATTGTAAATCCCTTGTCTAGTTTTGTCTCTTTGTACCCGCCAGCTTGCTAAGCTCCCAAGCCTGCATTGCCTTCCCTGTACCCACTGCTTGTTCCTCCAGTTTGTCTTCCATTCTCCAGCCCCGCTCCAGCTCCACCAGCATCCAGCCAGCCCTGCTAGTCTCTCCCCTTTTCCTGTGCTTAATAAAAGTGCTCCACGGAGCTTGAATTGAGTCTGTCTCCGAGTCCTGCTATTGGGTCCTCTCCTTTGGAAGGAATCCTGACAGAACAAACTCGCCAACCATGGACCCAGCGGACTCGAAGCAGCTCCACCACACCATCGCTTGCCAGGGAGCTGCCATCAGCAAGCAGCTGCCATTCCGCTCTCTCTTGGTTCCCTAGACCACCGTATCGCCTCTTGCCCTGCTCGCCCAAAAGGGGGTGACTCGCCAGTAAACCTGGGCATACTGGCGAGCCCGGTCTCTACCTCCCTTTCCGCCCAATCCCGTTTCCTGCTGGAGGGTACCCTCCTGCGGGATTCCAGTTCAGCCACCCTGGCACTGGTGGACTCTGTAGCCGACGCCAACCTAATTGACGCAGGATTGATTGCCCAGATGCCCAAAACCTTTTAGCACACGCAAAACTAATAACACAACCAATGATTGGTCCAAAACAAATACCATTTTATTGGTTTTGCGTGTGCTAAAAGGTTTTCTTAATAAATCAAGCCCTATATGTTGCTTATTAAAAGTAAAACCTTGTAACCTTACATATCTACTTTGAATTTTAGTGTGCCAACACAATTTAATTGCTATTTGCAAAGTGTTCTTTTTAGAGTTTTTTTATGCAGATATTTTTTATACATTTAGCACATTATTCAAATACAGTTAACTGTAAACACACAAAGCATGGCTAAGACAAATCCAATTTTTACTGAAATGTTATTTAAATAGGACATTTTATTTCAAAGTCATGCAGAAATTGTAGAATCTGGGTTGAGATGTAGGAGTAATACCCTGTGCGTAACCCACAACATCATCATCACAAAGGGCGGCACACAAACAGTATACTGATTTAATTAATTATGACTAAAACTGCAGGGTCACAATTTAAGAAGGTAACCTTTCAAGATGACTATCGGTGGCGCTTAAGTTGTTTTCAAAGCTGAAGGTGGCAGGGATGCATTGTTTTTCACAGGATGGAAGCCATTTTGTTCTTTGTTCCTGCATGGAAATACAATTGAATGTGGAAAACCCCTTGTGCTTTTAAATTTGTTAGGCACACCTCAGAAATGTCAAGCTATTTGACACAGATATTAAGATGGGTCACTGAGCAGTTGATGACAGTATTTTAGTTTGAACAACTGATAAGAGTTTTTGGTGGAATCCAACTGATCTATCTGAGAGCCAATCCGAATTCTTCTTGCAGTCTGGCTGAACAATAGGCCTACTCTATGATGCATGGCACAAGAAAATGGTGGGTGCTTCTGTTTGTTTGAAAACAAATGGGTTCTCTTGCTGGGTGTTTGGTAGACAGAGGCAGGGGAGATTTTACTTATTGTTTGTGTCCAAGCTTTATTGCACTCCCTTTAGTGTGACTGTCATAGCTCAGAATGGCTGATATGCTGGTATTCCTGGCTGCTGGTTGGCCCACTGATGCATTCCAAGGTGAAAATAGGGCAGACTCCATTTGGAGAGCTTAATGCTCTGCCTTTGTGTTCCACGTGAGGATTACAAACACTGGTGAAAATTAAATCAGAGGTTAAATTTGAATTGTGCCAGGAAAGGAAAACCCATTCAGGCTGCAGTGACTACTAATGCTGAGGTATTGTACTTTTTGCCATGTACCAGTGATTAGTTATGGGAAATAAATTAATTGGTCGTTAAAATCATTCTCATCTCTTGTCTACAGCCAGCTCTTATCCTGAAGTTCCCATGAAAAGGATGAAAAGGTGCACGCATAGTGCTGCGAGCAGAGATATTGTAATCATGCGCAATCATGCACGTCCGTGTGTCTGTCTGTCTGTCCGTTTGTCCATAACAGCCTTAGTTCTGATCCGATTTTGATGAAACTTCGCACATAGGGTGACAGGCGGTACCTGAATTCTCTAATATTTTTCTAATTGGTTAACTACTAGTATTTGTACTTTATTAATTTTCACCAGTACCTATTGAGTCGACGTTGGAGGAAGTGACATTACACCTTTGAACCCAGGAGGGCACACATGGGGGAGAGCAACACTTACAGATTTTGTCAAAGGTTTTTCTATTACATGGTTACTGAACTGTGTAGGATCATAGGTATGGATCTTTTTCTACAGTCTATGGTATAGATCCAGCTATACCATATATATTTGAATGCAAAAACTCTCGTAAAGGTAGCTGAAGTAAACATAACCGATTCCCTTGACAGGGGAGTCCCTGGAATTAATGTTTTATATAAGATCAAACCACAGGGATTCAGAAATTGCTGCCAACTGTAACATTAGCGAAAGCTAAATTGTACAATTTCCTTAGGTGCACTTATACCAAGAACTTTCTGACTTCACTTTTTGTGTAGCTAACATTACCCAGATGCCTCCCAAATTAGCTTGGACTAAAGTAAAAAGGGCTGTTCTGGATTTTACAGTGCAGTTGAAATTGAAATAAACCGATTTTGCGAGGAGCTTGTACAGTAGCTAACTTCGTTATTCTGCCACCAGAACGATACTACATATTACTAGTAACACTATTTATTGTGAGTTCATAATGCTCAGTCACCAAGAGTATTCAGTCCTGTCGATCGGCATAACTGGATGGATTTATTTTTCCATCCATATCTTCTGCATATCTGGCAGCAGAGTGATGGTTTGTGGCTCCATTGATACCACAGACCCTTGATAGCCAACAGCTATTTAGCCAACCATGTGTTCCATACTATTCCCATGTAATTTAAAGCTTAATCTAATCCCACAACCCCAATTCCCATAGAGATCAAATCAAGGCCTGTGTGGGTTCAGGCTTTCGTTCCAACCAAGCAGCTACACACCTAATTTTACTAATCAACCACTGGTCTTTGCTAAGGACCTTGATTAGTAGAATCAGATGCTTGGCTGGAACAAAAACCTACACCCAAACCGGACTTTACTGGATAAGATTGAGGCCCCTTGGCCTAAGAGAAAATTGAGATGTGCGGTGCACCGGAAGGCTTATTGTTTGCTGAAACTTTGCCGATAAAAGTGAGTGGTTAGATCTGTTCCATATTATAGAGTTTGGTGCTTTGCCCATCACACGGGTGTCGGTATCTTTCTGAGTGCCATTATAGTTGCTATTGTGATATTGCAGAGTGACTTTCCATATGCTGTTAATATAAAGGAGAAATAAAACTGTTATATTACAAATTCATGAAATCAGAACAAGCATTTCATTTGTACAATATAATTTCGCTGTTTTATGACAAAACGGTGTAAGATGAAACAAAATGAAGGTGGATAATATGGTAATTTAGATGAGAAGAGCCTGTGACTAATTTTTGATTTTAATGAAATTAGTGAACGCCTCCAATGCAAATTAAAAGCTTTCCGCATAAACAAAATGTATAGCTTCGTAATAATGCAGTCACTGAGGTTGAGAGGGATTTAAATTAAAGAATGCACGGAGTGAGAATGTTGTGTCTGGCCAAAAGAAAAATGGATCGGCCTGTGAGTTTGGTGCATGATTAAGCACCAATAGGTCTGATGCTTGTTTTGTTTCGTAAATTTTTTTGCGAATCTGGTCACATTTTAACAACTGATTAATATGTTTTAAATGTGAGGCAGTGGGTCAAATAGACTCTATATGACCAGATTCTGTATGACCTTTTTCCAGGAGCTATAAACCTTTTTCATTTACACATCTAATAGGAAAATCCAGGGCTCATACTTCGTTTTCAGTTACAACAGAATAATGGAAAGAGAACGAGAGATCAGATTGTAATCACTACAGAAAGCAAAGGACTCTTATCAATAATCCCCTTTAATTGAGGCCTCGACTCTTGTAGTGTGCGTCTCGGTTTGAGCGGCTCTTGAAGGTGACTATGAAAGGGGGGGTAATGAAAAGTGAGGTGGTAATTTTCCACGGAAAATGATGGGGAGTAATGACCAAGAGCCCTTGAGGAGTGAAGGCACTGCCTCACCTCGTAAAGTCAATAACGCCGTTGTAAGTACGGCCGCTCGACTGTAGAACTGAGCAAATCAATTTCATTTCACCGCTACAGTAAAGAAACCATTATTTAGAACTAGACGACTAGAGTTACCCTGATAAGGACCCTGTATAGGACATTCGTCAATTTACTCTTCTTGAAAATTCAATTATTTTAGGTAAACTATGTTTGTCATCCTTTACGTTTTTTTCATCAAAACCCATAGAACAATGCTCAGTAAAGAAGCTGATAAGCAGTAGGCAGTTTATCTACTTATGCAAATAAGAACCAGTAGTTATAATCTATATAAAGTGTACTTGCGGAAAACGCAATGGCTCATGTATACATTTCACCCACATTCAGACAGGCATGTCAAAAAAACAAAACCCATATGACCTTCAAGAACATCTGTCACACTGCAAGGCGCCCCGCGTCCTCACTGGGGCCATTTTGGCAGTGTGTTCCTTCCCCCCGGGCGCACTCTGATGTTCTCCAGAGAGCATCTGTCGGAGCAGAAGTTTTCTGTGTTTTCCGCCCGCAACAGTTGGCCCTGTCTGTGAAGCTGCTGATGGTAAGAGGTGTTTAATGATGAGGGGGGTGTAGAGGTTTTGCGCACTGAAGGGTTTCATCTGTTACACATGTCACAGCGCTAGTAGTTTTGTTTCTCTGTCTGACGACGTGTTCTGTTTACAAAGGTGACCCGCAATGACACTGGGACTCGCTTCTCTTTGGGGGGCTGGTGGGGTGCAGGGTGTGTGGTTGGCACAAAGTGCACTGACTTCGAAGAACAACATGCAGTGTGAACATTCGCATTTCATTCAATTAATTTCTCATCACCACCCATTGGTTTTGACTGCAGACCCAAATTAAATCTACCCACAATACTCTTAACTTGGCTCTTTTACTTTTTTATTTTTTATTTTTACAAATTGTCCTCTTTCATATCGACAACAGATTATGAAATTCTGATCACTCATTTTCATAAATATGTTTCATGCTAATAATAAAAATATATTAGAGTCTTCCTGATTATACACAGTACAAATAACTGTTCCTTTTTTATTGTTATTGTATAAGTGTGTTTTTGTACAATACAAATGCACATACTTTGCTATTTCAAATTCTGCTCTTTCTGAAATGCTGCCCTTTTAACAAGCTGCATTTAGTCTGTAACAGGCAACCTCACCGCAGAAGTGATCACACTTCACACATATTTTTTTAAAAATCTGCTAATAGGAAAGTTTTAATGAACATTTGACCTTGTCAGTTTTAAGTTTGACAGCATATTTAAGGCAGCTAATTATATACTGCATCTCTGCTCTTAATTAAGACAATAATTGGTTATAGTACGCCTAATAAAACATTCGCTGTTCATCTGTAGACATTGGGCAGACCTGTTGCACTGTTTATTTTATTTATATTATTTTTATCACCTGAGTGAGCAACAATCATATAATATCGTATGGGAAGGGAAAAACACCACCACTCTTAAATGAGGTATTCAAAGTTAAATATAACAAACATTGTGCCTATGAACCTGTCCCTTGTCTGCTGAACTGGAAGATAAGCTGGTTTTGTCACTGCTGTATTGCACCCACACAGACTGTGTCCACTGACAACTGAGCGAAAATGTTGCTTTTTCATATTCAGCAAAGCCGTTTTTGGTTGTTTTGTACTCCGCATGCTCTTCAGTAGTGTCAGCCTGTTTCTATGCCAAAAGCAGACATGACCACCATGTTTTCTGCCTTCCCATATCAATAATTTATTGATTGCAGCTGATAGCTGGTGGGAGGGAGTCAAATAAGGAATACAGCCTTTTCTTCTCACTTGTCTTGTCAAGGTTTCTGGACCAAGATAGGAAGACAAAAGCAGTTTAACATGAGACATGCAGACGGTATTTTTTTGGGATTCCAGTCAACGCTCTGCAAAAGAAAACCACCTCCAGCAGCTCAGTTTAAAAACTGCAACTGCTACGACCAGAAGGCCAAGTGAGGTGGTGATTAATTTAATGTGAAAAAATATCTGTGTTATCAAGCCCGTGCCATTTGGAAACGATTATTTTTAATCTTCCAACAGCTTTGATAGCATGCTGTTTTCAGCTAAAATCTCATCTCATGGCTGTTTTTCTTTTTTCTTTTTTTTTGGGGTGGGGGGGTGTGGACAAAAAAGGTTAGACTATAAGCAGCTGGTAGAATACTACTTACAGATGACATCTGAAATAATTAGATAAGATGGTTTATTCAAAAGTAATTTTTCGACTGCTGAAGCATGTAAGCATTAGTTTAGCAACCATTCATCTTTTGATGGAATTCAGCCAGCTAGTTCTGAGGGAGCTGCTGTAGACAAATGATTGAAAGTGACTGCAGATAAATGGCTATACAAATTTGAACTACCGGCACAAATACTACCCCTCCTCCTGAATTCTGCCTAATTTTAAATTTTTATAATTTAACTTATTTTTATAGTATCCCTACACCCGTGCAGATTGACTTGCTTGAAGATTATATTAATTGATTTACATTACATTACATTACATTATAGGCATTTAGCAGACGCTCTTATCCAGAGCGACTTACACAACTTCAAGCATTTTATTACATTTATCCAATTTAATGCAGCTGGATATACTGAAGCAATTCAGGCTAAGTACCTTGCTCAAGGGTACAACGGCAGTGTCCTACCTGGGAATCGAACCTGCAACCTTTCGGTTACAAGTCCAGTCCCTTAACCATTGTACTATACTGCCGCCCGATTTATAAGAATACTGTTTATAAACACGTTTCCATGTTTACATTTTAATGGCAAGTCATATTTATACGTAAGCCCTGAAGCGCAAGATGAAAAAAAATATTTTTAAAGAGCTAACTCGTTTAAATGGGATAGTATGTCATTAATATGAGATAGTAAGTCGTTAATACGAGATAGTAAGTCGTTAATTCGAGATCGTAAGTCGTTAATTCAAGATAGTAAGTCGTTAATTCGAGATAGTAAGTCGTTAATACGAGTTATTATCTCGTTAATACGAGATAGTAAGTCGTTAATACGAGTTATTATCTTGTTAATTTGAGATTCTAAGACGTTTATACAAGTTATTATCTCGTTTGTTCGAGATATTATCGCGAAACGGCCAGAGTAGGGCTGTGAGGAGTTGCGCCCCACAGTCCTTAACTAGCATTGTAAAGCTTGACAATGAAGACACCAGACATCGAAAATCCTATACTTCCAGCGGCGGGAGTCCGCAGGAGCCACGCAGCGGACAGTGGTGCTGGCCCTCCCTTGGGAGAACACTATGACGACTGGGCCCCAAACCCTCTCCATTGGAGAGGAAGGGTTCAGTCTGATCACAGCCCACGGTCCAATGCACTCTTGCGCTGTAGGAGGCCATTTGTAATGGCAACCTACAACGCAAACACAGTGAGAGAGGAGGCGAGGCTGGAAGAACTGGCGCACTGTGTTGGGGAAAGGGGAGTGGAGATCCTGGGAGTCCAGGAGCACAGGAGAGTGCACACCGACCAGCCAATCGTATATCGCAGATTGGGGGGATGCTTGTTCATCACCTCATCTGCATGGCGGAATGATGCCCAGGCTGCAACAGGTGGCGTGGGACTAATGGTGAGCCCTCGAGCACACCAGCACACCAACAGGATCCTTATCGCTGACTTCGATGGGAACCCAGTAACAACTGTTATGAGTGTGTACTCTCCCACCAATGTAGCACCAGTCGAGGAAGTGGAGAAGTTCTACGACGACCTAAGAACAGCGATCCACCATGTGCCGGCTCACAACTTCCTGATAATCCTGGGAGACTTCAATGCGAGACTCGGACCAGAGGATGCACCCTTCACATACCACAGCAATACCAACCGCAACGGAGAACATCTATCTGCTCTGCTCACAGAACATGCGCTACTGGCTGCCAACACCTTGTTCCGTAAGAGAATGGGCAAGAGATGGACGTTCCAGGACCGAGCTACCGGTATGTTACGTCAGTTGGACTACATACTGGTAAGGAGGAAGTGGAGGACGTCCATCCTAAATGCAGAGTCTTACAGCACATTCGACTCTGTAGGCTCCGATCATCGTGTGGTTTCGGTGAGGCTGCGCCTGAGCCTAAGGGTCCCCAAGCACATCCAGAGGGCCCGGCCCGACTGGGAGGCCTTTGCAAGAAGCTCCAACCTTCAGGCCAGCTACACGGCGGAGGTGAGAGACCGCTTACATCTGCTGGATGAGGATGAAGAGCCTCAGAACACCTACAGGCGTTTTCTCACCGCCAACGAGGAGGCAACAAGGAGATGGGTGCCAACCAAGGGGAGACTTAGAGCCTCTCCTAGGTCGAAGCACCCGGAGGTCATGCGGGCGCGGGCACAGGTAGAGGAGGCGCGTGGGAGCTTTGAGGGAGAGGGGACCTCGGAGAGTCGGGAGGTGTTGAACAGGGCCAAACAACAACTGTTCAACACCTATGACAGGCTCAAAGGGGAGGAACTGATGGAGAAGGTGAGAAAGGTGGAGGCAGTGCATGGTGAACGCCAATACAAGGAGTCATGGAAGGTCATCAACGAGATGAGTGGGCGCAAGAGGTCGAAGGAGGGACAACTAGCAGGCTGCAGCCCAGAGGAGAGGGTGACGTCCTGGTTCACTCACTTCCGGGATCTCCTAGGCACCCACCCGACAGTGGAAGGAGCCGAGGAGGAGATACCTGCAGTCCTCACATATCTAGAAATTGACGATGGCCCCTTCACAGCTATGGAGTTTGCTGCAGTAAAGACCACTCTGAAGCAGGGAAAAAGCGCTGGGCCGGACGGCATCCCACCAGAGGTCCCTAGGAACTGCGATCTGGACAGCATCATCCTGAAGATCTGCAACCAGGCTCTGACAGAAAACATCAAGCCCGATATATGGTCCCTCTCCAACATCATCCCGGTCCCCAAGTCAGGAGATCTGTCTAAGCCAGACAATTATCGTGGCATTAGCCTGACCTGTGTCATATCGAAAATGTACAACCGTATGATACTCAACCGACTTCGGGACGCCATTGACCCTCACCTGAGGGACAACCAAAATGGCTTTAGGCAGGGAAGGTCCACCGTAGCCCAGATCTTGGCCTTAAGGAGGATTATCGAGGAAGTGAAAAAGAATAACCTGTCAGCGGTCCTGTGTTTTATTGATTTCAAGAAGGCATTCGACTCAATACACAGAGGCAAGATGATACGAATCCTTAAGGCCTACGGGGTCCCTCCCAACCTACTCCGTGCTATAGAGGCCATGTACATGGGCACAAGAGCCAAGGTGGTAACCCCGGATGGCAACAGTGAGGAGTTTGCCATCCAAGCAAGGGTGCTGCAGGGTGACACTCTTGCCCCCTTTCTCTTCATAGTTGTGCTGGATTACGCACTTAGAAAAGCCATCAACGGACGGGAGCAGGAGCTTGGCTTTACAATTACACCCAGGAAGTCCAGAAGAAACCCTGCTGTAGTCCTGACAGACCTGGACTACGCGGATGACATCTGCCTGATGTCTGACCGTGTGGAACAGGCACAGGAGCTCCTGATAAGAGTGGAGGCGGAATGTGCCAGGGTCGGCCTCAGGCTCAACGCGAAGAAGACTGAGGTAATCACTTATAACATCTCCCTGGATCATCCGCCTCTCAAGACAGCTGGATGCAGTGCTCTCCCACAGGTCAGTGACTTTAAATACCTGGGTTCCTGGGTAAACACATCGGAGCAGGACCTCAAGGTGAGGAAAGCGCTGGCATGGAGGGCCCTGAATGGCATGACTAGCGTGTGGAACTCAAATCTCCCCCGACACATCAAGCTGAGCTTCTTCCATGCGACTGTGGAGTCGGTCCTCCTATATGGATGTGAAAGCTGGACCCTAAAACCCACCCTGCAGAAGTCTCTGGATGGGTGCTACACCAGAATGTTGCGTGTAGTGCTAAACATCGACCAGAGAGAGCATGTTACCAACAAGCATCTGTATGGGGGGCTACCAAGGCTGAGTGAGAAAGTGGCGACCAGGAGGATGAAACTTGCCGGCCACTGCCACAGACACAGAGAGCTCCCAGCCAGCAGGCTGGTATTGTGGGATCCAACACACGGGCGTCGATCACGAGGACGTCCCACGCCGACATACGTGGACGTGCTTAGGAGTGATGCAGGAGTGGATAATTCTGTGGAGCTGGCTGGATGTATGGACGACCGAGAAGACTGGAGACTTCGCTGTCAAGCTCGTCTGAGGACGACCAAATGAATATACGGCTCGTTTATACGAGTTATTAACTCGTCTGTAAGGCACATTTTTACGAGATATGAACTCTGATTTCAATGTGTATTTTGAGTGCAATTAAAAATATATATTTATTTTATTGTGTCACATTTGGTCTTCCAAATCCCCGCACCCAGAAAGAAAATAATCAATGATTTGCGTAACCATACTGCCCTCTCCTGACGAGAATGAGAACATCTCTCCTATTATCGATACAATTGCACTGTAAAATATCAGTTTATGCATTTAATCTCTAATAAAACATAGCCTAATAAACACCACCAGCTAATAATCTCTAAACCTGATATATGCATCATTCATTCAATACACAATGTAGCTAGAGTTAACAAATGTGTTTTCAGTAACATTAGCCTATATAAGTGTTACAAATATAAAAGATATATACAGCCCCTCGTCCCCCCATGTTAAAATGAAGCACGCAAGGACTCAAAAAGAGCTTTAATTGCACTCAAAATACACATTGAAATCAGAGTTCATATCTCGTAAAAATGTGCCTTACAGACGAGTTAATAACTTGTATAAACGAGCCGTATAAACGCGATAATATCTCGAACAAACGAGATAATAACTTGTATAAACGTCTTACTATCTCGTATTAACGAGATAATAACTCGTATTAACGACTTACTATCTCGTATTAACGACTTACTATCTCAAATTAACGACTTACTATCTCGAATTAACGACTTACTATCTCGTATTAACGACTTACTATCTCGTATTAACGACTTACTTTCTCGAATTAACGACTTACTATCTCGTATTAACGACTTACTATCTCGTATTAACGAGATAATAACTCGTATTAACGACGTATTAATAACTTACTATCTAGTATTAACGACTTACTATCCCGTTTAAACGAGTTAGCTATTTTTTCACCTTGCGCTTCAGGGCTTCCGTATATTTACCTTGGAGCACAAAACAAAATTTAAAAATTCTACAAACCAGCCACAAAAATGGATTTTAGTTTTCACAAAACATGCAACTATTCATTTTATTTTTTTATTTTTTACTTTAGGTGGCCCTATCAAATCATGTTTGATGAGGTTGGAGAACACATAGCTAGAGATTTGAGACCATTGCTCCATACAGGAGTTCTCCAAATCCTTGGTCCTCACTTGTGGACTCTCCTCTTCAGCTCACCCGACATGTTTTTAATGGGGTTCAGGTCAGGGGACAGACCTTTATTCTGTGATCAGTTAACCATTTTTGTGTAGATTTCAGGATATGCTTTGGATCATTTGGCAGCCAGATCTTGGTCCATGACGCCATGTATTCTAACAAGGTTCCCAGGGCCTTTGGAGGAAAAACATCCCACAACATCACAGATCCACCACCATACTTCACAGTGGGGATACGGCTCTGTTCTGCATAACTATGCCTCTTATTATGCTAAACCCACCTTTGGTATTTGCCAAAAAGCTCAATTTTCATCTAGTCTGACCCGGTTCCAATCTAAATTCTGGTGACATTTAGCAAACTCCAGGCGCTTAGAATTGTGATATGATGACAGAGACTTTCTTCGGGCAAGCCTTCTAAATACCTTTGTGACAAAGAGGTGGCATCCAATTGTACTTTTGGTGACCCCAACCTACTTCTGAAATTCTCAAACTGTGATCCTTGGATAAATGTTTGCCTCTCACTGTGCATGTGGGCAAACTACACTTGTGTCCTATTTCAGGCAGGTCATTCACAGCTCCAGTTGCTGTACACTTTTTAATTATTGCCCTAATGGTGTAAATAGATTCCGATATGAAGCAATGGCTATATAATTTTCTACATGTACTGTATATGTATAAAAGGAGACATACAACTATTGTCCAACTAAACAAAAACATCCCTACAAAAAAACAAAACAGACATACAAAACCCCCAGACACAAAATCCAAAAACCATACCCTCCCCACTTATAACCTATAAACACCCCCTTTAAAAAAAACTTTATATATATTTAACCCCCCCCTCACTGCCCATATTATTTTAAACCCCTCAGTCTTGCACACACAGGTCCATTTGACTGGATTTTTTTCTCTCCTGGTTAGCTATATTGGCAACTTAGCTTGACCAAGAATTACATTTACGAGGCTAAATTTCCACCTATGGCTATAGGAGTAGCCTGGGCCAAACACAAACACCTTTGGTGAAAACCTTATGCTCAGTCTCTCACATACCTCCCCCAACACAAAAAACTAATCCACTAATCTAATGCATTGCATAAAAACATGAGCTGTTGTCTCAATTTCGGAGCAAAAAAGGACACTCCCTACTTTTCTCTGGGTCCAGGGGTATTTGAGGCAATGGATGGACTATCCTCCACGAAATGTCTCCTGACCTTTTTGGTAGCGGTTGTTTATAAAAAACCCTCCAAGCCCCCTTTGATAGGCCCCCACCTCCAAGAAGGTCATGCCACTTGCTTTGTTTAACATGTCTAAGTTCATTTAGGTCTTTACACGTACAGCATACAACAGTTTTTTCCTCACACTCTCAAAATCCCCCATTACAGGTAACTTTAAAGACAGTAGGTGACATCCTCCTGCCATTCCCCTACCTCTGCAGCGACCTGCAAGCCAGGGAATGCCAGCTTATCAGTCCCCTCCTCGGCAGCCAACCTATTTTCAAATTCTTCCAGCACCGCGACAGGCAGAGCCCCCCTTATCCCATCCAGTATTGTCTCAACAGTTCAACAGTTCTCACCGAATGAGACCCTATCTGCTCTGCCACGGAGCGTGCAGTTCTCCATCCCACCGGGTCCCACAGGTGACCCAACTTATACAGACCAGCTCTCTGTACAGATCTGACAGAGCATTTTAAAAAGCCACTGGGGCCAGTATTAGTTGATTATGAAACAGGGGCTCTTCTTGGACCCACTGCCTTGGGTCCATCTCCCATTCTCGGGAGATCCGCAGGTCCCTCAAGCCGCAAGCCCTCAGCACAGACTTATAGAAATCCGTATGTACAGCCGTCAGTGCACAGATTCCCCGGCACCATAAGGAACCAGTGACGGTCCGGCCCCATTCGCCCCAGCCGTCTCAGCAGACTGAAGAGTTCCCTCCAGCAGACATCTTCGTGGTATGGTAACCTTTGAGCATCCTGCAGCCGGAATGCTGCCACTCTGCTTTCCAAGTCGATCAGGCCCTGCCCCCCCCTGGAGTGGCAGATATAGGATGCCTGCCTTCAGCTAATGCTGCACTGACCAGAAAAAATTTACCAGGGGCCTCTGCACCACTCTTAACAGTTCATGTTTATTATGAGGGTTCAGCCCCTATATGACAGCCAGGGCACAATCCACGTCCATTTTTCTAATTTTCCGGAGACCTTTCCCTCTATGCCCTCCCAGTTCTTGTTCACATACTCATCAGTGCCAAAAAGAACGCCCAGATGTCATCTGTTTTACTGCTGCAGTGAGCTCCTGCAAACTGAGCACACTGTCCAGTCCTGCCCTCTGGTCCTCCCTAAGCCTTGGGAGGTTGCAGGTTAAAACATCCAACTGATGCTGATCAGTGTCCTCATCACTAAACAGCTCTTTTTAGAACCCCACTGCTGCTTCCATTTTTTCTCCCCTAGCATAGGAGAGCCTCCCATCGGGTAATTGCAGACAAAGCATCTGTTTCCTTTCCCTCACCCTCTTCTCCAAATTAAAAAAGAAAGAACTTGGAGCATCTATCTTTTAAAAACGTGTAGCGAGCCCTCACCATTGCCCCTTGTGCTCTTTCGCGCAATAATGCCGCCAGATCACTGCGCAGATGCGTTAAAGCTGAGCTTAGCTGTTCGTCACTCCCACCCGCCATCTGCCTTTTCATGTCCAGTATATCCCTTTCACATTTCCCCACCACTCTGTTCATCTCTTTAGTGGCAAAAGCAGTATACTGTTGAAAAAAAACCCTGATTTGTGCCTTTCCCATTTCCCACCATTCCATAAGTGACTCATGTTGGGGTTTCCTTCTTCTCCACTCGTATCTAAACCCACAGTTTGCATATAATATTTCATATAAACTTTTTCCCATCCGGAAACGAGTTTAAAACATTAACGGCTCTCCCCTTAGTTAGATCAAAATAATAGTTTATATCCTCGAGGGAATACTGTGTATCATCCTCCGCTTGACTAGCCGTGATGTCAGAGATAATCGAGGAATCGGATAACTCACCATCATCCTCCTGCATCCCATCCGATTTTTTATTCTCTACATCTTCCTCAATCATATCCACCTCTTCGCCTACTTCCCCGGAGCAGCTCCACTCATTTCAGGGACTCCCTGTGCAGGTTCTACTCCCTCAGAGTCCTGCCCACTTACCCCAATATTTACATCTGCACCCTTCCAATACAGGTTCGCATTCTACCCTGCCTTTCTTCCTTTCGGTAGACTGACCCGTGTCCCCTCTCTGTCTGCTACTCTTAGCTCTTTTAACCTCAGACCGCCCCACTCAGTCCGCCGTCTGATTCCCTTCTTCAGAACTACTATCAGGCCTACTCCCCTGGTGATCTACCGTCTGATCCTCAACCCCGACCTGCTCACCTGTCTTACTCGTGCCCTGATCCTCAACCCTGACCTGCTCACCTGTCTTACTCGTACCCTCACCTGCGTCTGCATTAGGCTGACTCCCCGGCTCCGCGATGGCCTGTGAAATTGGCGCTCTGCTAGCCTCTTGTCTTGCACATTTTCACCCTCTGGCACATTCTCCCCACCCTTATCTTTATGAGGGCAAGCTCGCTTCAGATGTCCGATAACCCCACACTCAAAACATCTCAGACTATCCATACTAGCGAACACCATGAATGAGCTTTCCCCGTGTTTTAAACGAAAAGACACATCCAGTGTATGTGAAGATGAATTTAAAAACATTGGTATCTGCCTTCGAAAAGACAGAACATGTTTTAGTTCGCCGATTTTATGTGTGTGTGTGAAAGAGTCCACTCCCTGGAGCTGAGATAGGAGTTAAATTAATTCCCCTGCAGGATACTTTGGTTCTTGTGTGCCATAAAATAATTGTGTCAGATGCGTATTTGTCGGTTCACTTTTCTATGGAAGGGCACAACAAAGCTAAGTGTTACAGACCATAAGGATCACTCTTCATTCAGTCAACACTAGTCACTGGCTGTTTGCACAGGTACAGTATAAAACAGTATGGCATGTTATGTACAATATGACGTTTTGCTCTGTTCCAGCTGCAAAATAAGCCCATGCAGAGATCAATCAAAAAATAGGAAGTTTTTACTTCATTATAAAACAGTAGGGGAAGAATTTC
This sequence comes from Ilyophis sp. 1 JC-2022, assembly GCA_022702515.1. Lineage (NCBI taxonomy): Eukaryota > Metazoa > Chordata > Actinopteri > Anguilliformes > Synaphobranchidae > Ilyophis > Ilyophis sp. 1 JC-2022. The sequence continues at coordinate 26,186,475 of CM040397.1, forward strand.
CCTCTGGAAAAAAAAGTGGACAAAATCATCTATGAAGCAAGCACTGGGGCACTATGTTGAAGGATGAGCCATCTTTCTCTTGAGGTCCAGAATAAATGCAGTAATTTAATCAGCAAATATCCTACGGCGCATATTGTAAAGAGGAAGGTTCCTGGCCACGCAGTTAAATGTCCGGCATTAAATCAACTCTGATAGCGTACCTTTTAAATTATGTTAGATTTGAATTAGCACTGCAAATTAATCCACTCAATCTGATCCAGGCGATGTGCATATCCAATCTGAATCATCAGGCACTAAGGTTAATTCCACACTTTGACAGCTAATGGGGTGACTCTGTAAGAACATTGGGTGAGAGTAAATATGTACATATATTCTTTTGTACAAGTACATGTAGTTACTGAAATGAAAAGCACCGCATGCTGTTAATGCAAGTAATTATTATAATTGGCAACTGGACTAGTTACAACCTCAGAGGTAAAAATTCCCTGAAGATGTAATCATTTGATGATCACATTCAAATGTGTAATGATTTAGTTCTAATGGTGCAATGCGATTGAGTTAAACTTTTTTTATTTTTTTTATTTTTTACAGATGACAGTTCTCTGCTATTTATGCTATTTCTATAATCAATTCTAAAAAAAGACTCCTTGTTCAACGGCATAATTAAGGCCTCACATGTCACAGCTCTGCTGTTGCTATGGTTCCCATCACAGCTCTGGCAACACTTTGATGAGAAAGGATTTTTTTCCCCTAGTTCCAGGAAAGCTAACGAGAGTGCAATGACCGTTGAATTTTGATAATTCCAGTCAGAACACTTTTGTAAATTTGAACTTATTTTCTGCTCATTTACATATCTGACCTTCCTCCTGAACTATGGAACTATTCCAGTGGCTGATAACGGACATCATCATTTATATAATTGTTCCATGATTATTACCCCTGAAAGTACCGGTTGGATTCAGCTGAATCTCTTGTATTTTTGAGCTTGGGGTTTCTTCCCTTACTCAGCCCCTATGTAGCCTACACTTCAGCCTGGCTGCGACTAGGCTTTGCTCATCTCACAGAGTTGAAGTTGTTGTGTGTATTATTAGGTTGTGAGATGAAGAATTTCCATGTACCTGCCTTACACAGTTCAGAAAATAAATGTATTTGCTTTTTCATTCGTGTGCTTTATTAGGTGGTTGCAAAAGACACATTAGAACATAAAAGATTCCACTGTGGCCTACATGGTAGCTTAAACAGTAATTTAATGGATATTGAACATAGACTGTGGAAAAAATATGAATAAAGTCACTGTGATGTTACCCATTGACTTTCTATAGGCTTGTGAAAAGCTTTTTGGTCACTAAAAAACCTTATATGGTCACTAAGTCTGGGCCAGGTCCCGGTCGTCTACTAAGTGTGTGAGATATTAATGATGTGCAGTGACTAGGAAGTGCCAGAAACTGTCCTGAATTGGTCCACAAAATATTCAAATATTGCCCAAACGACACAATACCTTAACAAACCAGCACACGGGGAAACATTATACGATAAAAAAACACCTATTGCGACTACCAGTTATTCGCCACCCAGTTCCCCACCTTTATTGCTGCCACATCTGGACTGTCATCTAGCTGCTGCTAATTCTATTAATATGAACATTGGCTGTTTTGACCATGTTGGTCATTAAGACCTAGACCCTGATCTGACCAGAGGAGGATGGGGTTCCCTCTTTGAGTCTGGTTCCTCCTAAGGTTTCTTCCTATTTACACCAGGGAGTTTGTCCTTGTCACTGTTGCCTTTGGCTTGCTCTTGTGGGGATTTAGGCTGGGTTTTTCTGTGAAGCGTATTGTGACAACAATGAAATGGTTGTGAAATGCATTATATAAATAAATATTTGATTCTGGAAAAAATTTATTTACTTTGTACACTACCATTAAAAGGTTTGAAATCACTGAGACATTTTTATGTTTTTGAAAAAAATGGATACTTTTATTCACCAAGGTAGCATTAAATTGATCAAAAAAATACAGTCAAGACATTGGTAATGTTACAAACTACTAGTTCTATTTCATTCTATTTCTACTCTAGCAACTCAAAAAATGGCCACAATTGTTTTTAGCTGCGCTTAATATAATGGGAATGGTTTCTCTAGTACCAAATTAGCACATTAGCATGATTACGATTAAGGATGAGGTAACACAGTGTGTTGTTAGTACACTGGATTAATGGCTGCTGACAATCGGGCTTTGCAATCATATATAAGAATTGAATTCAAAAACAGTTACTTCAAATAGTAATTTGTAACATTATTAATGTCGTGACTGTACGTTTTGATCAATTTAATGCCACCTCGGTGAATAAAAGTTTAGATTTTTTTCAAAAACATTCCTTTGTGATTCAAAACTTTTGAACGGTAGTGTATTTTGACCACATTGGTACCCCTGACTTACACTGAAACGGGTGGCTGATTGACCTATACTGGAGCCAACCGCACTGACACCAGAGAGCAACACTTCCAACAAGACCAGGAAGTGAGCTTCAACACCGAAGCCCAGTCTTGGCTTTTTGACATTGAACCAAAATTGCAGGGTAGTTCAGTGATACCCAGAGTAATATTCATCGCAATTTAGAAGCAGCTCATAAAGTCTTATTAAAACACACAAAAAAATATTGTTTTAATAAAAAAATAAAACACGATTTAAAAACATTTCTATTAAGTGCACTGTCAACCAACACTTAGTTCCCAAAGCGATTACTTGTGATTTATTTTCTGCTAACAACTAGAATTAAATATTATGCTCATATGGCAACAAACAGTCAATAGAATGCACAGATATGAAGTGAAACGACTGAGACGAGCAGTAAAATTGCTCTTTTTCTGTCTTCTTTAATTTTCCAGGTTTGGTTCGGAGTCTTTCATAAAGCCAACTGCAAGCAGCATGCATTTTGTTATTTGTTGTTGTTGCTTTGCGTGTAGTAGCTTGGATGTAGGGTGGCAAGAATATAATTTGGCCTCATCTAGAATGGATGCAGGGTTTTGTATACCAGTGAAAATTCAAATAAAGCAGAAGCACAATGCCAGGAATGGCAGAGTTATGGCCTATGGGGTTGAAAAACAAGAAAAAAACATATGCTGCAATGCCTTCGCAGTCTCCTTATTTCCACAGATGCAAACAATTCAAGCATTAAACAAAAAAGAGTCACACTTTCCATTTCATAAAAACTTTAAATACTATAAACATTTTACAAAGGGGCATAGCTTAACATGCCCCTTTGTGAAATTTTGCTTAAAGTATGATGTTAGAAATTCAGCAGTGTTTCATATAAAAAACTGAAGGAACATAAACATTAGCATAAACAGAGGCTCATAGACAAGGAAATACTTACTGGATACTTGGATACATTGCATACTTCAAAACGATGATGACAGCTACACGAGTGTCGCCTACAGTTTAAATACATTTTAATTTATTTATTAAATGTATGTAAATCGCAATATATTTTAAATCTATTGTGATTTAAATAGTTATTTAAGAAACAAAAAGAGTTCAATTTAATGGTACATTCCATAATATTTAGTATATTCATAACAGTTGGTAGTGACAAGGAGCTGGATCAATGTTAGATTTTTGAAGATTCTGAAGAGAGACAAGTTGGCGACTTGGTGCATCTGGCTTAGAGTCGCATCAATGTAATTGAGCTAACAGGTGGTTGAGGAAGAAGGACACAGATGCAGAATGCAAGAAAGAGGCTGTTTTGAATACTTACAAAACATTTTAGTCACTTTTTTTCAGGCACTTTTAATTCAAGGGACTTACAGGATGTGCATACGATGCATCCCTTACAGAATCGAAGTATTTTTTCAATACTTTTTTAAACAAGTATTGAAATGGTGACAGAAAAGTTGATGTATAAGTATTGCTAAAGAGGGAAAGAATGAATGAATGATACATTTTGTAAATATATGTAAATTCCAATGACAGGTCATAGAAAGCTGCATAGAAATGTATGATAACATGAATGAATAGCTTGTAGCAATATATAGATAACAGCAAATAGGTAGCTAAATGCAATAAGGGAAATAATATTCAATCTTAAATATTAAACTGTTAAAGGGTAATTCCACCGAAAAACAACAGTAAGCTTATTTAACAGATCAATATGCAACTGATTAAGTTTCTATTTGTTGCTGGTCAAAACAATCTGTGAACTTACTATTGACAGATAAAGTTACAAATTTAGGAGAAGTATATGCCAAAATGACATATACCTCTACCTTTTCTATATTTTGAAAAACTACAGTGTGGGCGGGTAAGTCATGCTGAAGGAGGCGAGACCGAACTCACAGAGAGGGACTGAGAAGCTGTGTCCGTGTCCCTGAGAGCCCTGTGTCCTAGCATACTGTATAGATACTGCTCACTGTTCGTTGTAGTCCACAGTAAAACAGGTACCTGGAACATGCAGTAGTTTGGGGTTATATCTCTGCTCTCACTACAGGTAGAGGCCTAGAGCTCATTTTAATCAGGAGGACAGCTACTACAAATCAAACATCAAACATGTTTTGGTGGAATTCCCCTTAAAATACATTTTTACTTATAATACTTATTTAACCATTTTACATTATAATATACATAATGAAATTGTTACAAAGTGTCATTTAAGATTTAAGTCAGGTCAAAATATAATGGGATTAGGGCACATATGTGCTGGAAATGAAGAAACCTTGTAAGGAATTTGAAAGCATCCAGAGTGTTATTTGAGTTATATGCTTGCCATGATATGCTATGCTATTGATTGGTAATGGGGAGAAGCAAAGGTGTTCTGTTAAAAAACATTTATACATTTTTTAAAGATTTCTTAAAGATTTACATACTCCTCAACAATATACATGCCATGCACACTGCAGTTCATCTGGGGACCAGGGAATAGGTGCATACTTGGACAAGCTGACTGACGGTGTTGTAATAAGTAAGAAAAAGACATCTTAGACACAGATAACCTGTTTCAGGAAACAATCCTTGGATTGGTGAGACGGTGAGAGCTAAGTTTTTAGCAGGTATAAAGACACAGAACCCAGCAACAGAGTTAAGCAACTCCTACACAAGCTGCCAATAGCATGGAAACAACTGCTAACAATACCGTCCTATCCGCTTCTCCATAGGTGAACAGCCTTGAGCCAAGAGCCTGAGAGTGCAGTGAATGCAATTTGGTTAATCATACAACACAACTAATACAAACGATAGAGGTGCTATTAAAGTGGCTAAATAAATGGAAACATAGGTCTGAGCATATTTTCTGGAGTATGAATAAGAAAGACGGAATGAAGAAATGATCAAATTTGTGTCTCCAGGTGACTGATTTTGGCAGTTTGGTATGAATCAATCTAAATTTATAGCTTTCACTTTGTTTTTCAACTATCTGGCCTATGCAATTATTATTGTATATTGCCTTACCACAGAAACGAACATGTTCCATTGCTTGATGGCACTCAATCGATTTTGTCAGATTTTGTGACCCTTCTATTATTCATAAAAAAGATTTAGGAAAATTGGAGAGTTAAGTTTGACAAACAGTATATTCCTTTTAATGAATAAAACAAGATTAGCAAAGTGTCAGGAATAGCATGTCATTTTGTTTGAAGCTCAAGATTACATGCATTATGAAATAAACATCGAGTTGAAGGTGGTGAATAATAATGTGTTGTTGATAGAGGCCTCCTGCTTTCTCTCTCCCGCTCTCTTTCTTCTTTATTCCAGGGGTCAATAGACCATGCTGTATAGCCAACTGTGTTTTATTGATACAACTGCAAATAAACTGTTGTGTGTGTATCCCTGGCTTGGATGAATGTGAATCAAGACAAGCACCGATTTAACGGTGGGGGTGGCTGTGGCTCAGGAGGTAGAGCGGGTCGTCTGCTGATCGCAGGGTTGGCGGTTCGATCCCCGGCTCCTCCTGTCCACATGTCAAAGTGTCCTTGGGCAAGACACTGAACCCCAAATTGCTCCCAATGAGCAGGCTAGCACCTTGCATGGCAGCTGCCGCCATTGGTGTATGAATGTGTGTGTGAATGGGTGAGTGAGAGGCCATTGTAAAGCGCTTTGGATAAAGGCGCTATATAAGTGCAGTCCATTTACCATTTAATGATGGTAAGGTATATGCATAAATCTGCCTGATATAACCATCGAAAGCATTAATCACCGTCATCTTATAATTGAGTGATTTACAAAGAATATGTCCCTGATTTTTCCATAGAGAGAAAAGAGACAGGCATGATGGGACCCTTGTCCAGTGATGGTTAAACGCACTATGTAAATGGAAATTACATAACACCAGTTAACACTGCATGGCACCAATCCCGGTGAGGAGGTATCACAGGAAGCCTACATTCTCATAAAGGTACTGATTCCCTGTGTGGAGGTGGTGCTCTGTAAATGTCACAGTATCTCTGCTAGTAGTGTTTTTCCAAGTATCCAATTATTTTGCAAATATATAATTCATAGCTAACTGCTCATATTTACATATGCGCCGGAAAAATAAATTCTGTCATTTCTTTACATTCTCCATCTACTAAAGACCAGACTTCGCCAGTTGCTAGACGTTATTCTATGTTATTCCTTTTAAGGCATTACCATAACAATATGCAGATCAGGCATCAATTTTTATCTAACTGTTACCATTGTGTCAAATGCAGGGACCAAATCTCATTATACACCTCTAAGTAATGGTTTCTTTGGAAATTCAGCACTAAAATATGGTAACTTCGTTGAAAAATAACACAGAAAAATAACAATCTATAAACAGAGGAGGGGTGTCACTCTGGACTGCACTTATTTTTCCAGGCGTATGGCAAAAGGCATAAGCTTGTTTGGCAAGGCGATTGTTTACTGTATAACTGCCATATATGGATCAGACATAATATTCCAAGACTGTTTTAACTGTATTAATATATAATTTGATGCCCCACAGGACATTTACAGATTTTTTTTTTTTTGGAATAAACTAAAACACTGCACATGTGATACAGGCTGTGACTAGTGCCACAGTTCACCAGTGTCTGTCCTCTTTCCATCTGTATAGACCACAAAGTGCTAGAGCAATACCCCAGCACTTGAAGACCTGCAGCCTCGACAAAAAACTCACACACCTCCATGCACGTACTGTACTCGCACAGAAAAGACACACACACACACACACACACTCACACTCACACTCACACTCACACACACACACACACTTAATTATCTGTATTTACAGTTTCTACCCTGCTTGTGGTGCAACAGCTTGACCAATGAATAAATAAATAAATCCTAGCAGCAAGCACAGTCACCAGCCAAACCTAGAACCTCCCCCTGGCTGATAAGGTATGTATTTTGTATATATATTTTTTATTTATACATTTGTTTTATAACAAAATTGCCAAATTAATGTGATGGCATTACAATGCCACAAATACAACTCAACTTGGGTCTATGCTAAACTCTAAACAATTGATTGGAGTGCCATAGGCACTCATCAAAATAGCACGGTGCTATTTATAGTATAGTACACCTGTATCAGTCAGTAAAAAGTATAGTAGGAGTCAGTAAAAAGGAAAGAATGAGGGGGTGCTTGTTGAAATAAATATTGGCACTGAAAGGTGGTTCTTCAGAGTGACTTTCCTTAACTGCCTGCCCCCAGTTAAACAAACTGAAAACTCTCATTAACATTAAAATGAATTCACAGAGAGATTAGCTGGTATGAAAGCTGGCATACACTATAGCGTGGCTCCATGGATCTTTCCGCTCAAAACTTGTGGAGTGCTTTCTCTTGTTTAAATATTAATTTAAAGCAGAATGTTCCAATAGCATAAAATATTGGCTTCCTTAATCTCTCATAGCATTCAGTGTTGTAACAAAATAATCAACCTAATCCCAAAACGTGACACGGCACAATGCCTAACTCATTTCATATGGAGGGACTAAAGCAATCATTTCCCCCCTGCATGACAGTGAATATGCTGTTTGCGAAGAAGGCCTTGTAAACAGGTTTTATCTCTTTAAGTAGGATCTCTCCTCCCTGACCTTTGCTATGTAAATTACGAAGAGGACTCCACTTCTAGCTGAATCCCAAAAGAGAAGCCGAATATGACAAGCTATTAACTGTCATCTAAAAATATTTTGTAAAAATAAATGCAATAAAGAAATAATGGAAGTGGGAGAATTTCAAACCCACAATTTTGTTCTGCAAAACCAATCCCACCAAAGCATCCAAAATGATTATGTCTCCAGTAACAGATTATGTTAATATGTTTACTATAATTACAATAGAATGGTGCATTGTGGCAACCATATAGTTACTGTCATAAAAGTGTGAACTATAAATACAGTTTTAGCCTGTAATACAACACCAGCAATGTATATGGAATGACAATTGCGTTATCTGACACGAAATGCAATTAACAGTGTTTCGCAAATCAGACTTCTGTGCTGAAGTGTTAATAATAAAACGGATAATAAAGCATAGGGAAATAGATCTTGTGCTTCTTATAATGGCTCTTCTTGCTGTATTCTGTAGAAAATGAAGGTGTATATCTCCTCTTAATAACATTTACACTATGCCCTAAATTAATTAACATTTTTCCATAGCATGCAAAAGTTTGGCAAGTTGATCAACAGTGATCAACACAATTGGGGAGAATAATTGTTGTTATTGATTAAAATGAACACTTGTATTGAAGTTAAAGTTAAGGATAAATGTTCACGTATTCCAGACCTGTATGAGTATAGGATGAAACTGCTGCATGCTCTGTAATGTAAAGGCTATAATACTGTATCTAGGAATAGTAATATGTATCGTATAATATACAGTACGTACACTTTATGGGATATAAAGTCATTTGAGCCACATTGTATATGATATGATTGATTGTGTGTGTGTGTGTGTGTGTGTGTGTGTGTGTGTACGTGTGTGTGTGTGTGTGTGTGTGTGTTTGTCTGTGTATGCCCGTTGTTTTTGGCTGGTACATCTGAAGAGAAGGGTAGTACCTGAACATCATCTCTTTTCTACCATTCCATGCCATTTCAGTAGGACAGCTCTGCCTACCTCCAGGTTGTTGGCAAATCCCAACTCCCCAAGATGATGCTAAACAACTCTTTTATTTATTTATTCATTTTTGGGAAACAAATAGCAGAAACACAAACTTCGGAGTGTTTCACAATCTCTGTTTATAATGCCACCTGAAAGGAGCGTTTTAAACTGAAAGCATTTCAAAGTGACAATGGAATAATCAGTCAACACAGATCTGTCTACTCTGTCATGGGAGAGCCCAGGTGTCATATAATTAGCCCCAGAAAGATGAGATGAGTGCCATAATCGCAACATCTGTCATCCATTTCGTAATTTAAGGTAGGAAATAAAATCCTCCGTGGCAGGGGGATCGTTACAGCTCCAGGATCTGTTGGGCCGCCTTTATGGTTTGTTTTAAGTACCAACCGGGGAATCCATATGCAGTTGAAAGGAATTAATTATTTTTTATTGTGAATTTCTAACATACAGTACGGCTATTGGTGAAGATAAAAAACAATGATTGGAAGATTGGGTGCCTGTGAAGGTAAGAAGAATATCTCTGTAAGATCCTGTCACAGCATTTTATTGGCGGGGGATGAGCAGCAGCGTGGATAGACATTTGTTTCATTGGATAAAAGGTACGGAAACTAAGGCTTGAGAATTTGGCCTTGAGCTTTGTCCACAATAAATGCAAGTGTGTTCCTATTTCTTCACAAAAATTGTTTGTGTTCAGCTTGAGTCAAAATCAGATAGACATCTATTGAATTCAGCACTAAACTGTAAAAGAGACAAAAATATCTGGTTGATAGACTTTAGTTCCGACATCACTACTTTATTTAATTGGTAACTGAATGAAAAAACTGCTCAGTTACACAATACAGACATCATATGGGATTCCACATCATCCCGGACATTTTCTCACAATGAATGAACCAGGGCAAAATTTCTAGTGAAGCAGATGTGCTCATTTGCATAACCGCGTGAACTGTTGATTATGCTCACAAGGTATAATAAAATAACAAGGTTAATCATGATTTTATACCCTGTCCCCTGCTCTTTTTAAACTAAGCCCAGATGACATTATATAACTAATGCCATTTCCCCCCTACAACCCTGCCTTTTAAGTAGAAATTAAGTTGAAATTAAAGTTAACCTTTCTCAACAGCAGGTATTTAATATAGGCCATTCTGCAACAAGCAGAGAAAAATTGTTTCCCATTTCTCCTTTTTCATTGACTTTCATTGCCTAAAGCAGATACATTTCAATTATTAACCATACAATGTTGGCACAATCCCAGAATACCATTCAGTGTTAGCTGCATGATGGTAGCTACACTATATAAGTTATTTTACTAACTCCATGCCAGCAAATCTGATTGCATGACATTCATGATCCTGAGAAAATACAATAATCTGACAGAACATCAACAAAAAATCTTCCCAGCTTTATTTCTGTATAATTAAAAAAGCTAGCTGTTATGACTCAGAGTATAATGAAAGCACATTTATCAATTTTCATCAGATATTTTCATTCTTCATTCTATCAGTGTCTTTATAGTTGCCAAAAGTTACATACAGTTTCAATGTTAAAGGCAAAGCCCTTATACATGGCATATCTGGTAAAATACTAATTGACACACACGCACACAAGCACACACAGAAAACACATTATGCAGTTAAATGCAAAAGTATTGGGATATTGACACATTTTTTTTATTTTTTCTGTCCAGATTTCTTACAATTTTGTTCGCAATCCCAGCACATTGGATTTGAATAAATCAAAATGGTGTTAAATTGCAGAGGGTCCACTTTAATTTGAGGGTATTGGGTGATCCCTGTAGGAATTTCAGCCCTTGTTATACATAGCCCCTACCCCCATTTTAAGGAAGCAAAAGTAATTGGACAAATGAACATATTCTGAAATAAAGTCGTCATATTTAGTACATGTTTGCAAATACTTCACATTCTATGACTGCCTGAAGTCTGTGACACATAGACAGCACCAGACGCTGGGTTTCTTCCCAGGTGATGTTCTGCCAGATATTTGCTTTTCTACCGACAGTCCTATTGTAGTTTTCATTGTACTTGTGTTTACTTGTTTCCTGTGTTTTTTCTAGCTCCTGTGCTTGTTTGTTTGTTTTTAATTAAAATTACGTTCACCATTTATCCTGGTTCTTGCCTTATTGTTTCTGCACTCCCACACCTCAGTTCACCTGTCACACATAAAACTTTGTTCCAAACTTCAGTTTTCTAATGTACTTTTTAATAAACTCTGACCTGGCCATTCTCTTCTGGAGGCTTACCAGTGGCTTGCATCCTGTGGCGTACCTTGAGGTCTGACACATCGATGCCTAGCTCCTAGAGAGTGTTATTGATCTGTTCGATGTCACAATTGATAGTCTTCTTCAGTCATCGACTAAAGAGGTCTTCCATGGTCATTTGCAATTGCTGAGCTCACCCGTGCGTTTGTGCAAAGTATCAAACAGTTGATATTGACACACCCAATGTTTTGCCTATGTCTCTAATCGATTTATTCTGATGTTTCAGCCCCACAATGGCCTGCTGTACTGGCATTGACACTTATTTGGTCTTCATGTTGAGAGACAACATAAACATACTCCAAATGCTACACATGTAATCAACTATAGACCTTTTGTTAGCTTTCTTGTGCATTAACTAATGATGCAAAGAGCCACACCTAGAGAAAGAACCAGCTGAGCAGCCAATTGTCCAATTGCCTTCGCTCCCCTAAAATGGGGGGACTATGCTTAAAAATAACTGTAATTTGTACACGGATACTGAATAAGGATGTAAATGCCCTCAAATTCGAGCCGACTGTCTGCACTGTAACCTCGTATTCGTTGTTTTATTTCAAATCATGTCACTGTCCCAATTAACAAAAAATGTTTGATAAAATTAATTTTACTGTTTATTAAACATTTTATACACTCAGAAATATGAAATAAATATATCATCTTATTGTGATTGCTCAGAGAAAGAACACAAAATCATGTTTATTCTGAAAAAGACGTGTTTATTGCCAACCCTGCATTTAGATAACAGGGTCTTCTATAATATTTGATCAAATGGAAGAACACATAGCAAGAGATTTGAAACCATACCTCCATGCAGAATCTCTACAGATCAAGTCCCTGGTCTTCGATTGTGGGCTCTCCTCTTCAGCTCATTACAAAATCTTGATTCAGTGGTCAGTTAACCATTTTTTGTGAATTTGGAGGAAAGCATTATACTGTTGGAAGATCCAACTACAACCCATTTTAGCCTTGTGGCAGAACCAGATTTTGGTCTAAATCTCATTGTACTTGATGGAGTCCATAATTTCATGTATCCTAACAATTTCCCAGGGAAAAACAGCCCCACAACATCACAAGTCCACATCATACTTCAAATGCATAATCATTCCCTTTTTTATGCCAAACCCACCTCTGATGTGGCAAAACAAGTCTATTTTTGTCTCATCTGAACAGGTTCCAATGTAGTTTAACAAACCCCAGGGGCTTATGTATGTGCTTTGATGACGGTGGAGGCTTTCTAGTCATCCAAATAGCTTGTTGGCATGGCTGTGGGGTCCAACTGTAATTTTGGAGACTTGGTGACCCCCAAGATTCAACTATTTCACAGGAAAGGCAGAAAAGTGCTACAAAATCAGCATCCAGTCAAAATTGTGTAAATACATTACATTACATTATAGGCATTTAGAAGACGCTCTTATCCAGAGCAACTTACACAGCATTTTTTGGCATTTATACACAGTCTCCATTGATACAGCTGGATATATACTGAAGCAATGCAGGTGAAGTACCTTGCTCAAGGGTACAACGGCAGTGTCCGACCTGGGAATCGAACCGGCAACCTTTCGGTTACAAACCCAGTTCCTTAACCATTATACCACACTGCCGCCATACCAAAATCAAATCAACTATTCACATATATATATCAAAATTATAATTATTGTGTATATAATATGTGAACATTCTGTTAAATATTGAGAATCCGCTATACATAACAAATAAATTTGACTCACCATAAATGTTCGAGTCCCCAACAAAACTGTTGCATGTTCACACATGTCCGTTGTTCATATGGTTTTAACCCTATTCACTTTGGCCCACAAGAGGCAATTTTCATCGAGTTCAACTAGTCTTATTTGTGTCAACATCTCAAAAAATGTTCACTGCACATCCATAGTTTAAAGTTTGAATTGAAGAAGAGGCTGTGTCGTTCAGAAATTTTAAACAGGATACATTTACGTCAGAATCATCACATACAGTATATGTATATACAGTAATATGCATCAAAATGTGTAGCCTAATGTTTTTATATACGTAAATAAAAAGTACAACAGTATGTGTGTTTTTACATAACAACAGCAGCATATGACAAGGTGACGTGATGTGGCGCTGTAATGGCGACATGTAGTCTAGCTGTCTAATTTTTTCGTGTTTGTTCATTTGAATGTGTTTTGTTGTGTCAGGCTTTTGTTTTTTCACATGCTGTGTGTCTGTTGTGGGACTGGGAAGCGGGCTGGAGATTTTTCAGCGCACTCCTTTTGCTTGTTTTGATAATATCGCCGAACTATCCAGTCGGCATAATTTTGTTTATGGTTGTCACCATGAAGACGCATTCACACTCGGGAATGTCTGTTTGATCTGCAGCTACAAAGTTCCCATCACTCTTCACCGGAGATGAAGATAGTAAGACTGATACAGGACTGCAGGCAATCCTGAAAAGACTGCCAGGGAAGGGAAGGAGAAGAAAATGGGGGGGGGGGGTGAGCGACGACTGGGAAGTGGAGAGGTTGAGGCAGTTCGGTGCTCCGTTTTGACTGGAAAGTGGACAGAAACTTTGTGTATGGAGGAAAGTCGCGGAGATGGAGTTTTTAATCATGACTCATACCTTCTCTTTAATTCAATTAATTTGTTTGATTAATTCAATGATTCTATTGAATTTCTTTATTTGATGTTTGTTTTTGTGGCCGTATTTAATGCCAGTTTTATTGCGTTGATGCAACCTGCCAGTGCAATTATGCGGAAGTGTTTCTACCGTCATGGGGTTTTCAGCCCCGTTTCTATTTCTGCGGTCCTTTTCCCTCGGAGCGGCGTTTGGGCGCTCTTGCCGTGTTTGTCGTCTTCCGTCCCGGGTCTTCGTTTTTTCTTTCCTAATTTCACGCACCTGTTTATTATTACTGGACGGCTAGCTAAATTTGACTAGTGACATAAGCCATCATTTCAACATGTGACATAACAGCTGTCATGACATTTACAGATAAAAGTGACGACAGTCTAATGTCATTTGACATAAACTGCAGATTACATCATGTTATGACAGCTGCAATGTCATGTGTATGACAGTGTTATGTCAGCCTTATTTTGCAGGGTTCAAGTGAAGTGTTACCACATTTTAATTAAAGTAACAATGCTTATACTTCAGTAAAGTTTTTGATTACTTCACTCACCCCTGCCTAACCCCTCTCTTAATGTGTAGAAAACAGTAAAGAAATATTTACAACTAAAAATCTTCTTTCACGCTTCCTCACCCATCTGGATAGTTTACTTTTACAGTCTGGGAGTCAACCTTTTCACTGCTCTGCTTGGTCATTTGTTTTAAACTCTTCTTGATTTATTTGACACAGAGGGAATCCACAATTTCCGGGCAATGAAGGAAGCCTTTTCTCTCCCTGGCACATCCACTCAATCATTTGGTTTGGTGAGGTTTGCCTGGATACAGGCTTACTCACTTGGTAAATAAAGGATTGATATCACACTTATATAATCAGTTTATGAAACATATGGTAGGTACACTGACAGCATCTGCTATGCAGGAGAGGGTTTAATGCATATGGTATGATAGAGCAAGGGATAAGAATGTTTCCTTACAAAATAACTAATCAGCAAATTTCAGAATGATGTTGAAAACTTTAAATTTGGGGTTTACATAAGTTACATTCTACATTCCCCAACACACTTTTAAGTGAGGATGCACAACTCCACATATTTGTTCCTTATCACAAACAGTTGCAAAGAAATTTATTTTACACTCTTGATTTCCATCAGTCTTCCCATTATACAAGTCATGGACATATAAATTTAATTCAGCTATTATTATTGAGAGAACCACTGCCAGACTACATGTATTCAACAATGCAGCATCTTTTTAGTCTGTAATAGTGTTATTGTAATCATATTTTGTTTCTTATTACTTGATAATGACATCTGTTCCAAGTTCACCACCATCATGGAGACTACCATGGAGAAACACCAACACATTAGTGTTGGTACCCCTTACTTTTCAGAATATTTTTGAATGTGTTCAGGCTGGTTGGTCACTTTTCCCAAAAGCCATACAACCATGTGTCTCTACGATTAAAATGGGCATTCTGTTCCAGGTGAATTTTCTCAGAATTATTTCAATACATTCCTCAGAGGGAAATGGGTGTACATTTATTCCCTTATTATCAAAATTGATATGACAATAATGGAATAGAAATATGTACTAGACATGGTTTATTTGGCAAAATGCTACTTGGCAAAAATGTATTTCGATATGTATTACCTGACGAGTGAGCACCAGGTGAAAACGACGGGTGAGTGGTGAGTTTGTTTCCATGGTGATGAGCTGCACAAGGACTACAGAAATGGTCTGATATCAAAAACTAAGAAGAAGAATGAAATGCATAAAATGTAAGATGAACAAGGAAAATTTGAGCATTGCATTAAAATAAGTTCTCATTTTCTTAATTTTGTCAATATGCACCATCACAGGTCATATATTAACACAATGTTTTGTGTAAGATCTTGGAAAAGTAATACTTAATTGAATTTTTTGAGTGTAAGTTGGAACACTTGTTAGACTGAATGACAGAGCAGGCCAAGAAGACTGCAGGCCATGTCCTCAAAGTTTGCCTCTAAAGACAAGGCCAAGAGATGTGTGTTGGCTGCCAACACTCCCCCATAACGGAGTCAGACAGATAAAATGCCATGGTGAGCAGGAATTTTAATTGTAACCGACATGGCATGCTGCCTGTCAGCAGCCAACTGTGTGCACAGTCAAAAGAGTACAGTTTGGGTCCTTTGGGATCTTTGAGAATATATCCTATTTTAGAGTGGGAGAGCAGGAGAATGGCCAGCAACCACACAAGCACCAGTTCAGAGTTGAGGTCTCTAAAAAGGAAAACATCAATAATTTATCCAAAAGCTATATAATATATTATGTATTTATAATTGTAGCTAAATCAGACCCCCTCAGAAAAGTGTTTATTTGGTTGTGCCAAGTAAATTATTTATTTAGGCAGAAATACAGTATATGAATGGAATTGTTTCTATTGTAATGAAAATCCTCCATGGTCTTTTTAGTTAGTATACACAGAATTTTGTTAAATCCACAGAATTAGGTGTACATCTTCCGGCAGAAAGAACACATTTTATTGCAAACAACTAATTTACACACAAAATGAAACATTTAAATCCTTGCATTTTGATTACACTGTTCAGTATCTGTTGTTCTCGTTTTCTCATGGATCAGAAGCAAACCAAACACAATTAACTAAAACAAATGCGTTGTGCTCTGTCTGTGTCCTAAATGTTCCTTTACAAGCAATGCCTCCTTCAGCCCAATCTGCTGTGTGTCAGAGGTGAGCTGTTCAAGCTCTGGTGGGCTGTGGGCTCTGTGGTGGCTCATTCTGCTTCATCTCTTAATTATTTAATTGAAGTGATTATGTGGGTAGTTGTTCAACTCCCACGGTGCTGCAGGTGTCAATCAGTTGCTAATTAAAAGAGCGCTCTGCAGCCCTCCGGTCCTCAAAGACTAAAAATCAAATCCACACAATCAACCTTTTTTTTTGTTTTCTGTCGTCAACTAGACCAGGAAATTGAAAATAAATAAAAAATACATAACTGCTAAAATTGAATACATTTGAGTAATAGTTGGAGTAAGCATTAATGTAGTTTTTTTCTCGAATATATTTAGCTGTTTTTTGTGCACTGCCTCATTGGAAATGTCAGACCAAAGCTGTTGTAATCCAAGTTTAATCCAAATGAATCTGCTAAGTGTATCCTTGCAGAGGCAAGGTGCTATATTTGATGTACATATTGACATATTGATTTCCTTTGTTTCCCATTTGGCTTCAGAGAAAGGTGTGCAGGGATATGGGGTTGATAAAGTTCCAGAGATGTTTTCTTAAACTGCCCTCTGAAGTGTTACATTGTTCTCTAGATGAGGGTGTCAGGAGTAGGGTGTAAGAGAGAACATTTTAATATTGAATTACGTTATCAATATAGTCTTATCAACATTTGTCCTCACATTCTGCTCTTAATTTAATGTATATACTAGGTCATTCTGAGGAAAAAAAGAGAGGAAACCAATTGCCATTTTTTTTTATACGTATGTTATGTTCACAAGAGTGTCAGATTACATTATAACTAACACTGATCCATGTCTAAAAATGATTAAAATAAATCAGAATATAGTTAGATGCATCACTATATTGCATCACTATCACTGATTAAATAACTGTGAGCTTAAATATAGCCTTTATTGATTGATTTCCATGTGGAGCTTTGCACAAAATATAAATATATAAAAGCCGTAATGGTTGCTTTCACGATTCTCTCATTAAAGATGCCCCTCGAAATCACAGTATTCTCAGAGAGTGCTTTCAAATTTATTTTGTAATCCACTACATTCATCAGTCAGGGCTCCTGCCTTTGTGCATTAGATGTTTTAAGCATGCAATTTAAAAAAAAATATTTAAATGGTCAAAAAACTCTCTAATCTAATTATCATCAACTCAATGAAAGATGTAAATACAGGATGTATGGAAAATACAAGGGAAATGGTTTGAAGTAATTTACTATTTGAGTCATCCAAAATCAAAAAAATAACCATTGCACTAAACCTTCCCCTATCCTAAACGTAACCCTAAACCTCTCCCCAAGCCTATTACTTACCATATGCTTAACCCTAAACCCTCTTTCTAGCCCAACCGGTCATCTTAAATATATGATGCGTCTATTAAGGTGGATGAGGAAAATTTCGTCATCATCAATTCGATTAAATAAAAATAAGAAAATTAGTTTGAAGTCATTTATTATGAAAAATGTATTTTACTGAAAAATACATACATCTCAAAAAGATGAACCCTTTCCCTAGCTCCTGAATTTGACCGTAATCCTCACTCAAACCTAACACTTACCAAAAACCAAAAACTACCACTGACCATTTTACTATCCCTTAACCCTAACTATAATCCTGACAAAAAAACATATCCCTGGCCCTTAGGAGTAATCTTAAATGTTGATTTATTATTAATATGGATGAAAAGCAATTTAAATGTCATCAATACAATTTAAGAAATACAAGGGCATGTGGTTGTATTTTGTATTTAATATGAAAAATATGTAAGGGTAGAGTCTTACATCCAAAAATTGAAAAAAAAAAATCAAAGATTAACCTTAACAAAGGTTAATAACAAATATTTTCCAGAGCTCATAACATTTTTCAGAGCCTAACATCCCCCTCAACCCTAATACTCACAGTATTCCTAACCATAACCTATCTAACCATAAACCCTATTTCCTAAGAGTCATCTTAAGATAGAAAAATAAGGTATAAAATTACTTGCAATAATGATATTTTGCTTGCTTCTTTGAAAAAAAAAAACATTGCATGGTTGTTTTTTAGTCCAGTTTTTCAGAAAGCCTACTTCATCTATTTACATATTAATAGCACGGCACTAGATTAAATTTGAATTTTATTTTTGAAGAACATTTGAAAATTTAGGCAGTTTTTGTTTTAGACCAGGGATTTGCGGGCTTGCTTTGATGATAATGTACAGAGACCCAGCCATACAAATCCTAAACTACATTTATATAATTGTGTGGAAGTTTATCAGCGTCTGTTATGGAGTAAGGCAAATAGGGAGCAGTCTTATTGTCACCAGGGTGCTTGGGAATTCGGCAGAGATTAACAGACATAAGAAAGGGATGGCTGCGATTGAAGAATCGGATCAGAGGCATGCACACAGCAAGCTGGTTTCCTTTGGGTTGCGGAAAATACTTTTGGGGTTCATTCCATCATCCCTTTCTCTGAAGTCGAAGTCATCAAACTGAGGGATTACGTTCGCCGCCATCTGTGTCTACATTTAGAAGGAAAGTTCGGAGTCTCGCTGGAGCTCTTTCTGCTGGGACTTGCATCTCTAAATGCGCTCTAGTTCATTTTCAAGAGAAAAAATAGAGACGATCACAGTTGTGAAGAGGCAGAAAATAATGATGAACTGAGCCCCTCCGGTTATCTTTGATTTAAGATCTAAGGGCAGAGGGAAAAAAAGCTAGCCGCTAACCATCAGTGTCATACGCAGCAATAATAAACCTCGTGTTTTTGGATTATTTAAGAAACAAGAAATAATAAATGTTGTGTGATACTTAATACCTTTTATTTCTGCACTATCCTTGCCCTTTGAAGTGATTATGAAGAGGGAAAATAACAGAGGTATCAAGAGGAGTCATTAAATCTGTGAGATAGGCGCCACAAGAGGGAGCACCAAGGGCATTGTGCCTCAGGGCAAGTCCTCACCACCCTCGCTCACCGTCTCTCTTTCTCTCTCTCTCTCCCCCACCCTCTCTCTCTCTCTCTCTCTCTCTCTTTCTCTCCCTCTCTCTCTCTCTTTCTCTCTCTCTCTCTCTCCCACCCTCTCTCTCTATCTCTCTCTCTCTCTCTCTCTCTCTCTCCCTCTCTCTCTTTCTCACTCTCTCTCTCTCATCATAACACACTGTATCCATTATTTTCCTTTACCATGGTTTGTCTGAACAGCCAGAGGCACTCTGAGATGAGCTACAAGCCCAGGTGAGGAGAACATGTGAATTTTGCTTTCGTCCCTTTCTTCCTTTCTTTTTTTAGTCAGGCTTTTTTTGCCACATGCACTTTAATTCACCAATATGCCAAACTGTGACATGATAAACTGTGGAGGTCCTTTCTGAATGGCAATGCCAATATATATATATATATATATATATATATATATATATATACAACATCCATGTATATCATCATAGTAAATAAAGTAATCAATTAGTCCTCTTTGTTTATGTATTGTAATTGTATTTTATGTAAGAATGCCCTCTGTAATTGAATGCCTATATGCAGTCCTTTAAAGTGAATCTTTTTAAATCAAGAAAGGATCACATACCATCTAGTGTTTGATTTTATAAGATCATGGTATTGCTTCTGTGATTTAAAAAAATTTAATTCATAAAAATGACTTGGACTTAACCGCTGGATTCAATCAAACCAAAATTTTATTCTTAACCCCTGGGTTAAATCAAAACCAGAAAGTCACCTTAAGAGACAATTTAACAAATAAAAAAATACAAATTTACATTCCATGATTAACCATACACAATACTAAATCAGCAAGGGTTATTATATTAGCTTCGTAGTTTTAAATCAGTCCAGGAGTCACTGTTGCAATACAGTAAGGTTTAAGTAACGGGATAGCTTTAGGCTTGTTCATCAGCAACCCAGTAGGTCAACAGCTGTGCTTCAGCATTGCCTACCAAGAAGTTGGCCTTTTGTGCGGCTTAGTTTGTAACAAACACAAACTGAATATTTAGTGCCTTAGACTGGCCAAACTATCAACAAATCTCTGGCCAACATTGACTGCTAACTGATGATTATTTATATTTTGAGTGTAAAACAGCATGCCAAAACTGTCAGTTGAAGTAGTACCATTTTGAGCCTGCACTTGGTTAGCCACAGTTGGTTATAGATGCACAATATTTTGTGGAATTCAGTTGGGACCTTTACCTGACAAAAATACACAAAACAACAAACGATATATAGTACATAAGACAGTTTTGCTTAACAGTGATTACCAACAGCATCCAGGTCCAAAGATGAAATATTGACTATTGAAAAAGGTAATTAAGGCTTCATATAAACACGCTCGATTAGGAGTGGCCGATATGGCCTTTTAATGAGATCACAGTAAATATCTGCATGTGTCAATAAGCATCATGATAAGTACGTTTTAATACTGTACAAGGGTGGAGTGGCTGGCTCTTGGCTGATGCTTGGTTGGTCAGCAGTGTTAGCTTGCTGGCTAGCTAAATTTTCAAAAATGCAATGGCCAGTGCAAAGTACACTCTCAGAAATAAAGGTACAGTGCAGGTTAATTTATCTTCTCTAAGGAATACATTCCCAAATGTACCCTGAAAGTACAATAATGTTATCTTTGGATACTAATAAGTACCTTTGCAAGCAAAAAAGGTACACATTAATTATATAATGCTGGCTAGGGGTACAAAGTTAGGTACCTATAGGGTACCACCCCTGTGACAAGCATTTGTACCTTTTTAGGTACTTTTCATACCTTCTTTCTGAATGTATAGAAAATAAATAAGGTGAGATGATATTCCACAAACTGCCAGAAAACTGAGTTTTAGTTAGTATGTTAATAACTTTATAAAAAATGCAAATTGAGGATTCTATAGCTGGCTAAGTGGCCAACATAAAATTGTTATAATACTCTTGCTGTTTTCTCACAGATTGAATCAATCATATCAGATAGAAGTGGTTCTAACATTCACCAGATGCATGGAAGAACACCACAGGCTACACATTTGTTTTTTTATGAGTGAGTTACATGATCATTAAGAGTGTGCGAAGGACAGACGATGCTTTAAATTCCATACCTAATAACTAAGATGTATTGTAGAAAATATCATCAACAACATGATTTTGTTGTAGATTTTCGTTAGAGAAATTATATATATATATATATATATATATATATATATATATATATATATACTGTCAGCTACAACAAATAATACTTTAATTTTTTTCTATTACAGTACGTACATTCATAGACGTATTCACTTTATAATCCATGGATGTACAAATTACTCACTAATACAAAGTCCTGTGTATGCTGTATGTACAATTCAATGTTCAGTGTTAATTCAACACTAAAAAAAGTTATATAGTGATACAACGTACTATGTTATCACTATTGAACTTTAGTGTACTAATTAAATGTACTAATTCAATTTAGTGTACTAATTAAATGTATCAAGGTTAATTTAACACTGAACATTGTATTGTTTACATATGTAAATACTTTCAATTATCACTCTGCTATAATTGTAATCATCATAATAATTATTGCAATGATAATCAGTCTTAATAACCACTTATTAGTCAGTCTACCAACAAATTATTGATATCAAAATGAAACCAAACAACTATATATCTCTCACACAAATTGAACAAGCATAATTCTGAAACAATGATACCTCATGTTTTCTACATTTATTTATATTACTTTGATCAATTTATCTCAAGAGAATAGAGTGTACATGATTTGTATATGTAAGGAGCTTGTGTTGTGTTAGTACAATCAAGATGGTGGAATTGGGGGTTGCTTTGCAAAAGGCCACAAAGATAATAAACCATATAATAAGTGGCGCACAACTAATATAAGGTAAACCTAATATGAAAATGATCATACTATATTGGTTATAACTACTGATACTCATGTTCCAATGATGTTGCCTAAAGAAGTCCGCATTAGGCAAAATGTGCCAATGCAAATAACACTGAGTGCAAGTAGTTAAAGTAAATATTATTTGTTCTTTGTCTACCTGTGTAGTGTGGATGTTGTGCAGTGTTTTCTATTTTTAATAAATGCTAAGAGCTGTGGAGTGTCATAATGGGCCAGAGCTGTGCCCCACTGGAAAAGAGAGCAAAGGCATTTATTTAATAAAATGATCCCTTTGCCATGTGTTTTGCTTTGTTCAAACCTGTGATTTGCTTCAATCAATATTTACAGTAAGTATTACACGAGAACACAATTTCTGTACTCAGTTGGCATTGACATTTTCCATCTGAGTTAATTTTTTTCATTTTGTTACCCAGAGTGCCATTCAGACTAACTGCTGTGACAGTTAGTTAACATTTTAGCAAGTATTACTCAAATCAGTCAAATTTGAACTTTTAAAGTTAGACAGAACATTCTGCAAATGTTTTTTAACTACATACTGGAAATTAATTTTCTGGTAAACAAGCCCTATCAATCGGATAGAAATTAAACAAAGAAAATCGTATGACACTTATTGTAAAGGGTAGGGGTTTCCCCGGTGTCCTGGCTAAACTCCCAACCTCCCGTTGCATCATCCAGGTGGGTGCTGCACATTGGTGGTAGAGGCGAGCTGCCCCATCATTGTAAAGCGATTTGAGTCGCCGGCAGGTGAGAAAGGCGCTATATAAATGCAACGCATTATTATTATTAGTATTAAAATGATCACGAGAGAAAAGCTTTGTCGCATAAAAATACTTTGTCACATGAACATTTTGACAAGTGTCATTACAAAAATTAAGTATTTTCAACTGAAAAAAGTATTGCACACCATTTTTTTCAGTGTCGTGCACCTTTAGAATTTTGTTGTGTCACGGACAATGTCATACTTTGTCGCGCACTGTGATTGGACAGCCAGAGGGAACGGCGAAATTTGTTGTCAAAAATAAGTTTTTTAAGCTCCACTTCATTATTTTGGTTTTGACTGATGTTGATAAACATGGAGGATATATACAAAATAAATAGGAAAATATCATATGCATGATATATGGATGGATGGCTTTTTTTTACATAGAATTCAATAGGAAAATTTGTCAGGAGAAAGAACCCTTAAAGTGATCCATCCATATCTACTGCATATCTGGCAGCAGAGTGATGGTTTGAGGCTCGTTTGATACCTCAGACCCTTGATGACTTACAGCCATTTTACCAACCATGTATTCCATACTGTTCCAGCATAATTTACAGCTAAAACTAGTCCCACATGGTTTTGTTAAAAATAATTATTTCTTGATTATTATTTTTTTTTTCTCATAATAAATGTACTTTTATGTACAATTAAAGGTAGGATTTTTTAAGCTAATTCACGGTTAATTTTTTATAACCCTTTTTACTCATCTTTACCAGGGGTGCCAATAATAGGGCGGCAGTGTGGTATAATGGTTAAGGAACTGGGTTTGTAACCGAAAGGTTGCAGGTTCGATTCCCAGGTCGGACACTGCCGTTGTACCCTTGAGCAAGGTACTTCACCTGCATTGCTTCAGTATATATCCAGCTGTATTAATGGATACTATGTATAAATGCAAAAAAGAAATGATGTGTAAGTCGCTCTGGATAAGAGCGTCTGCTAAATGCCTGTAATGTAATGTAATGTAATGTAATAGTGGAGGGCACTGTATATATATATATATATATATATATAGAGAGAGAGAGAGAGAGAGAGAGAGAGAGAGAGAGATACGGTATATCTGGCCACATGTTGTTAAAATGTTAAAATATGTTTTTAAGTGTAACAAGTACATTGGATATTAAGCTTATGGATTAATATGCTTGAATGCTTGTTGTTTTTGTTTACATTTGGGACCAGTAAGATAATTGGCCAGGTGTATACCAGTTGAGAAAAAATACTTGTATTTTATTCATGTTATCTAAATAAGTAAACATACTTCAGGAATTTGTGGGTTTTGTACAGGAATCTTTAACCACACGTCTACCCTACTCTGCAAACCAAACCTAACTTCTTATTCAAACACATTTTTGTATTAAACAGTGTTTACTAGGGCTGTGAATGTGGGATATTGGTCACTGAACATGTATACAGAGGCTTGTATGTTGAATACTGGGATTGCTATCCCCTTCACCCTGGCATTTAGCATGGCACCTATCTTGAATTGATCCAGCGAATATGCTCTTTAAATTACATTTAAATTAAAGTTTCTTGTTGCCCTTCTTCTTGTTTCTTTTTATATCTAAATAATGATAATTATTGTATCACATATTTACACATACATTATGTCAAGTGTAAACAAATACTTTGTCAATGTAACATCCATATTTAACAGGGCATGTTCCTATGTTTGGTATGCCAACGTTGTTCATTTGTTCTAAAGATTGAAGGTAAAATAAGTTTTCATGCTTTATGAAACATGATGAAGACATTACAAGCCTAGGTGTCATCTTAGATTCCGACTTAAATTTTAAAGCCCATATTAACAAGGTGACAAAGACAGCTTTCTTCCACCTGAGAAATGTTGCCAAAGTACGACCATTTTTAACACAAGAGGATGCAGAGAAATTAGTTCACGCTTTTATTACTAGCAGACTGGACTATTGCAACGCCCTATTCACCGGACTGCCCAAAAAATCAATAGAGAAACTTCAGCTCATTCAGAATTCGGCCGC